>SNVD02006911.1:0-270975 GCA_013180625.2 Boswellia sacra | reverse complement strand
GATGCTGCTGGAGAACAAAGGAAGATTCAACTGCAAGAATTGGAACAACTTAGAAATGATGCCTATGAGAATTCCAGAATTTACAAGGAGAGAACTAAGGCATTTCATGATAAAATGATCTCCAGGAAGAATTTTGAAGTGGGACAGAAAGTTCCTTTATTTCATTCTCGCCTCAAGTTATTTCCAGGTAAATTACGATCTCGATGGGTTGGACCTTTTGTTATTACTAATGTTTTTCCCCATGGTGCAGTGGAAATCAAGAGCTTAAAAAACGGATAAAGTATTCAAGGTGAATGGGCACAGGCTGAAGCCTTACTATGAGAATTCAGTGATGCAGGATATCGATGAGGTACCTCTCTACGAGCAAACTTATCTTGATGGGTGAGGACAGATAACTCAGGATGAGACGTTAAAACAAGCGCTTATTGGGAGGCAACCCAATGTTTTTGAAAAATAAAAAAAAAGAAGAAAAGAAAAATAAAATGAGGTAATAATGATCGATTTTTGTGTCTCGAGGAGTTTCCTTTCATAGGCCATCAAATTGATCAGGTGTTATCTCTCTTTGCCATCTGTATCATTGCTTGTGTGTGTTTTTTACTTTCATGAATCTTGTGTTTTTAATTTTCTTTTAGTGTCTATTTACTTTCTTTTCTTTTCCTTCCTTTGGTTTAATTTGATGATTCCGTACTTCGAATTCATTTGTGCAACAGCTTGAGGAAACATCCAAACGGGAGTTGAAGCCATTGCCCGAAGGGTTGAAACGTGCATATCTTGGAGAAGAACAGACTCAATCATATTATTGGTAATATCTCTCCTTTCTCTCTTCCATGGATGCTGATATCTTCATATCGAAGTCTTCGTAAATATTCCCTTCACTCCTCCAAAATGCCTGTGTTTAGAAATTTATAAACAAGGATGACTAGACCTTTGGGCATTGATGCTAAGAAAGATGTGCCTGCTGAGATAAGATGGCTTATCGAAGCCAAGGTGAGATTGTCTGGTGATCCGGACATTAATCTCGCAAAATACATGCCTGGTCTAGGAAAGAGCTACTACGCCAAGAGGCGAAGAGCGAAAAGGATACAAGTATGTAATAAATGTGCTAGATGGAATTGTAACCAGACTTGTCGTTCATTAGGTTTTGCGTCCAGGAATAGAGAGATAAACTTTCATTTATTAAGAATGGTTTGAGTAATGAGTCGCTGGATAATGTTTTGTTAACTCTCGAGTCACATTCTTGTGGACTTGTTCAGCATGAATTGCTTAATCTATGGACACAATTTCGTGATGAACTGCAGTGTTATAGTCTAGAGAATCTGACTTAAAAACGAACCCTGTTTGTTTGCCAGTTTAGAAGAAAATGGATGGGAAGCAAAATCCCTGATCATAGAAGGCGTTTCAGCCGTTACTGGACGTAAAACCAGAGGAAGATGTGAGCCACAATCACAACTACTTGTATATTTGAATGTGTGTTGTTGTTGTATAATTTTTTTTCTTGTTTCGTTTGATCTGATTATCAATGTTGTTTTTGTGTTGTTGTTGTTTGTTGATTTTGTTTGTTTTAATTTCAAGTTCTCTTTTTGACAAACCATATGACTACCATATGGCATAAGTACCCGTGGGAGACAAGTGTGGGGGTTTTGTCAACACCCGTCGAAAGTGTATCTCCATTTTCCATGCTTCACGTGGGAGACAAGTGTGTAGGTTTTGTCAAACCTCGCCGAAAGCATATCTCATTTTTTCAAATCTTGGGGCGATAAATCTGCATCGAGCAACACCCACCGAAAGTATGTCCCCATGTGTCAAAATTTGAGAGTTTTATGGGTGTATATATACATTCTGCATATTTTCATATGTCATTCCATAACCTGTCTTGCAATTGAAAAGCATAATATCTAACTTGTCTTACACAAGAGTAGAGCACTTGTAGAAATGGAGAAAACACCAATTCGGCGATTCCGCAATATATGCGTATTTTGCGGATCGCAATTTGGTAAAGATGGAGAGTTAACCACAGCAGCTCTTGATCTTGGTAGGACATTAGCTACGAGGGGTATTAATTTGATTTATGGAGGGGGTAGTCTTGGGTTAATGGGGTGTGTCAACAGCTGCATCCCTAAGAGGGAGCAAAGTTCTTGGCATTATCCCTAAACCATTAGCTGTACGAGATATCGTAGGTAACACAATCGGGGAAGAGTTACAGGTCTTGGAGCATGAGCGTATTGGCACATAGGTTGTTAAGTCCGATGCATTATAGCTTGCCGGTGTGGTTATTGGACAGTTAGAGAGCTATTCAAATCACCTCTTAGGCACAGCTAAAAACCATCAGAAAAACCCATGGGTTGTAAAATGTTATAATTTTTTTTGATGGTTTTTGTCCTTTCTTGATCAAGCTGTAGAACTAAATTTCATTCACCAGGATCAGCAAGGGCAAATGCTGGTTACAGTTCAACTGCAGGAGAGGTTAATTGACAAACTACAAGAATTCGTCTATTCACCTGATCCAACAATGGCTCGGATAAATTGGTTTGGAGAAGGCAACAAAAGGCGTCAACTGGATTGAACCCTCCATCTGTAATCCCTATTTGCTGGTTTGCTTCGTTTTTGTTTGCTTTCTTTTTAGTGTGTTTATTTGAGATTTTTCATGTCGTTTCTTTTGAGCTTTTTCAGGTTATTTCTTTCGACCCAGGTAATATTTTCTAATCTCGGTTTTTAGAGTGGTGGCTTAAAAAGTTCAAGTTCTCTTGAAACGCATTCTGGATCTCTTAAATCCATAATGGCTGAATAAGGAGGCTAACTTCTAAACTTTTTAGACCCATTCTAACTGACTTGTTTGTGTTTGCTGATTTGTTGGACTTTATTATTTTCTGAGTAAGTTTAGTTTTATGTAATTTCGAGTTGTTGTGTGTTTTTGTCTTTATCAGTTTTGATTTAAAAAAAACAATTGTGGAAAAACCTGAGAATGGCAGAATATGGGGTTTTCTTAACCCTTGAAACGCATTCTCTCTAAATAAATCTGTAGTTTGTTTATTTCATGTTGTTTGAAGTGTCTTGTTTCTTGTTTTGTTCTTTCATAATAAAGGTATATAGGCTGGAAACCTTAAGTCTGCGGGCTACTGGTCCTAAGGATTGTTGAAATATACAATCTTGACTCAGGTGTAACAACGCCACGTACCTCTTTTCTTGCATTTTGTGGGTCGATGATAAGATAATGATTGAATTAAGAATAACTCTTGGAAAATGATAAATGATGCATGGATCTGTGTGCTTGAAATGTTTATTGGTTTTCGCTTTGCTTTTGATTCCTTGCGCAACATTGAGCACTGAGCTATTATCACTGAGTTATTTGTTCACTTAGAGAAAGTTTATGTAATTTAAATGTTTCTTCAGATTTCAATGAATTCTAGAACTTGTTTGATGGTCACTCGAGGCGAAATCCTAGACTATGCAACATTGGGGAAATGATTTAGGCCATCTTTGGACCGTTTGAGCCTTAATAGCCAACCTTGACTGAAATTGATCCCTAGTTACCCCTTTGAGCCTTTGTAAGCCTTTTTCTTTGTTAACTCACTAAAAGATTTCCTACCTCAAATGAATTTGTTCCAAACAGTTTATCCCTTACCTATGAGCATATAGATCGTTCACAATTAAATTTTGAGCTATGTTCTGGTTTTGGGAAGTTAGAGGAGGTTGGGATGTGTCATGAGCAATGCAAGTGAGTTCTATTGTGTTTGAAAAAAAAAGAAAAAAAGAAAAAAAAAGCCAATCTGTACTTATCGTCCACGTACTTACACATTGAGGACAATGTGTTGTTTAAGTGTGGGGGAGGGGAAGTGTAATAAAAAAAAAAAGAAGAAAAAAAAAGAAAAAAAGAAGAAGAATAAGAGATCTATACCCTTAAGTGTTCTTAAAAAGAATGAAACAACAAAGTGTGGGGGTGTAGTTTTCTTTTGTTTTCTGCAAAAAAAAAAAAAGATTGAGTGTTCTAAATAAGTTTGGGGGAGTAACCTGGTGAATTGAAATGAAGTTTTGTTATAGGCTTGAGCTCTACATAGTCTTGAATGATTTATGTGTTTGTGGGTGATTTGAGCCAAATTATTATCCTTTATCATACCTTCACCCAAGCCAAACGTTACAAGCTTAATAAAGTCCTACTTGATCCTTAATGTTGTGCATGTCTACATTAGTGGAGAGTGACTTGAAAAGCAGGCCTATGGAGTTCATTTATACACACATCTTCAATATTAAATATGATTCATTTTTATGCATAAACTCATCCGGGTTACAAGTGATTAGGTGAGAATGGCTCTACACACACACACTTGAGGAATTGAAGTGAAGCGAAACTAATCTTTGAGATAAAATTCTTGATCAAGTGCATTATTTTGAAGTTTTCCTTGGGTTATAATTAAGTACAATCTTTGAGGCCTATTTGCAAGATGAAGCATTTGTGTGTTTTAATTTTTTGTTGATTCTGTTTCGGTTTAGTTTTATTTCATATTGTCGTAGTTGCTCGAGGACTAGCAAAGTCTAAGTGTGGGGGAATTTGATAAGTGTCTATTTATATATCATTTTCATATCAATTCGTCCATGTTTCTTTGCTATATTCCTTGGTATTTTTATGTTTTTGTGTGGTTTTTGATGTTTGTAGGAGTTTTGGAGGAACTTACACAAAATTGGAGTAAAACCCTTCATTTTCACCTCTGCTAGTCAACCAATTTCTTGGAGTTAATTGTATCGATATACAATTAACCGGATAACATGCTATATACCATTGAAAAGCTCTCGAAGTCTATTTTCTGGAGAAATTTACGGTTTCATAAATTTATGTAGTGTACCGAAAGTTGTGATAAAAATGGTATGAGAAGTGTATATTTGTAATTCCATATATCACTGTAGCATGTTATTAAATACGGGGCACTGTAGCAAGTTACTGTAGCAGAGTATTTAAACACATTTTAGGGTTTTATTTTCATAACTTGAAGAGGGGAAAACGTGGGAGGAGGCTGCATTTCTGGATTTCTCTCATCCCTTGGAGTTCTTGAAGGAGAAAGAAGATTTTGAAAGAGGAGGAACTACAATTCCAAGAAGATTCATCTACAAAGAAGATTTTCAAAGAATTTGCTAAGTTCTTTCTTTCCTTTTCAATTCTGGAATTTCTCTGTATTGTATTTGTTATTCTGATTGAATATGTGTAACTAAATCTGAATTGGTTGAGGGTGATTTCAAAGCCCTTGATATGGATTTTGTGAGTTGATTGTGTAAGAAATTGTTATCCAATTCTCTAATTGAAGTTGCTTGTATTTTCCCATATCTAATGCTTATGATTGCTTACTGATTGTATTTGGAATGGCCAACTGAATATAATCTGTTGTTGTCTATTGCTAGATTAGAAATCTTGATCCGTAATTGTCATGAATTTCCAATCATTAGTAGCAAAATTGTGATCAGAGATTGCAATTGGAAAATACAACCTAGGTTAAATAATCTGAACTTGTGTGATTATTGCTTAGATCAACCTATCTTTCTCATCGTAATGCTTCTATTGAATTAAACTTAGAGAGCTTGTTCTAGGTTGTTTAATGGATAGAGATTAAATAAAGAGCTTGTTTTATTTAACAACAAAGTAAGGAAAGATTGGGATAACAGAGCTTGTTGTTATCTACGGTTGATAACTTCAATGCTGTAATTGGATTACAATTCTATGTTAATTCACAAATTCATATCTTGTGGCAGAGAAAGAACCCTTAACCAAGTGTCTCTCATTGAATTTTCAATTCATTTAATATTGTGTTGTGTTATTCTTTATTTGCCTTCGTATTCAGTTTAATTAATCATTCAACAAAACCCCCCATATTTAGTTTATTGTTGCTGAAAAATAACAAATTTAATTAGAATCAATTCTCGTGGGAACGATATCTCACTCATCACTTTATTACTTGTGCGACTAGTATACTTGCTAGTTTCGAACGCATCAACTCACAAGAGAAAAACATAATAAGCTTTACAAAAGATACAGAAAAATCAGTTTTTGACAGCAATAATAATAGAAACGATTCACTTATGAAAGAGAAAACAACTGTTGTTACATCAAACACAACAATGACAACTGACAACTCAGATCTGTACAGAAACTCAATCAGAAATGAAGATGAAAGAAAAGATCTACCCACTTGGATACAGCAGGCACATCCAACCAACTCTATCATTGGAACACCATATGGTATGATTAAACTAGGAGCAAGGTAAGAAATCAGGTTTGCGTGTTATGTTTCATTAGTTGAACCAAAGTGTAAAAGAAACCTTAAAAGAAGATGTTTGGATTCAGGCAATGTAAGATGAACTTAATCAGTTTAAAAGGAATGTAGTATGGGAATTAGTTCCTAGGCTAGAAAATGCAAATGTCATTAGAACTAAATGGATATTCAAAAATAAAACTGATGGAAGTGGTCAAGTAGTAAGAAATAAGGCTAGGCTAGTAGCACAATGTTACACACAAGTAGAAGGCGTAGACTTTGATGAAACCTTTCCACCAGTAGCTACACTTGAGTCAATCAGATTACTACTTGCAATTGCTTGTTTGCTTGATTTTAAGTTGTACCAAATGGATGTTAAAACAGCCTTTTTAGATGGCTATCTCAATGAAGAAGTTTTTGTTGAACAGCCTAAGAGTTTTAAAGATCCTAAACATCCTAATTTTGTGTACAAATTGCATAAAGCTTTGTATGGGTTGAAACAAGGTCCTAGAGCTTGGTATGAAAGGTTGACAAACTTTTTGATCAACAGAGGTTATAGTAGGGGTAGCAATGATAAGACTTCGTTTATCGAACATGCATCTAACTATTTTATTATTGTTCAAATATATATAGATGACATTGTGTTTGGATCAACTAAAAAAAGCAAAACTAATGAGTTTGTTAAGTTGATGCAAGAAGAGTTTGAGAAGAGCATAGTAGGAGAATTAACTTTCTTTCTTGGATTACAGGTTAAACAAATGAATGATGGGATATTCATATCTCAATCAAAATATGCTAAAAATCTTATAAAGAAATCTGAGCTTGAGAATGCAAAACCTGTAAAAACTCCTATCAATACTAACCTGAAACTTTCAAAAGACAATACAGGAAAAGAGGTTGATGTAAGTTTATGTAGAAGCATATTGGTGGTTTGTTATACCTCACAGCAAGTAGACCGGATTTGTTTTTTAGTGCAGGACTTTGTGCAAGAATCATATTTGGTAGCAACTAAGGGAATCATCAGATATGTATATGGAACCCATTATTATGGTATATGGTTTTCTCTAAAGATACAAATGATTATCTTGCAAGGTTTAGTGATACTAACTGGGCAGAAATGCAGATGATAGAAAAAGCACATCAGAAGGATGTTTTTATCTTGGTACTAACTTAGTTTCTTGGCACAGCAAAAAACGGAATTCTATTTCTTTGTTTACTGTTGAAGTTGAATACATAGCAGCAGGAAGTTGTTGCACACAACTACTTTGGATGAAGCAAATATAGAGTGATTGTGGTATTGAACAGAAACTTATAACTATGTTTTGTGATAATACTACTGCTATAAATATTTCCAAAAATCCTATTCAGCACTCTAGAACAAAACATATTGACCTAAGATACCATTTTATAAGGGAACTTGTAAAGTCTAAGGTGATATACATTGAACACATCTCCGCTGATAAATAATTAGCTGACTTATTCACTAAGGCATTGAATGCAACAAAATCTGAGAATCTACGAAAGGCCTTAGGCATCTGTCAGTTTTTTGAATAAGCATTACTTGTTGTTATGTTAATTATATCTGCAATATCATAAGTTTTCTTCTAATTAAGCATGTGTGAATTATAATATAAAATTGTGCATAATGTTAAGATGCTGGTTTAAAAAGAAAAAAAATACAGAGAGGGCTACCAATATATGATGTGTAAAAGCCATCATTAAGAGTAACCTTAGGGTATCTAAGAAATATGTTAAGGTCACACACTCAGATGAAAATGGCTACCTCTATATTGCGAAAGCTACTGTATTTATAATCCAATGTGATTAATTCTTAAATAATATTTTTGACATCTCAAGTGATTGACAAAAAAAATGAAAATAGCTTTCATATGAAGATAATAAACAGCTCTGAAATATACTTATTTAGAATGATTCATATGATGTTCAGATATTGTTGTTACGATTCATGTAATTATTTTCTGTTATGTTATTCATATCATACGATGCTCTTTGTGCCTAACTGAAATTTGACTTTTCTTGTGTGTCTATGTGTCAACATGCCATGTCAGCTTTATTGAATTGAGGAAGAGAAACTTCAGTGGTGGGAATCCTAACTCTATTAGAATTCCTTATTTTAATGGAAATCAAATTTTAAATTTTTGTTCGTTAATGATATTTATTAAGTAGTTTTGGAAAATGATTTAAATTTGAATTTTGTGGGAAACAAAATTGTATTAAAATCCGTCTCTTCCCAAGTATATCACAAATACAATTAGGGCTCTCTCTATTCATATCATATTCGATCAATTGTGTCTCCATTCTCTCTCGTCTCACTTCACTCTATTATGCGAAAATCTTGCAGCTTTTAAATCCTAGCAATGGCGACATTTTCTGAATCCTCAAAGACCATAAGTACATCATCTTCTCAACACAACTCTGGTTACAACAGTAACGACAACTCTCAGTCGTCTCAGTCTTAACAATAGCATGCAGAAATCCTGATTCATCTGCAATGAGTGAAGATATGTCAATTCCTGTCAAGCGAATGAAAAACAAAGTGAAGCCAAAGTCGAAGAAGTTTCTCTCAGTAGCTGTTAAGCAGAATTTCTTGAAATATACATCAAAGAGGAAGTTACAAATAGAAAGGCCAATGAAGCTAACCGATTTCAACAAGTATGGTTTGAGTGAACTTCTTGAGTCTATTTACTGGACTCCAACGGTAAACAACTTCCTACCCCCTGTTAAGTCTTTAGTTCAAGAATTTTATGCAAATATCACTGCTTCAATTGATAACCCGAAGAGCTATCATTATCACAAAGTATATGGTAGAGGAAAGTTTGTGAAATTTTCACCAAATGTCATCAATACATTCTTTGATATACTAATAGGTAGTTTACACTCTGTTGAAGAAAACTTTGATATGGCAGTTATGCTTAAGGAATTACTGGTCGACAGGATATAGTTTGGAATCTGAGAGATGGCATGGATCAGCAATACCTTAGAAAGAAGTATAGGGTTTTGCATAAAATTGCTCAATTTGATTGGTTTCCCTCTTCACACCAGAAACAGGTCAGGGGAGATAGAGTGAAATTTCTGTTATGTTTGGGCACAAATAACCCCATTAATGTAGGTTTATGGATTTATAGGATGATTGTTCAGATTACGCCATATAAATCCGATTACCATTTGCTTGTATTTCCTTGTTTAATTCAAGGTATCTTAGCTCAAAATGGTATTCCCATTAACCCCAAAGAACACACTGAAATTTTTTCTAAGTCTATCATAAAAGGATTTCTGCATCGACTACATGATAAAATTGATCTGCTTGTACCTAAACCAAAACCAAGACGAGTCCGCAATAATCCAATGAGCAATGTGGAAGAACAACTTGCTTTGATCAATTCTTTTTTTACTAATATAGTGCAGGATCTTAAGGACATCAAAGCCAAGCCATTTGTTTTGGAGGAAAAACTTGCAGGATAATCTATTGCAGCAAAAGAACCATAACCTATGAAAAATAAAAATGTGGTACATGAGCAGTCAGCTGAGCAATTGCCTGAAGAGGATCATGATGATCAACCTGTTGTTGAGACCGACATGACAGTAGCAAAGAAAATGAAGAAAAAGAAATCGAACAAGAAAGCTAAAGGAACTGATTTGAAGGGCAAGAAGAAGGATAAAATGGTGAAGAAAAAGTCTTACAAGAAGAAGAAGAAAATTGAAACAGCAGTCCCAGAATTGAGGGATGAGTCCTTGTCAGATGAACCAACTCAAGTCAAACCCGAAATGACATTGCCTTCACCACCTGTTGAAGCAAAACTTGATATTGCATCAGTCCCTAAAGCAGCAGAACATGTCTCTCCACCTCCACCACAGTCACCTCCATGTGTACCAGAAACCACACCAAAAGCAGAACACATACAGGAACCCATTCCTGAAGCAGGCACAACAGAACTGGCCACAGCATTCCCACCTCAACTTGCAGTAGATTCACTTGTAGATCTACAACAACATGTTGCTGAGTCGCAGCCAATAGAAACTAGTGCTGATAAGGAAATCCCCAAGATTGTGGCAGAGGTCACTACTACTTCATTTGATACAACTAAAGCACAGTCAACTCCTGTGGCTTTTGAATAGCCTACACCCACAACTACTGGGAAAAAGTTCACAGTAAAGGCTGGAAGATTCAAAAAGTGACCTGGCAATTCTGCTTCCCCTCCTATTCGCAAGTCTACCTCACTTCCTTAATATTTTGGCACTTGTTTTGAAATCAAGGGGGAGAAGAAGTTTCTGATAGTTCTGTCTATTTTGATTCAAGGGTAGTAAGTAAGGGGGAGAAAGGAGTCTTTATATTTGCATTTGAACTATTTTATGCCTTGTTTTTTTGACTTGTTACTTTGCAGGATTTACTTTACTGTGTTTTGTGTTATTACCTGCATATTTCATTTGATTGATGTTTTTATTTGGTTAAAGTGTTGTTTGACAGGTTTGTCAACTTCATTTTGTTTTGTTTTACAGGAAATGCACATACAGAACATCTTTCTGTTATGTGATTTATAACTGCACAATTGGTATTTATTTAAGTGTGATATTTTCTATTTGTTAGATCATGATTGCTGATAGTTGTTTCTGACTTATTTTTGTGTGATTTTCTTATCAGAAACAGTGTGGTGTTTTCATCACAATTTGTCAAAAAGGGAGAGATTGTTGGTGTCAACGTGTGACACTCTTGCATGTGCCATGCACATGATAATTTTGACAAACTTGTGATAAAAGTAGAATGTTATATTGTTTTTTTATTTTACTGTTTCTAGAAGTATAATTTATAAAGTATTTGATTCATAATGAAATCTCTTTAGATTAGGACATTATTTGATGTATCCTAGTTAAAATAAGAGTATATTTATTTGTGTCCTATTTTATTTAGGAGGTACTTATATCACTTCCTATCGTTTTTGTATTTATCCTAATTTGAATTTGATTAAGATTCTCAAAGGATTTTAAAGAGATTACAATCAGGCATCCCATTATATATATATAATGTGATGTTTATATAACTTATAGGTTGATAGTGTGTATGTCACGACATTCTAAGAATTAAGAGGATAATTTCAATGCAAATTGGAATACTTCTTTGATTTTATTTTATGAGTGTTTTATTCATGTATGAGAGGTTGTAATTGTGCATGAATTTTTGATTAGGTCTGTCTGAGTTAGTATATACTTGAGAGAACTTGCAAGTTAAGTGTTTATATAATTCAGCGTTAAACATCATGGTTATGTTTTACTTAACAATGTATTGTTAAGTTATCAGCGACAGAGAGTGGGCAGTGTCACTAGAGTTTAAGATCTTGGCGAGATTTTGTTTTACAAATATTAGGTCAGTGTGTGAGGATGAGTCAGCACTGTAAACGATCTTAAAGATTGTACAAACAAGAACTTAATGAATTACAGCTAAAGCTGATCGTGGATGTAGGTTTTATAACCGAACCACGTAAAATCATTCTGTGCCACTTTACTTTACAGTTTACTATTATATTACTCATAACTTCATACTTCCAGATCTTACAATGCTATCTTTCTTGCTTTATTAATTAAGGTTTCATAATTTTTTTTACAAACTTTTTATATCTTATTCAACAATTTTGACTTCCACTAATAACCTTGTAATCTCCCAACAGGTATTGAAAGCTTCTTTTCTATTGGTTAACATAAAAGTTGTATAAAGCAAACTATCGAAGTCTTAAATCAATTTATAACCTTACTGATAAATGAATAGGTTTTCAGTAATGACGTCTATAAGGATCCAATACCGATGTCAAGTTTGTTATTTTGAAAAAGATACTTGCTTACGATCCAAACACTTGTATATTTATCCATGTACTTATGCAGATAATTGACAAACCCATATATTATACAAATACTACAGTATATGTTATTATAATACAAACATTATGAATTCAAATAAAATATTATCACAATATAAAGTTTATGTAATTAAATCGTGGTAATTTTTTATTTACTTTCCGAGCATGAGGCAACATTTATACAGGAAATAGACTCTCTTTTGGAGGAAATGAATTCATATTTAGAAATAGGTTTGCAAGATGTTCGCATAATAGGGATTTATGGCATGGGCTTTCACTGTATAAAGATATACAATTCGTTCAAACAATTTTCCAAGGCTTCAATAGACCTCGATTTGGAGGACATCATCCAACTTAGCCAACCACAAGCGCCTGGGAGTACCATATTTGACCAAAGCTGTGATGTCCGTTATTATCGTAGTGATGATGCAGGACCCAGTGGAACTGGCTCTACTATTGAAGATTACGCATGTTAATAAATAGAGTAACTTAATATAGAAAACTAGTAGTTCATATTGATAATTGAGAGTAATATTGCAAAGTGTGGGTCTTAAAAGTGTATGACAACCCGAGAGCTCTCAATTCTTAGTGCATTAGTACATATCACAATTTGAGTTGCACTTGCCTATTTATAGATGTAGAAGGCAGTGTTACAAGTCAATTTATACACTAAGAAATCAATTTCTCAATGTCAGTCATGGATTAATTTATTCATTCTCCAAGTCAGTCTCCATTGTGAACGTAATTTATTGAAGGAAGAGTGCAACTGCATGGCTTGTGCTTAGTTGTTTGCTTTATCTTAATTTCCTACGTGCATGTGTCGCATTGGTGGAGTGTGGTAGCATAAGCTTCATGTTGCATGAGATGCATGGCTAGATTGTTCTCGTAGCTTCATGTTGGCTACATGGAGATGTACATTGAATTATTTATTCGTTTACCCACTTTAACCACGGCTTCTAATTAGAAGATTTGAGTGGCTTGCTTGCTATAATTTTCCTCCTACTATAATTGACTTAGCTTAGTGATTCAACTGGAAGCTTAGTACAATAGAGGTTCTAGAATTTGTATTATAATTTTAACACTCCTCCTTGATGCAAATTCTTGTTTGTCCAATTAGGTCTCGTAGAAATTCAAATTTTCCCATGTTAACGCTTCGTTGAATATATCTACTAGTTGTTCTTCAGTTCGACAAGATTGGAGCATTATTTCTTTATTTGCTTTAGCTTCTTCGAGAAAGTGGTACTTGATTACAATATGTTTTAGGCAATTGTGGAACATTGGACTTTTAGCCATTATTGTTGATTTGTTGTCATACTTAAAATCTGTAGTTGGATGTTGTGCTTCTCCCATATCTTCAAATATACATCTCAACCAAGTTGCTTGACTCGTTGTATTTGTTGTTGCTATATATTTTGCTTCCATTGATGACTATGCAACACTATCTTGTTTCTTGGATGTCCATGAGAATATTCCTGAATCCAATGTGCATGCATATCCAGATGTACTCTTCTTGTCATCCAATGATGCTACCCAATCGTTATCAGTGTAAGTAATCACTCTTGCGTCAGTATTGGAACTAAACCAAGTACCATAGTCTTTCACTCCTTGCAAGTATCTGAGAATTCTTTTTGTAACACTATAATGAACTTATGTTGGATTATGGATGAATCTTGAGAGAATATTTGTAGCATATATTATATTCGGTCTTATTATCGTCAAGTAGAGTAGGCTTCCAATAAGGCTTCTGAAATGTGAAGCATCCACCTTTTTTGAACAGTCTTCCTTCTCAATTCTTCATTAATAATAAGAGGAGTTGCTACTGACTTGCATTCATTCATGTTGAATCTCTTCAATAGACTTTCAGTGTATTTCTTCTGATATATGAAGATTTCAGACTCTCTTTGCCTTATTTCAATACCAAGAAAATAGTGCATCAGATTCAAGTCTGTCATTTTGAAAGTCTTCATATATCTTCCTTGAATTCTTTGATCATCTTATTGTTGTCTGTGTATATAAGATCATCCACATACAAGGAAACAATAAGAATGTTGTGATCTTCTGTCTTAGTGTAAAGAGTCGATTCACTTTTGCTCCTCTTGAATCTTTGTTTTGTGAAGTAATCATCAATTCTCCTATACCAGGCTCTTGGAGCTTGTTTCAACCCATATAGTGCTTTCCTAAGCGTTAGCACTTTATCCTCCTTTCCTTGAACCACAAACCCTTGAGGTTGTTCAACATAGATTTCTTCTTCAAGGAATCCGTTCAAGAATGCTGACTTCACATCAAGTTGATAAATCTTCCATTTATTTTGAGCAGCAAGCGCAAGAAAAGCTCCAATTGTGTCTACATATGCAACAGGAGCAAATGTTTCATTGTAGTCGACTTTATATTGTTTTGAATAGCCCTTTGCAACTAGTCTTGCTTTGTGCTTTTGAATTGAGCCATCAAAGTTGAGCTTCGTCTTGTAAACCCTTTTAACACCAATGATTTCTTTATCTTTAGGATAGTCCACCAACTCCCAAGTACTATTTTTCTCAATCATCTTTATTTCTTCTTGCATATCCTTCACCTATACTTCCTACTTTGAAGCTGCTTTACAACTTTCTAGCTTCCTGTAGTGAAATTACAAGATTCACATATATCAACAAGAGATCTCACTTTTCTTGGTGGTGTCTCTAGATATGATTCTTCTTGTTAAAGGGAGTCTTCATGTTGAGAAGTTAGAGAGTCAATTGGAATTTCTAGATCATAATCTGATTCTTTAATTGTTGTTCGTTCTTGATACGGTGATAGTGATTGAAATATGATATTTCTTTTTTCAAATTTTTCTTCATCCCAATTCCATGTAGCATGTTCATCAAATTTCGAATCTCGACTGATAATTAATTTGTTGGACTTGTGGTTGTAGATTCTGTAGCCCTTAGATTGAGTATTGTAGCCCAAGAATATCCCATTTTTTGGTTTCTCATCCAACTTGCTTCTTTCTCCTTTGGAATACGAATGTAACATATACGACCAAAAACTTTGAGATGTTTTGCTGATGGCTTACGTTTGCTTCATGCTTCAACTAGAGTCTTGTTTTCAATAGCTTTAGTTAGACATTTGTTTAAGAGATAGACTAATGTATAGATTGTTTTTGCATAAAATATATTTGGTAGGCCTTTTTCTTTTAGCATTGCTTTTGCCATCTCTGTCACTAATCTATTCTTTCTTTCTAATACACCTTTTTGCTCATGAGCATACCCAACTGTCAATTGATGTTTCACTCTTTCATCTTCACATAACTTGTCAAACTGCTTGGAGGTGTATTCTCTGCCAGGATCACTTTTTAGAGCTTTTATTTTATGACCGCTTTGATTTTTAACATAGGTGTTGAACTTCTTGAAGATCTCAAAGACTTATGATCTTTTACGAAGAAAGCAGACCCATGTAATTCTTGAATAGTCGTCAATGAATAGAATGAAGTACCTATTCTAATTGTGCATAGAAGTTCTCATTAGACCACATACTTCAGTATGTTCTAGCTCCAACGATTTCTTTGCTCTCCATGCTTTTCCTAATGGAAATGATTGACACTATTGCTTCCCAAGTAGACAACCTTCATATACGCCATCCTATTCTCTAATATCAGATAGGTCCTTTATCATCTTTTTTTGATAGAGAATCCTCAATCCATGGAAGTTGAAATGACCAAATCTTTAATGCCACAACTATGAGTCATCATGTTGTGTCTTTATTACTGCTTTTCTAGCATATCCCTATTGGATAGGGAATTTTTGTTGCTCCGTCTTCACTCTAGCAATCACCAAGCTTTTATTCTTTTTATCATAGAGTATGCATGTATCACCTTCAAAGTGTAAAGAATAACCATTCTAGATCATCTAGCCCATACTGAGCAAGTTTTGTTTCAAGTTAGTGACTAATAGGACATTTTGGATGAACCTCGTTTCCTTCTTTATCTCTACAGCAATTGTCCCTTTACCTTTGGCTTCCACTAGAGCACCATTGCTCAGTCTTGTGATTTATTTTTAGTATCAACGTCATAGACAATGCTTTCATAACCAATCATATGATTACTGCATCCGCTATCAATATACCACTTGTCACTCTTTTCTTCTGGTATGGCTCGAGAGGCATAAAATAGTATTCCATTAGTGTCATTGTTTTCTGAATAGTTGGCCTAATGACTTTCTTTTGAGCTTTAGTCTTTTTCCAAATGCCCAAATTTCTCACAATTGTTGCATTGTGGTTTCCGATGATACCAACAATTTTTCTCCAAGTGGTTTGTCTTCTTGGATATGCCATAAGGAGGATTTTTTTATTTGCTTTATATCTAGAGCCTTCTCCTCTTTTAGATATTTCTTTTGATTTTTTATACCCATATTTGGGCTTTGGAGAATGCAAATTAAATTTTGATTGAAATGCATTCTCTAAAGAGACATTTTTTTGCATCTTTCTTTTTTTTCATCTGCTTCTAATGAGCCCATTAATTCTATCACCAAGAGCTTAGTTATATCTTTTGCTTGTTCAATAGAAGTTACTATTGAATCATATTTATTAGTGATAGTAACTAATATTTTCTCCACAATTCTTCTATCAGTAATATTGTCTCTATTAATTCTTAAACGATCTACTGTATCCTTAATTCTAGAGTAGTAATTTCTAAAAGTCTCAGATTCTTTCATTTTAGTATTCTCAAATCTCTTCCAAGAGTTTGTAGTATAGAAAGGCGTACCTGCTCATCCCTGTGGAACTCCTTCTTTAAGATCTCCCATGCTTGCTTGGCACTTGTAGCTTCAAAAATTCTTGAAAATATATCTACTGATAATGCTTGCTGAAAAATAAAATGTACCTTCCAGTCTCTCTACTCTAGATCTTCCCAACTCCCTCTACTCAGCTTTGGATAGACTAGAAATATCTTTTAGAGCTTGAAATCCATTTTGGATTATACCTGATAAACCTTGAGACTAGAAAAATGTCCTCATCTTAATACACTAGTAATCAAAGTTTTGGCCATTGAATACTAGCACTGATACTGGCATTAATGAGTTACTTGAATCTGCCTTGGTGGCAAATATTATCGCCTCATCTCTGATACCACTTTTAGAAAATAAAGTAACTTAATATAGAAAACTAGTAATTTACATTGATAATTGAGAGTAATCTTACAAAGTGAGGGTTTCTAGAGAGTGTGAGCACCGAAAACTCTCAATTCTTAGTGCACTAGTACATATTACAATTTGAGCTATACTTGCCTATTAATAGATGTAGAAAGTGATGTTACAAGTCAATTTATACAATAAGAAATTAATTTCTCAATGTTTATCATGAACTAATTTATTCATTCAATAAGTCGATCTCCATTGTGAATGTAATTTATTGGAAGAAGAGTGCGGCTGCATGGCTTGTGCTTAGTTGTTTGGTTTATCTTAATTTCCTACGTGCATATGTCTCATTGGTGGAGTGTGGTAGCATAAGCTTCATGCTGCATGGGATGCATGGCTAGATTGTTCTCATAGCTTCATGTTGGCTGCATGGAGATGTACATTGAATTATTTATTCCTTAACCAACTTTAACCATGGCTTCTAATTGGAAGATTTGAGTGGCTTGCTTGCTGTAATTTTCCTCCTACTATAACCGACTTAGCTTAGTAATTCAATTGGAAGCCTAGTGCAGCAGAGGTTCTAGAATTTGCATCATAATGTTAACAAGGCAGTACCTCGTGGGAGTGGCTCTTGTGGTGAGGGTAGTTAGAATACTAGATAATCACACTACAAGAAAAGAACTAGTTCGCGCAACATTTCAATTGCCTCTGGAGTTTTAATCATTACTGAAATCACACAAATCCTTTCTCATTGACTTTGGTCATAGACTCCTCCATCAATTTTTTGAGTTAGGCCACAAAGTGATTGCATTTTGAGGTTACATTCCACAGGTAACTTGCATTTTGGTAATCAGATTCAGTAATATCTTTGAAGAGCAAAGAAAGGGCCTTTTCAAAGCTTGTATTAATACAATTGAGAGGCATATTGCAAGTGTGATGAGCCAACCAGAAAATGCTGCATAATTTCTACAAAATTACAATTATGAAACTGCAAAAGTTAAAATAAAGCAATCCAGTCACGATAAACTAGGGAAAGTCCACCACCAAAATACTAAAATTAAATGTCATTTCCAATTTGTATAAATCAAGTTCAATTCTGCCCTCCTTCCTCTATTCAACTTCAATGAGTTGTCATTTGCAATGCTCGTTTTGACACATATTCAACATCTTTCTCCTCAAGAAGAATTCTTTGGTCTTCAGAGCAAGTGTTTGTGCTGCATTCTTGACTTTGCATTGATAGGAGACTCTGGTATCTCATAGTAACATTTTGAAAATCAATCCTATGAGACCTTTAGAATGCACCACACGACTTAAATGAATAGAGAGACTTACACACAACATCCTAGGATTGATTTTCAAACTTACACACAACATTGAAATCTTCAACATGCATAAAGTCAATTTCACCCATAATCTTAACTGCAATAGAACTCTCTTCAATCTTGACTTCAACATCTTTAACTTTAATCTCAACTTCATTATCATCTTCACTTGGAACTTCATCATCTATAGCTTCTTTCTCAATATCTTCTATTGCATTCGAAACTTTTTTCTTCAACAAGTTTATATTTGGTAGGTTGGACTTACTCACAATCTTGTGGGATATCAGTGGGGGGATCCTTACAACTCTCACGTGTTTGGGTGATAAGGTGTGCAAGATGCCAACTTACTCGCATAGTCATCCAAAATTTGAATTATTTGATCCATACATCTTTTTTCTTCCATGTCAGAATACTCATTATTTTGAGATCAATAACTTATCACTTTTTTATGCTGAGGCACATATCGAGGCCCAAGATCTAACCAAAGATGTGGAGGTACAAAATTGTTCATTACTAAGCATTTCATCTCATGCCATGTTGCAAGTTCTCTACTTCCTGCACACTTATGCTTAACCGTCCACATTCAAAAGCAAAACCTTTTAATTGGGTTGTACTATAATCAACCTTCATAAATTCTGGAATACCCACTGTATCAAAATATTGTTCCAAGCTTTCAAACTATCTAACAACCTCTCTACCATAAAAATGTAAATCATGAAGAACAATAATCCCATAAGAAAGAGGCAATCCAAAATAATTCAAATGTATGTTAAGGATAGCCTCATGAGAAACAATGGCACAAGCAAGTCGATAATCCATCGATACTAATCCATAAAAATCAGAATGTGTGGAGGGCTATAATGGTATGCATTAAACTGCAAATCCTAAGACATTAGGGGACTCCGTGGTAACTCTTCAAAGGTTCAGGGTCTATCAATATTATCCAAGGCAGTATAAAATCTTTTTTTTTTTTGGCTAAACTCTTTAGGGGAATTGCTAAATTCTAAAATTTACTAGTAAAGGTGAAATCATACAAAGTTTATGGGTTTCCAAGGAATTAGGCCCGATTTAATGGCAAGTTTTTGAAAGCCCTTAAAAGAATCAAACAATTTTAACAAGTGACAAACAAGTCCCCAAACCGTAATATCCGATAAACCGTAGTTGGAGGAGCGTGTGGCAAATTTCAATGATCGGACAGTGATAGCCAAACCTCCAGGCAACAAATCAGTAACCGGTGAAGCTTTTTCGATAAGTGATGTCAGCCACGATGCTTGTGGTGGTCTTTCAAACTGAATTTTGGGTTTTTGAGGACCTTTTGGTAGGCATTAGCCATCTACAAAGAAGGGAAAGTTGACGGGGAGAGGCGAATCTATGGTTTAATGGTAGAGGTAAGATACCACTTGGTAGTCGGCAGGAGTGAACAGTGACGGTAGTGAATTTTTTTTTTGGGCGTTTTAAGGGGTTTCAATGGGATTATGATGATGGTGATGAAGAAAAAATGATAAGGGTGACTAGATTTATGGTTTGGTGTGATCGGTGAAGGGTGATGCTCCGACGGTTGGTGATGAACAGTAATTCCATCGATGAACAGTAACTGTGTTTGAAATTTTGTGTTTTTAGGATTTATGGAATTTGGAGTGGTTATGTGAAACCGATGTAAGGCTTTGATATTAATTTGATGGGGAAGCTGCACAACAAACAACCAAAATCTAAATACCAACAAATCTTCAACCAAACACTTATACTCACACACAACCAACCAACCAACAATCTATCTGTATAATTCTTCAATATATCAAATAATCTATGTATGAATAATGTCTAATAAAATAATAATGAAAACCTTCATTTATACTAGACTAATCCTAATGATACATAAGACATATAATTATAAACAGATTAGGAATTTGAGTCAAATTAAGAAAAGTCAAAATTCGTAATTAAGTCAGAATCCTTAAATAATAAAATTCCTAATTCATTTTATTGGTGTCAAAGCCTACTACATATGCATGTGCCATGCGCATGATGAGTTTTGATCAACTTGTGATAAAACAAGAATATTACTTTTTTTCCTATTTTAATGTTTCTAGAATTATATTTTATGAAGTATTTGATTTATAATAAATATCTCTTTAGATTAGGATATAATATCTTGTATCCTAATTAGAATAGGAGAATATTTATTTGTCCTAATTTTTTTGGAGTTTGTTTATAACACTTCCTATTTATTTCTCCTAATCCTAATATGATTTTGATTAGAATTTTTACAAGATTTCTAGGAGATTTCGGTCAGACCTCTCACTATATATATACAAAGCTAATCATGTGGCTGATTAGGTGATTGAGAGATTAACGTGTTTGCTGGTTGTGAGAGAGTCTTGAGTTCGGCATTCCATGAATTCATAGAAGAGAGCTTCAACGCAAAAGAAATGTCTTCATTGATTTGATTCTTTGAGTCTTTTGATTCATGTATGAGTGGTAGAAATCGTACATGAGTTGTTGATTGAGTTTGTGTGAGTTAGTAGACACTTGGGATAACTTGCAGGTTAAGTGTTTATGTAATTCAGTGTTAGACGTCATTGTTATGTGTAACTTAACAATGTGTTGTTAAGTTATCTGCGATAGAGAGTGGGCAGTGTCACTAGAGTTTAAGATCTTGACAGGATTTTATTTTTCAAAGATTAGGTCAGTGTGTGAGACTGAGTCAGCACTGTAAAAGGTCCTAAAGATTGTACAAATAAGAACTTAGTGAATTGCAGCTCTACAGCTATCCGTGGATGTAGGTTTTATAACCGAATCACGTAAAAAATCCTCCTGTGCTGATTTACATTACAGTTTACTGTTATATTTCTTATAACTGCATACCTTCAAAACTCTCAATTGGTATCAGAGCAGGTTCACTGATAGACAAGTGAAGAAAACGATCATACTGATCCGAAAGGATAGAGTTTATTCACACTGAAGGATCCAGAACACAGCCACCCATTCTTGATGATAGTAATTATTCATATTGGAAGGTAAGAATGATGATGTATATCAAATCTCTTGATGATAGGGCATGGACTAGTGTGCTTAAAGGATGGACACCGCCAACAAAGTTTAATGCTTTTGGTGATTCCGAACTGAAACCTGAGGATGAATGGACTAATGAAGAATACTGACGTTCCAGCTGGAATTCAAAGGCTCTCAATGCAATTTTGCTGCAGTGACTTAAACAATTTCAGAGAGATTTTAAGGGGCAAAGTGGCCAAAGAAGCATGGGACATACTAGAGGTAAAACATGAAGGTACTGCATTTGTTAAAAGATCTAAATTGATGAGATTAAATTCTCAATTTGAAAATCTGATGATGCAAGAGGATGAGTCAATTTCTGAGTTTTACTCTAAGATATGTCACATTACAAATTCAGCATACATGCTTGGCAAAACTTACACTGATGCAGAAATTGTTAGCAAGATAATTAGGTCTGTTCCAGATAAATTTCAACCCAAAATCTCAGCCATTGAGGAAGTTAAAAACACTGATGAGATGAGAGTTTATGAACTGATTGGCATTCTCCAAAACTTTGAAATAAATCAAAGTATTATGAAGCAAAAAGTTAAAAGCATTGCATTTAATGTGAAAGCTGAAAAATCTGATGATGAATTAGTGATAAGCTTGATGAAACTGATTCTAAACAGATTGCTTTTCTAACAAGAAATTATGTCAAGTTTATGAAAAGAAATTTCAGGAAAAAGAATCAAGGAAAGCCATCAAATTCAAGTGAAGAAAAATTCAGAAAGTTCAGCAAGGAGAATGACAAGAAGAAGCCAAAACAACCTGAAAAGAAAGGGCAGATTCAGTGTTATGAATGTTCTAGTTATGGGCATATTTAATATGAATGTGCTAATCTCAAAAAGAAGAACAAAGGACTAATAGCAACCTAGAGTGATGAATCAGAATCCGAGTCAGAAGATCAAGACTGCATGAGCAACTTCGTTGCATTTACTACATCTGCAGCTGACAAAGAAAAGGCTATTATGTCTGACATAACAGAAAATTACAGAACCAGTATTGATCATCTGGAAGAAAAAGAAGGACCAGAATACTATGAAGAGTTGTAAGAGACATACAACGCACTCTATGATGAATGGCTGAATCAGAAGGAAGAAATCAAAATCTTGAAGAAGAAGGCTGAGGTGTTGGAATGTGAAAAATCCTATGCTGAAAAACAGATCTCAGAACTGGAGACTGTTTTGACAGACAAAATAGCACATATTGAGAAAATCACAATAGAACTGGTTGAAAGCAAGAAGTGTATTGATCAACTCAAAATTAGAGCAGCCAAACTTGATCAGGTCTTGAGGAAGAGACAACTCCAACAAACATGGATTGCGGTACACATAAGGTAATGTTGCATCTTCATCAAAAACAGTTTTTGTGAAAGCTTCAACATCAGGTAAGAATTTTGAACTTAACTCTTTAAAGTCAAGTCCTAATTCCAAGAGCAGTGAAACATTTGTTTCTTCTCTGAGTTCTTTCAAATCCAGTCTTGGAAAGGTGGGAAAATTCATTCCTATTTGTTATTTTTATGGTAAAAAGGGACACATTAGGCCTAGATGCTTTAAATTATTAAATCTTTTACATAAAAGGTCAAAATAATTCAAACTGTTACCAAAATCACAACTGTAGTGGGTTAAGAAAGACAAAACAGTATGTCATATTGCTCTTACTACTCTTGAACATACTTCTAACAGTTTGTGGTATTTTTAAAGTGGTTGTTCTAGGCACATGACTCGAAATAAACAGTTTTTAACAGATTTTAAAGCATGCAGGAAAGGTAACGTCACCTATGGAGATGGAGCAAAGAGTAAATCATTGGTAAAGGCACTTTGAATGTCAAAGGTCTACCCAACTTTCAAAATGTCTTGTTGATTGAAGGTTTGAAAGCTAATCTTATTAGTATTAGTCAGATTTGTGATGACAAGTATATTATTAATTTCACATAAAACAAATGCATGGTCTTAGATAATTTTGGTAAATGTATTCTAAAAGGTAATAGATCTTTAGATAATTGTTATTTGGTAAAGATTGCATTTCAAGCTAGGATTTCAGATTTAGAATTGTGGCATCAAAAATTAGGACACCTAAATTACAAAGACTTGGTTAAATTAACTAAGATAGGTGCTATAAAAGGAGTTCCTAAACTTAATGACAAAGTTAATGAAATTTGTGGACCATGTCAAATGAGAAAACAAATCAGAAGTTCACACAAATCAAATCCACATCTTAGCACATCTAAGATACTTGATTTGCTTCACATGGATCTTATAGGTCCTATACAAAAGCATTACAAGTAAGAGATATATATTTGTTGTGTGGATGATTTTCCTAGATATACTTGGGTTGATTTCATTAAACAAAAATCTAACACTTTTGAAGCTTTCAGGAATCTTTGTGTTAAGCTTGAAAATGAGCAAAATAGGAACATTGGAAGGATTGTGAGAATAAGAAGTAATCATGGAAAGGAGTTTGAAAACGTTAGTTATGCTGACTTTTGCAAATACCATGGAATTGATCATGAGTTTTCCGCCCCCCAAACCCCTAAACAGAATGGCATTGTGGAAAGGAAGAATAGAACTCTTCAAGAGATGGCTAGAGTGATGCTCAATAGCAAGAAGTTGACCAAGAGGCTATGAGCTGAAGCAATAAGCACTGCTTGTTATATTTCAAATAGAGTTTTTCTTAGACCTGGCACTAACCAGATACCTTATGAGATTTTGAAAGGTAAAAAACCAAATTTGAAATATTTTCATGTCATTGGATGCAGGTGTTACATCTTAAATGACAAAGAGCACTTAGGAAAATTAGATCTGAGAAGTGATAAAGGAGTCTTTACGGAATATGCACAAAACAGCAAAGCATTTCGAGCTTACAATCTGAGAACTGAGGCAGTCATGGAATCTGCAAACGTAGTATTTGATGATCTTGATGATTATTTAAAGTACTCATAAGAGGAAAGGATAACTAGCTTCATAGAAGATTCAGAAAAATCAGATTCAAACAACAACAAAAAGAAAGATGCTGTTATGAAAGAGGAAACAGCTGTTGTTAGACCCGACGTAATAGTAACATCTGACAACTCAGATTTAAACAGAAATTCAATCAGGAATGAAGATGAAAAGAAAGATCCACCTACATGGATTCAGAAGGCACATCCAACAAGTTCTATCATTGGAACACCAGATGGCATGATGAAGAGTCGGAGCAAGGTAAGAAATCAGGTAAGGTTTGCATGTTATGTGTCTTTAGTTGAACCAAAAAATGTGAAAGAAGCCTTAAAGGAAGATGTGTGGATTCAAGCTATGTAAGATGAACTTAATCAGTTTAAAAGAAATGAAGTGTGGGAATTAGTTCCTAGGCCAGAAAATGCAAATGTCTTGAAACTAAATGGATTTTCAAAAATAAAACTGATGAAAGTGGACAAGTAGTTAGAAATAAGGCTAGGCTAGTTGCACTAGGTTACACATAAGTAGAAGGCATAGACTTTGATGAAACCTTTGCACAAGTACCTAGACTTGAGTCAATCAGGTTACTACTTGCAATTGCTTATTTGCTTGATTTTAAGTTGTACCAAATAGATGTTAAAACTGCATTTTTAAATGGCTATCTCAATGAAGAAGTTTTTGTTGAACAGCCTAAGGGATTTGAAGATCTTAAACATCCTGATTTTGTGTACAGATTGCACAAAGCTTTGTATGGTTTGAAACAAGCTCCTAAAGCTTGGTATGAAAGGTTGACAAATTTTTTGATCAACAGAGGTTATAAAAGAGGCAACAATGATAAGACTTTGTTTATCAAACATGCATCTAACTATTTTATTGTTGCTCAAACAAATGTTGATGACATTGTCTTCGGATCAACTAACAAAAGCAAAACTAATAAGTTTGTTAAGTTGATGCAGGAAGAGTTTGAGATGAGCATGGTAGGAGAATTAAATTTCTTTCTTGGATTACAGGTTAAGCAAATGAATGATAGGATATTCATATCTTAATCAAAATATGCTAAAAATCTTGTAAAGAAGTTTGGGCTTGAGAATGCAAAACCAATGAAAACTTCTATCAGTACTAATCTAAAACTTTTAAAAGACAATGCAGGAAAAGATGTTGACGCAAGTTTATACAGAAGCATTACTGGCAGCCTACTATACCTCACAGCAAACAGACCAAACTTGTACTTTAATGTAGGACTTTGTGATAGATTTTCAAGCAAATCCCAAAGCATCACATCTTGCAGCAGATAAAAGAATCATCAGGTATGTACATGGAACACATGAGTATGGAATATGGTTTTCTAAATATACAAATGATTATCTTGCAGGGTTTAGTGATGCTGATTGGGCAAGAAATGCAGATGACTGAAAAAGCACTTCGGGAGGTTGTTTTTATCTTGGTACTAACTTGGTTCCTTGACACAGCAAAAAGCAGAATTCTATTTCTTTATCTACTGCTGAAACAGAATACATAGCAGCATGGAGTTATGGCACACAACTACTGTGGATGAAGCAAATGTTGAGTGACTATGGTATTGAACAAAAGCCTATAACCGTGTTTTGTGATAATACTAGTGCTATAAATATTTCCAAAAATCCTGTTCAACATTCTAGAACAAAACACATTGACATAAGATACCATTTTATAAGGGAACTAGTAAAGTCTAAGGTGATACACATTGAACACTTCTCCACTGATAGACAATTGGCTGACTTGTTCACTAAGGCATTGGATACAACAAGATTTGAAAATCTAAGAAAAGCCTTAGGCATCTGTCAGTTACATGAATGAACACTGCTTACTATTATGTTAATTGTATCTACAATATCATAAGTTTTCTTCTAATTAAGCATGTGTGAGCTGTGATATAAAAAATTGTGTGAATAATTAAATACTGGTTTAAAAATAAAAAATACAGAGAGGGCTACCAGTATATGATGTGTGAAAGTCATCTATTGAGAGTAACTTCATTGTATCTAGGAAATATGGTGAGGTCACACACTCAAATGGAAAAGGGCTACCTCTATACATGTGTGAAAGCTACTGTATTATTTAGCAAATTCACAGTGAGACTAACTTTTGTATGTGTAAGAAGCATGCTCAAGTTGATCACTCAATTGGATTAGGTGATGAAATAATTAAAAGAAAATAAAACAGCTCTTGAATATGCTTTCTTAGAATGATTCATATGATGTTCAGATATTGTTGTTATGTTATTTTTAACTGTGTTCTGTTACGTTTTTCATAACATACGGTGCTCTTTGTGCTTATCTGATATTTGATTTTCTTGTGTGTCCATGTGTCAAAAATGCCATGCAGCATTATTGAATTGAAAAGGAGAAGTTTTAGTGGCGGGAATCCTGATTCTATTAGAATTCCTTATTCAAACTGGAATCAAATTTGAATTTTTGTCCATTAATATCAGTTATGAAACGGTTTTGAAAATACAATTAATATTAAATTTTTTTAAAAACAAAATTGTTTTCAATATAGCCTAGTATATTACGAAATTACTTAGGGCTTTTCCTGATCATTCCATACTCCCACAACAGTTTCTTCCTTGTCCCGCGTCTTACTTCTCTCTTCCTGTTCTGGAAATTTTTTCTGCAGACCAGTAACCCTAACCATGGCGATCTAAACTAGCTCGACAAAATCCACCAGTTCTTCATCTTCTTACAGCGACTCCAGTTACAAAAAGAGTGACAGTGCATCATCATCTCCGATGTAATAAAAGCATGCAGAGATCGTTGTTGATCCCGCCATGAGTGAGGATAAGCAAGTTCCAGTGAAGAAGATAAAAGATAAAGTAAAGCCAAAGTACAATAAGTTTCTCACAGCCGACATCAAGTAGAAGTTCAAGAAGTACACTTCACAAAAGAAGTTACAGATGGAAAGGTCGGTAAAACTTTCGGATTTTAAAACCTATGGCCTGAGTAAGTTGCTTGAGTCTATATACTGGACTCGTACGGTAAACAACTTCCTACCCCCTATGAAGTCATTAATCCAGGAATTTTATGCCAATATCTTTACTACCGTTGATGATCCTAAGAGCTTTCATTATCACAAAGTTTATTGTAGAGGAAAGTTTGTGAAATTCTCTCCGAATGTCATAAACACTATTTTGGATATTCCCATAGGCAGTTTGCATTCTTTAGATGAGGAATTTAACATGGCTGAAGTGATAAATAGAGTAATGCATAAGATAGCTCAGTTCAATTGGCTTCCCTCTTCCCATCAAAATCAAGTTCGGGAAGACAGAGTGAAATTTCGACATTGTTTAGGCACCAATCATCCAATTAACTTTGGTGTGTTAGCTTATAGATCAATTGTTCATATTGGTTCACATCATTCTGATTATTACTTACTAATGTATTACTGGTTCCTACTCTACCACTTGCTGTTAAGTTACCCACAACAGAAACCAGTGCAGAAAGACGTGACAAGGAGATTCAAAGAATTGTAGCTGAAGTCACTACCACCTCTTCTGACACAACTGAAAAACAACCTCCCGTTCGAAAGTCTCCAAGACTTCATTAACTGCTTTTGGCACTTGTGCTGAAATCAAAGGGGAGATCAAGATGAGTTTTTCTGATTTTTTTTGTGATCTTCTTATGCCTGATATAACTGTGGTTACTTACTTCTGTTTTGTTTATATTTTTTTGTTGCTTATTTCTCAAGGGATGTAAGTAGTAAGGGGGAGTAAGAAGAACTTCTTATGTTTGCTTTATGTGTGCATTCAAGATATCTTGATTTGATGAATGTTTTGCTTGGATGTTTTGCTCTAATCATGATCAAATTGCATTGATTGATATAAATGCTCTGATCAAGAATTGATGACAAAGTCATTCTGATTCTGACATTGTTCTGTTATGAGAATTGTAACAGCTCACTGGTTAATTATTTACATATGATAATTTCTGTTTGCTATTTCATGATAGCTTATTATTAGGATTGACTTATCATGTGTGATGTTCTCTGATCAGAAACAGTTTAGTATTTTCATCACAAGTTATCAAAAGGGGGGAGATTGTTGGTGTCAAAGTCTACTATATATGCATGTGCCATGCACATGATGAGTTTTGATTAACTTGTGATAAAACAAGAATATTACTTTTATTCCTATTTTAATGTTTCTAGAATTATATTTTAGGAAGTATTTGATTTGTAATAAATATCTCTTTAGATTAGGATATAATATCTTGTATCCTAATTAGAATAGGAGAATATTTATTTGTCCTAATTCTTTTTGGAGTTTGTTTATAACACTTCCTATTTTATTTCTCCTAATCCTAATATGATTTTGATTAGAATTTTTACAAGATTTCTAGGAGATTTCGGTCAAACCTCTCACTATATATATACAAAGCTATTCATGTGGTTGATTAGGTGATTGAGAGATTAACGTGTTTACTGGTTGTGAGAGTCTTGAGTTTGGCATTCCATGAATTCATAGAAGAGAGCTTCAACGCAAAAGGAATGTCTTCATTGATTTGATTCTTTGAGTCTTTTGATTCATGTATGAGTGGTAGAAATCGTACATGAGTTGTTGATTGAGTCTGTGTGAGTTAGTAGACACTTGGGATAACTTGCGGGTTAAGTGTTTATATAATTCAGTGTCAGACGTCATTGTTATGTGTAACTTAACAGTGTGTTGTTAAGTTATCTACGATAAAGAGTGGGCAGTGTCACTAGAGTTTAAGATCTTGACGGGATTTTGTTTGTCAAAGATTAGGCCAGTGTGTGAGACTGAGTCAGCACTGTAAAAGGTCCTAATGATTGTACAAACAAGAACTTAGTGAATTACAGCTCTATAGCTGTCCGTGGACGTAGGTTTTAAACCGAACCACGTAAAAAATCCTCCTGTGCCGATTTACATTATAATTTATTGTTATATTTCTTATAACTGCATACCTCCAGAAGTCTCACATTTAATCCCTAAAAAAACTAAATTATAAAAAAGACTAAATTATCCCCAATATAAAAATAAACCATGTTGCATCACAATCATTCTTTATCTTTCGGAGGTTTCATTCTAGCCTCATATCTCCCAACTACTCGAGCATAATCTGTTGCATCGAAACCATTCCATCAGTCTCGTTTGCCATCATAATCAAGTTGAAGATTCTCAATCTCTTTATCAGCAGCAATGTGCATTTTGGTCAATTTTGTTCCTTTTGCTTGGCGCCTCTCAGTGCAAGACTTGGCGTTATAAGTCATTGCTCCACGGCTATCGCATGCTCCCTTCCTATACTTATATGCCTAGTAGGTTTTTGCACGTCTTTCTTGCCATGATTTGGTATAGTTTTCACTGGATTTTGGTTTCTTTTGGTGCTTTAAACTTGGTTTCTCGGTGTTGAGATACCAAGGAGCTGTTGATAAACACCGACGAAAATGTGGGTTGATTTCTTCCTTGAAAGCTGACGAAGCCATATGTGTCTCTATATGAGAAGCAATTTAATAGATCTTCGTTTGATATAATTGATTCTATGTCTATTTATATTTTACACTGTATACTAACAAATAATTCCTAATATAATAAAGAGTGATAAATCCTGCTCCTAGTAATAGAAGGGGGAAAAGAAAAAAGCCTTGATTAACCACTCCTACTTTGATCAGGAAAAAAATACACTAGAACTACTACGAACTACGATAATAACACCATATGATCCACAAATTGAAACAAAATAAAAGGGATTAAACAAACCCATTGTCACAAAATCGCTGGAATTGATCCAGCAAATACTTCTCTGGATTAGAACAGGATACATATTTATATATAGAAGATTCTTTGCTAGTAAAATTAAATGCAATGTTATCTTCTAGTCATTTAACAAAAATTTATTCTCTACGTAATTAATTCACATCATAAAGTAAGATATGAAGATATTTTATAACTTGTATTTCCATTGTTTTATGAGTTTTGGCAAGAATTTAACCTTGTATTATGCTTATTACAGCAAACGTGCATGTTGTAAAAATGTCCATTAACCCCTTTAAAAAAAAAATTCCTCTGACTTGACAAGTTGAAGGATACTAACATTCATATGGACTTTGTCAACCCTACGAAGTTAATTATGTAATTTCAAACTCAACCCTTTTAGTTAAAAAAAAATCATATTTGACCTTTTTTGTTAGTGATGCAGTTAGTTAATTTTAAGATTTGATACTATTCCATCTTGTTTAACTAGTTTTGTGTTTAATTCATGAAAAAATATATGAAAAATTCATAATATTTTATCTCCCAAACCTCCTTAAACTTTATCCACACCTTCTAAGTCTTAGGCTCTCCCTTACTCTAATTTCTCTCCTACCAATAATAAATAAATTTTATTTTTTTATAATATAATTTTTCTTACTTTTCCATATAAAATATATATTTCAATAAAAGTTAAAGTACATAATGTCTCTAGTCCCCCTAGTTAGATATCTTTTTTTTTTCAATTACTAAGATGTTGTGGTAAGGTTTAGCTAATTTTTTTGAAAAAATTTTCAACCCACCCAAAAAAAAATTTCTAGTTACATTCATGCTGTGAAGGGGGCTTGAAGGGGATATCTTGGCCTTTCTTAAAATTAAGCGTTTCAAATTGAGTTAAAGCTCATATATGTATGCATGTATGTATGTATGTACCTATGTCTATATGTATGTATGTATGTATGTATGTATGTATGTATGTATGTATGCGAGGGAGAAATTTTAAATGGTACAATCATGATGGATGACAATGATGCATCACCTTTACATCTGAATCAAGTCATTTTAGAAACAAAAAAAAAGTGATATATAAAGCATATGGAAAGTGACACCAATACAAGTTGGGAAACGAGTTAGGAAAAGATCTAAACATGAAGGTCGTGGCAGGTGTAAATGTACTAAAACTTCTATAGCCAAGACACAAATATATCAATGCCAGGCCGCTGGTGGTGTTTGTGTGTCAAGACAGCTCATTGAACTGCCACTGGACTGCCTTGCTGGACAAGTTTTTTGCACACCTCAGCACTGTCTGTTAAGTCTGTTAATAATCTAATTAATTATGTTCATTCTCTGTTTTATTTCCTAAGTAGAATTAGTTAGCTTTCCTTCCACCAGCTTCTAGTAAGATGCCAGGTGCATTGATATTATTGGCAGTTGATCTTGTACCATTGATGTAGGACACATGGCATCTTCAATATAATACCTTTTCCCTTTGATATAAATAGAATAGTGCAGCTCCGTAGCTGGTAGAGTGCTGTGAGCATTTCTCCCTAAAATCCAAATTGGTATCAGAGCATTCCAAGGCCTACGCCATGTCTGCTGGTTCTGTGGACAGAGGCCACTCTAATAGTGATTCAAACTCCTCATCTCGGTCAACTTTTCTCCATGGGAGTCACCTTTCGGAAATACTCTGAATCAATCTTTTCCTATCAAACTCGATGAAGATAATATCACCATCTGGAAAGCTATGATCCTACCCACCTTGAGAGGTCATAAACTTAATGGCTTTGTCCTAGGCTCCAAAACTTGTCCTCCGAAATTTATTCCAGTAACTACTTCTGGTGAAGATGAAACTAGCTCCCAGCTTGTTCCAAACCCAGAATATGAAGAATGGATTACTACCGACAGCCTACTAATGGGGTGGCTCCTTAGCTCAATCACCAGTGAAGTTGCTGCCCAAGTTATAGGCCAACCCACTTCTCACAAACTGTGGAAAGCACTGAGGAGCATTGTGGAATCAAAAACAGGTCCAAAATCTCAAATCTCAGATTTGATCTTCAAACCACCAGGAAAGGATCTATGAAGATGAGTGATTATTTGGCAACCATGAGGAAGTCCTATAGAGATGAATGACCTGATCTCTTTTATCACTCTTGGGTTGGATGCTGACTATACACCCATTGTTGTTCAGATTCAAAGCAAAGACAATATTTCCTGGTAAGATCTTCAAGCTACTCTTCTCAATTTTGAGAATAGATTGGAAAGGCTGAACAGTTTCAGTAATCTTAGTCTCAACCAAGTATCAACAAATATTGCTGTGGGAAGACAATATGTCAAACTTGATGTGTCACAACAAGGCAACAACTCCAGGAATCCTAACCCAAACCTTGAAAGAGGTACAAACAGTGGTAACCAGAGAGGCAAGGGACGTGGTAGATTTGGTCAATCAAGGCCAATTTGCCAAATCTGTGGCAAGATTGGTCATCCAGCCTCAATCTATTTTTATAGGACAGACCTGAGCTATATGGGATCAACTAATCAAAACAGAAACAACAACAATAGGCAGGCATTTCCTGGATTCACAAGACAGAATCAGCCTTAACAAGCTTACTTTGCCTCACAAAATCCACCCCATCAGACTCCATTTACCACACCTGAAATTGTCACTGATAGAAGCTGGTACGCAGACAGTGGAGCCACAAATCATGTGACACCTCAATCTGATATGCTGAGCTCCAGGAGTGAGTACTGTGGTAAGCAAAAACTCTCTGTAGGAGATGGAAATAAATTGTGCATTTCTCATATAGGACACTCTAAAATAGCTGCCTGTAATACCATGTTAAATTTGAAGAATGTGTTGTGTGTGCCTAAGATAACTAAGAATCTGTTGAGCATTTCCAAACTCACTGCAGACAATGATGTTTTTGTTGAATTTCACCCAAAATTTTGCCTTGTGAAGGACAAACACACTCAACAAATTCTACTGCAAGGGAGAACTAGAGATGGACTCTATCAGATTTGTCCTCAAAGTCTCAGAAAATCCTTCAAGTTTCACTCAAGATTCCATGGAAGAAATAAACAATATAAGAGCCTTGTTGCTGCTGTGAATCCTGTCAAGAAGTCTTGTGTGTCTCCAGAACTTGTCTCTGAACAGTTCTTAGTTGAGTTCACTGTCTAAGTCAGTATCCAAAAATGTAATGAGTCCTTGTTGTCTAAATGTTTCAGTTTCAAACATCATGCCAATTAAGGAAAAACTCAATGTTTGGCATAGAAGACTTGGTCACCCTTCTATTAGAATTCTTAATCAAATTCTGAAAACATGTAATGAATTTTCTCCTAACAATGACATTCCTGAATTCTGTGATGCTTGTCAATTTGGAAAATCATATGCTCTTCCCTTCAAAACCTCTCACAGCAAAACTAAACAGGTCCTTGAACTGATTCATACTGATCTCTGGGGCCCTGCTCCTGTGAACTCAACCTCAGGTTTCAAATATTACATCCACTTTATAGATGATTTCAGCAGGTTTACTTGGATCTATCCACTAAAGAACAAGTCAGAAGCCCTGGTAGTCTTTAAACATTTCAAAACCTATGTTGAGAAAAAATTTGAAACTCAAATGAAAGGACTCCAATCTGATTGGGGAGGTGAATATAGGGTGTTCACTGATTTCTTAAAATCAAATGGAATTGAACTTAAAGTTGCCTGTCCTTACACTCATGAACAGCAAGGGAAAGCTGAAAGGAAGCATAGGCACATTGTAGAAATGGGACTCACATTGTTAGCATAAGCTGGCATTCCCTTAAAATACTGGTGGGAAGCTTTCCATGCAGCTGTCTGGGTGATTAATAGGCTTCCAACACCAACTCTTGGTGGTTTTTCTCCTTGGCAGAAGTTGTTCAATCAACTCCCTGATTGTCAGTCTCTTAAAACCTTTGGCTGTGCCTGTTTTCCTTGTCTAAGGCCTTACCAAAATCATAAATTTCAATACCATTCCACCAAATGTGTCTTTTTGGATTATAGTGATCATCATAAGGGATTTAAGTGTCTGAGTTCCACAGGCAGGATCTACATTTCCAAGCATGTCATATTTAATGAATTAGAATTCCCATTCAAACAAGGATTCTTAAATGTCAGAGATAATTCTTCCTCTATTCAATCCTTTAGTCCATCCTCTGGTGTCTTACTTCCAACTCTAAATAGATGGTCAAGCCAAGAAAATAAACTTGAAGAATTTGAGACTTGTGACACTCAGAATAGAGAAACATCTCAAGACTCTCATGCTGTAACTGAAACTGATCAAAACCTCACCTCAAAGAAAAACACAGATTCGGACACCTCAAATACTTGCCCAGATCAGTCACCAAGAACTTCTCCAAATAACTCACCAGCTCCCTCAAACACTTTATCACCCCCTCAAGTGAGTGAATTCATCAGAACAGAACCTGACAACTCACCTGTCATTCAACCTATCACCAATCCAAATATTCCTCACCACCCAATGATCACAAGGTCCAAAAGAGGCATTTTTAAACCCAAAGTTTACAACATCAGCAAACAACATGAAGAAATTGAGGAGCACACAGAACCAAATTCAGTCTCTGAAGCCATGAAATCAATTTCCTAGAGAAAGGCAATGGATTCAGAATATGAAGCTCTAGTCAAGAACAAAACCTGGACACTAGTTCCATACTCTCCCAACTACAGCTTAGTGGGAAATATATGGGTGTTCAAGCGTAAGTTAAACAGTGATGGCACTGTCCACAGGCACAAAGCCAGATTGGTGGCCAAGGGATTTCACCAAACTCCTGGGATTGACTACTCTGAGATATACAGTCCTGTGGTAAAGGCTGGGACAATCAGAGTTATTCTCACCTTGGCAGTCTCTAAAGGTTGGTCAATAAAGCAATTAGATATCAATAATGCCTTCCTTAATGGAAGCCTAGAAGAATCAGTGTACATGGTCCAACCAGAAGGATACATTGACTCCTCTAAACCCTCTCATGTCTGCAAACTTCACAAAGCTTTATATGGTCTTAAACAGGCTCCAAGAGCCTGGTTTGAAAAACTGAAGAGCACTCTCTTAGATTGGGGTTTCATCAATTCTAAATCAGACTCATCTCTTTTCATTTTCAAGGAAAAAGACATGCTGATTCTTATTCTGGTGTATGTGGATGACATACTCATAACCAGAAACAACATATCCTCAATTCATGAATTGATTGGAAGCCTAAATAAGCTCTATGCTCTCAAGGATCTTGGTGAATTACACTACTTTCTTGGAATAGAGGTGAGAAGAGACTCAACAGGGATGTATTTAAACCAGTCAAAATACATTTCTGACTTAATCAGAAAATTGAAATTAGAGAACCTGAAACCATGCTCAACCCCTGCTGCCATAAGCAAAACTAAAACAATTGAAGCCTCTAAACCCTTTCCAGACACTACACTTTACAGAAGCACAGTTGGTGCCCTCCAATACCTCACATATACAAGGCCTGACATAGCCTATGTTGTCAACAAACTCAGTCAATCCTTACAGGCTCCCTTAATGCATCATTGGCAAGGAGTCAAAAGAATATTGAGGTATTTAAAAGGAACTGAATTATTTGGTCTGCATATCAAACCGAGTGACAGCACCCTCATCACTGGTTTCTCTGATGCCGACTGGGCTTGCAACTTGGAGGACAGAAGGTCAATTGGAGGTTACTGCATCTTTCTGGGGTATACCTTAGTCTCCTAGCAATCAAAGAAACAATCTGTTGTATCACGTTCGAGCACTGAGTCAGAATATCGTGCTTTAGCTCAAGTTGCTGCAGAAATTACATGGCTCCAATCTCTTCTCTTTGAACTTCATTGTCAATCCCCATAGTGCCCAATCACCTGGTGTGATAACACTAGTGCCAGTGCCTTAGCTTCGAACCCAGTATACCATGCCAGAACAAAGCACATAGAGATCGAAGTGTATTTTGTTCGAGACAAAGTCCTGCAGCAGCAACTTGAGGTTAGGTATGTTCCATCATGTAATCAACTTGCGGATTGCCTCACCAAACCCATTGCAGCTCCTCAGTTCCAGCATTTCCGAAACAAACTGGGCGTAACTGAATTACCCTCCAGTTTGAGGGGGGATGTGAAGACAGCTCACTGAACTGCCACTGGACTGCCTTGCTGGACAAGTTTTCTGCACACCTCAGCACTGTCTGTTAAGTCTATTAATAATCTAATTAATTCTGTTCATTCTCTGTTGTATTTCCTAAGCAGAATTAATTAGCTTTCCTTCTACCAGCTTCTAGTAAGATGCCAGGTGCATTGATATTATTGGCAGTTGATCTTGTACCACTGATGTAGAACACATGGCATCTTCAATGTAATACCTTTTCCCTTTGCTATAAATAGAACAGTGAAGCTCCGCAGCTGGTAGAGTGCTGTGAGCATTTCTCCCTAAAATCCAAATTTGTGATACATCTTGAAAAATATAAATCTGAAAAATACACTTGGAGAGCAACTTGCATAAAAAGAAAATGGGTCCAAATCGAATTGATCTAGTAAAATTTGGTTTGATATATAGTAATTATATAGTTATTTTTGGTATTTTGAATTTAAATGAAAAAAATTATTTGATGTGGAACAGATGGCCAGTTACATATATTTTAGTTATGCTTATCGAGTAACATGACCACCAAATTTTTAATTATCATTTTATTTTGAATATATTTTAACTATATATATTTGATATTCTTATTGCATAAAGTTAAACATTAAATAGATTAATCAACACAACATAAGATTAAGTTTTCTATAAAACTTAACTACATGCCCATAACCAATACCCCAATTAGATATTCCATAATTTTTCTTTAAAATAGAAATTAATTTATGAATCTGCAGGATGCCAGTTAGAATTGCTTGTAAGATATATAATACAAGGAAATATGAGAAAAAAACTAAGTTAATAGAGTTGTTTAAAATTTTTATAAAACCCTAATTTTTTTATGACCTTGAGTCAACTTAATTCAACTTCCAATCACAAATATACCCATCAAAAATAACTGTTAAATACGCTAATTGTAAAGAACCTCATTAGATTTGTCGAGCTAATGATAGTAGAAAATGTATATGATGCTTTTTAACAATGGTAATAAGCCAATGTTGCTTGTTAAATTTGCCTACCGTGCATATCTTAGTACCTTCTAGCAACTTTTAGAAGAATAATTTTATCCCTTAAATTTATATAAACCTGATTAGACAATTTTTATTTAAAAAAATTATGATTTCACTCAAAATTAAAAATGCCTAAACTTGGTCGTTATCCCCATATATATATATATATATGAACACAATTTAATCGATGAGAGCGTCACTATCTTTCTCTCACCCTAGCTGCTAACCCATTTTTCATTCGTAGAGACAAAGATAACAAGTGCTCAGGGCACTTGTCCTTATCCTGCACCTCAATCATAAACCTCCCAATCACAGAAGCTACGATTAACTTCATCTGAATATACGTCATCTCTTTCCCGACACAAATTCTCGGCCCTGCATGAAAAACCGGGAATCGAAACGGATTCTCAGGCCGATACATCCCATTTTCAAGCCACCTTTCGAGCAAAAACTCATTACAATTCTCTCCCCATATGCCCTCCATGCGCGCCATAGCATACGAATGCTATGAAGTAAACCACCCTTTGCCGATAAACGTACTGTCAGGCAAGATTTCGTCCTTTGAACACACTTTTGAATTGATCGGTACGGGAGGATACAACCGCAAAGTTTCGGATATCGCTGCATGCAAGTAATGCATGTCTCTTAACTCCTCAAAGCTGTAAGAATCACCTATAGCCTTACCTTTTCGTTTCCGAATCACTTCAAGCTCCTTCAATATGTTTCTCTCAACTTTCGGATGGGATGATAGTAGCCAGAAGAACCAACTTAGAGCAGCGGACGTTGTGTCCCGTCCTGCAAGGATGAAGCTCGTCATGATATCTCGGGGAAGATCAGGCGAGTTAACGTTGTCGTTTCCGATAAACCGAGACAGTAAATCTTCATCTTCGAAACTTTCTGTTGCAATTCTTGAACGAATAACATTGTTAGTGAAGGCATTAACTATTGAAAGTGAATCTTTCAGAGCTCGCTCTGATCCTACGTTGTAGAATCTCTTCAACCTCCATAGAAAATCAAATGCGTATCTGAATCTGCCACATCTAAGCTCACATGCATCTTCAGACGCAAACATGAACTGGGCACCAACGCCGCTATCATCACCACCAAGACAGCCAGGAACAACGTTAAAAGCGAACTTGCAAACGGTGTCGAACCCGAAGCGGAGCAAAACGTTTTGTATATCCAAACTCGTCCTGTCTCCGTAGCTTGTTTCAACACTGGAACCAACCTTGTTAAAATCTCGGGCGTAATATTCTCCATAACGAAATTACGAAGTCATCTCGAGTTGAAATAGTGGCTGGCGGTTTTTCTCTGGACTTTCCATGCCTCACCATCAATGTTAAAGGTTCCATGGCCGATTAAATCTTCAAGAATGGCGACGAAGCGGTCGCCTCTCAGGTAATTCTCGAAGTTGGCTTTGAGAATGTGCTGGACGTTTGAAGGGTTGGCGGTGAAGATGCCATGAATTCCGCCAGGATGGTAAATGACGGCAGTGTGTGTGGGGTATTGCTTGAGCATTTCGGTCGCCATTCAAGGAAACGGTGCTGGTTTTTCGTGAATCCTGGTAAGCATCCCACTATAAGGTAACGTTTGAAGCCTTTGTTGATGGGACGTTTGTTGCCTGAAGTAGTAGTGAAAAAGTAGTAGAGGTAGAGAGATAGGATTGAGAAGAATAGGAAAGATTGGAGAGTGAAGGGTATTTCCATCTCTAGAAACCCAAGTGGAGAGTATAAGTTAGAATAATAAAGATAGCATAGCATGAGCTAATAATGTGAAAGCATTATAGGATTTGCTCAATGATATATTGAGCGTAAGTTTTGAGATAGAATAAATAAAAATATCTAGAATTCTAAGTGTTTGAGAAATCATTCCACTAAAAATTAAATAAGAAGATTTGATCACTTTATACATCATATTATCACGTTAAAAAATTACTTGACTCAAAAACTTAAACTGAATTTTAATGGTCTAATAACATTAATGTTTAAGTTATTTATAGTTATGTTAATAATTGTTAAGGATGCTATATATCGATTCAGACAGTCAGTTTAATTATATTGATATATTTTAGTAGAAATATAATATATGGATATACAATAACTCATAAGTTGGATTTTAATTAAAAAACAACCTTACTTGATCTTTTTTTTTTTTTGTTAAAAAGTGCTTTTCATTAAAGAAATCTCAATCATTAATTTACTAATATAAGTATGTTATGGCTATATATGAAATAATTAGTTAATGAATTAAACTTAGGTGTTGCAAGAAGATAATTTGAAGCTTGGAGATTGTCTTGATTAGTCAACCTTTTAGTGATGAGACAAACAAGTCCACCCTAGAATGCAGCAGAACATAGCTTGTCCCTGCCTTCTATCAAATATTCTGCCTTTTGAATCGATCTAATTGGGGAAAAACCACTGTCATTATCTACGCAACTTACTTATTATTTTTAATAATTAATAATAATAATAATAATTGTTTAGATGGCCGGCCGGTTGATGTTGCTGTTGCCAAAAAGAGAATGTTCATATCATTAATTCACAGGCATATGTCGATAAAATTAGGTAACATAACTGTAAATGTTTATTATTATATATAATATATAAAAATTATGTGTCACTTAACAATTCATAAAAATCAATATCAACATGATTCTTATTTTGAAAAGTTAAATGAATTGATTTTTGACATTTAGTACTCTAATTCTATCCTTTTGCAAATATTTCTGATCTTAGCTTCACCTTAGCTTTTGCAAATCTTGTACCACGTGGATTTTATTAATTTTGAGTGGTTGAGACCTATTATGTTCTCTCTCTTCTCTCATTTATTATGTATTAACCATCAATCATATGTTAGTATTTTACTAAGGTGAAGGTCAGATCATAAGATAATCATATTACAATTAGGAATACAAGTAATTTAAAAACCTATACATGCATTTTTATTGTCGATTGGTTTTTATTTGTATCGATGTATAAACTAAATAGCAACTAAAATAAAAATATATTACTTGACATTCGTTTTCTAAGGTTTTTTAAAAACAACAAATATTTTGGTCACATCCTAAAACCTTTTATGCCATACTTATTGGAGAAAATTTTAAAACCATCACCAATCACTTAATATTTTAAATGTCATATATTTTTTTTACAAAATTTTGAAATATATCATTGCAAATAAATGATGCCCTACTACTTTAAATGCCGTATATCTTTTACTTACTTTACAAAACTATCAAATATTCCGTATTGAACTAAGCACAAGCCCTTGGGTTTTAATTTTATCTTGCTCACGCGCTCTCAGAGCTCTCTCTTCAATCCAATGGCAGACCTACCTAGTATTTTATCAAAGAGGGGCCGCCAAACATATGTTAATATTTATAAATTATTATAAATCTTGATAATATAAAAAAAGTATATTTAAGTGGTGTTTGTTTTAATCACTTAATAATTTTTAAATCTAAACATTTAATAGAACTTAATTTACATCACTTAATAATATGTTTGTTTACTCTTTTAGATACCACTTAAAAAAAGTAGTAAGGAAATATTTAACTTTAATGTGACTTTTTTACCCTTATAATAAATAATATAAAATATTTATATTATATTTATTAAGATCTTTTAAAAATTTGGAAGTTAATAAAATTAAACAAAATTATCAATAATTATACATTTAATATTTATTAAATATATTTTCAAAATAATTAAATTTTTTAATTTTTTAATTAATTTTATTTTATTTAAATTTATTCTTTCTCAATCATTAACCAAACTTTTCCTTAAATTAGTTATTTTAACTAAAATTATCTCTTATTTATTTCTTTCTTCATCAATTTTAAATAATTTTTTATCTCTAATTAATTTAAAAAATATTTTTCTCTCTCGTACGAAACCCTCCCCTATTTGTGCAGAATTTTCTTCTCTCCCCATGGTTTCTCTCTTCACTTTTTCTTCTCTCTCTCTGGTTCAGCTTTTTATTGTAAATTAATGCAATAAAAGTGCAAGCAAATCAACAAGTGTAATAAGTATAGTATACAGGGAACTTTCAGTAAAATATAAGGAGTAAAAAGTAAATTTGAGGAAAAATTTATGAATAAAAAGCCCTGGTCTGCCACGATCCCTTACATTTATATTTATATTTACATTTTACATTTTATATTTACACTCCCCTGGTTCACTCAGCTCTTTGACTCCTTCGAGGTCTCCCTAGCCTCGCCGCTCTCCGCCATTCTCTCCTCTTCCCCTCTTCTCAACTCCTCCAGACCTCCCTTCAACCCCTCCATTTCATTACAAGTAGTAGAGTCACGGCAGCAAACACTCAGATCATCTTCGTTCGGCATCTCCATGGTTCAATGGCGGGTGTTCTTGTCGTCTGCGGCTCCCCAAAACGATGCAACACCAGCTCCACAATGTAACCACTCCAAACCATGACGAAGAGGAGGAGGAAGATGATGACGACGACGACGACAAAGGGGATCTGAGAAGTTGATCGCGAGAGTGGGGTTGGGAGCGGCAGAAACTGCTGTCATAATTTTGATTATGGAAGGGTAATTTAGTTATTTTTCAAATTTTAGATATTTAAAAAAAAAGTGATAAAATTTCATTTTTTATATTCAGATAATTTCATCTGAAAATAAGTGATTAAACTGTAAAACAAACAACTTAAATTTTTTGAGTCACTTAAATCTGAATGGATTAGAGAAATAATTAACTTTATCCAATAAAAAAGTTTCTTAAATATAATATTTTAATAATATTTACTATTTTTCCCTGATTAATATAAAAAATAAATAATAAAAAGAAATGCTATATAATATATAATTTTATTAAACCTTGTAAAAGAGTTAAACATTATTATTCTTTGGCAATTTCTTATATTTGTAAGTTTCTTGTAACAATTTATAAAATCAACTATATAATTTATATCAAACTAAAGAATTAAGGTTAAAAAAATATAAAAATCTATTCATGAATAAAATAATAAAAATTAATTAAATATAATATAAACTGAGATTGTTGGATGGATTAAAGGTGTGTACAATGACGTGAATTGTCTAAAACTAAGAGGCGGGGAGTTCTAGCATTTACGGAGAAAAAGAATGGTAAAAAAAACTTGAAATTATGTTCTTTTTTAGTTTCTAAGCATGGGTATTCAAGTAAGTATCTATAATAAGGAGGTTTTTAAGACTTTTTCATATTTTAGGGGCCCCAAGCTACTTTGTAGGTCCGCCTATGCTTCAAACTCATCCAGGTCTCATGAATCCTCAGGCATCATGATAAGCTTTTAATGGGACCCAGGCTAACGTGGCTATGAATTTTGAGTTCTTTGTGGTTATGAATTTGTTTCCTTAATTCCTATTTTAAAATGAAATTATACAATAGATTTATGAATTTTTGAAAGAGAATGAATGATAAAGAATATTTTTAGTTATATATATCTTGTCTTTTCTTTAAATGATTGACATAATTAAAAAAATTATAAAATATAAATTATTTTTAAGAGTAATATTACATTTATAAACTATTTATACAAACTCACATATATAAACTAATATTGTATGATCAGCACATCACTCATCTTAATTATTATCATTATTATTAATATTTATTTATCCGATACACAATAACGACAATCTCGTTTTGATACTAATTGTTGATAATTTAGACCTCTCAATTTACCTTAAAGAATATTTTCAAATCTGTCCCAAGATCATTCTTTGAAAAAATATCAAGAATGACGAAATAAATAGAGAGAGAAAAATCACAATCACAGCAAAAGAATTTATATGAAAAATTCTCCCAAAGCAAGAGAAAAACAATTGGGCTAATATAGACAACGATCTGTTAACTATATGACAAATATTATATAAAATTCTTAATTTCCCATTGACGCCAATACGCCCACATTTCTTTCCCAAGCGTTCTGACTCACTCCTCTCTATTTTAGCATTCTCACTCACAACTCAAACATAGGCTTTTTACCTAGAGTTAAAAATAATATTTGAAATTCTTTTAAGCGAGGCAAAAGTGGATTAAAAAAAATGACTTCCTTATTTATAGACTCTCAAGTACTCTTCTTATTTATCCATCTCTAATCAATTTGAGATTAATTAATGAAAACTAGTATTTCAAGTCTTCTCTTTTTTTTTTTTTTCTTTTTGAAGTAAGGCCCCTCATTGTTTCTTGTTTAATTTGAGGTAAGATTCCTTCTTTTAAAGTTGAGCTAAAGTTATATTTAGCTAAAAATTCTAAATTAATATCTTATCTTCAATGTTTAATTAATTTCTCAAAAAATATCATGGTTGATAAGCAATGAGAGAGACAATTGATTACGACCTGAGTAATAATTGTGAAGCATGTTGCGAATGCGATTGTGGTTCATTGTAAACTCTAGGCCTCAAACCTTTTGGCTTTATCTATTGAAATCTGATTTTTGGTTTTATTTTATTGCAAATGAAAATATAAAAGATGGGTCCTAGCGGATAGCAACTTTCAATACCACAAGCAAGCCTGGAGTTCCCGAATTCGACTGAAACTCATGCATGATGGATCGAAAACGTGTAAATAAAAAGAATTTGGATTCTATTGTACTTGTGATTTTGTTTCTAAATATTAAGACAAAAAATCAAATTTATTTGTAGCAGCTGTATTTATTTGTTGATTTTACTTTCATTTAATAGATTTTTTTATTATTCATAAATTTTATTAAATTGGTTATTACTTGCAAGAATTTTGTTCCAGTTAATTATTTGCATATAAAGCAAAACTCGATACATACAAAAAGAAGGGAGAGAAAAAGAGGAAATTAAGAAAAAGAATTAAGGAGGTTTTTTTTTAAATATAAAATCTAAATATAACTAGATATAAACATGTAAATCATTTACGTTTGTTCTCACTTTATGATATAATAATAAGTCTTAAGTTGTTTGTTTTTAATAATTGAAAACCTCTTAATTAAGGGGGAAATCAGTGACACCCCTAAGGTTTGGGCTAAATAATCTCACCCCCATAGTTTGAGAAGTGACATTTAGCCCCACTTTAACACTTCCGTTAAAGAATACTTAACAGTGGAAAGTACTAAAGCTTTCTACTATTAAATGTTAAATGAGAAAATCATATTGCAGTTATCTCGTTCAAACCCGTGATCTCTTGCCTAAAACTAACTTGTGAACTACCCTGACAATGTGACACTTAATAATATTGACTTGCAACAATTTTATTTAACATAATATTAAATATAAATCATGAAATTTACAATTAAAAATATAAGAAATATGTCATACAGTTAATCACTTTAAAATTAAGAATAAACAATGTGAATCAAATAGTAGTAAAATTGTTAATTTAAAAGTTAAAAATATGTTGATAATGATAAATAAATAATTTATAATTATAATAAATAGATTTATAATTAAAAATATAGTTCATGATAATAAAAAATAATAGAAAATTGTTAATTTAAAATATATTGATGATGATAAATAAATTATAATGTTATGGCCATAATAATATTGGGCCTTAATTATTTCTAATTCAGTAAGCCCATTACTGTAGCCCATTATCTGGGCCCGTTATCTGGGTCCTACAATGACCCATCCTGGCTCAATTATTTCTAATACAGTAAGCCCATTACTGTAGCCCATTATCTGGGCCCGTTATCTGGGTCCCACAATGGCCCATCCTGACTCCTATATAAACCCTCCGGATTATCGCTCAAGGTATGCACACTTTTCTGAACTTATTCTCTCTCTAGATTTCCTTTGCTTTTGAGAGCTTCTCTCTCTAGGAAATTCTCCCAGAAAATTTCGGAATGCCGGAAACTGACTTGAGCGTCAGAGGGTCCTTGCCGGCACCACCGCCGGCACCCCTGACTGTTTTCTGTGCTCGCAGGACTGGACCCGACGTACAACCCGAGCTCCGACCCGCTCCCCGGCCGTCCGAAAATCGTGCATCAACAGTTGGCGCCGTCTGTGGGAAACGACAGTTTAAGCCTCTTTAGTTGTTGCTCCCATCCAAACGTACTCAAATACATCATGAGTCACGAATCCCAACACTCAACCTCCCTAGAGGTTGACGAAGAAATCGAGGTTGAAGCGCCTCCCCGACGCCGAAGGGTAGTTGATACAGGGAGAGCCTTAGTGATATCCTCTGGGGTGGGGCCTAACCTCAGGCAACCCCGACTTCCACTTAGAAGGCCGAGGAAGGGCAAGACGAATCGACTAACTACCATGGAACATACCATGCGAAATTTCAGTGAACAGATGAGTCGTATGGTAACTATGTTCAACCAAGCATTTGGACAAAGTGCTCAGCAGGCTGCAAACACAGCTGTGAATAACCAAATGAGTGCCATGGTAGTACCTAACGTCCAGACAGATGTTGGTGGGCGTCCTGATTTAGTCGCCCAGACTACTGGATTGCCTCGCCATCAGGTCATTCAACCGAATCTTCCCCATCCTATTGTTCAATGAGGGGAAGGTCGCCCACAGATTCCCTCTCCTTCGCATATCATATCTGAACAACAGTTAGCAGTAGTAGACCTCCGACGCTCTCTGAACAAGAAGTGCCATACAAGCGTTGAGTAGATACCAAGGGGAAGTAATGTTGATCAGCCCGCCTATTTCTATCATGGTCCTTACGCTCTAGGGGGTAATTACCAGACAAAAAGAAATCGCCCCAGCTCACAACCTAGAGTCGGGAATCATCGTCCAGATGTTGCCCCAATGGATGTCTCAGAGGAGGAAACATCAGATAACCATTATGCGGAGTTCAAGCGAGAAATGGATGAAAAAATCCATAAACTGGAGAAGTTGATTAAGCGTTCAGGAGGAGAAGAAGATGGTCGTCCACAATGGGAATCACCCTTTGCTGAAGATATCCTTAGGGAAAGATACCCACCCGGATTTCGGATGCCGCAGCTTGAGCTGTACCAAGGGACGACGGACCCCCGAGAGCATTTAGACTCTTTTATTTCTCATATGGAGATACAAGGGGCCTCAAGGGGAATCATGTGTAGAACTTTTTCTCTTACTCTTGGAAGATCAGCTAAGCAATGGTATAGAAGGTTACCAGCCGCATCCATCTCCAGCTTTGATGAGCTTGCTCATAGTTTCCTCACGCACTTTGGTAATATGAAGACGAGAAGTCAGCCAGCACAGAGCCTTCTGTCCATCAAACAGGGTCGTAATGAATCCCTCCATGCATTTGTGGACAGATACCAGCGGGAGGTTGCCCGAGTGGATCTATTCAATGATGGTTACGCCATGCAAGGTTTGGTTCAAGGAATCAAAGGGGAGCTCCCTCTAGCATGGGAATTCTCCGTCAACCTCCCACGTACGTATCAAGAAGCATTAGCAAGGGTCTCTAGTCATGCTGATGCAGAGGAAAATTTTCAAGCAAATTACCCTGGGCAGACTCCGGTGGTACCTAATTCCTCACGTACAGATCGACGACCATATGATAATAGAGGAGACCCTCATGATAGAAATCGTAGATCAGTTCCGGATCGACGCTCTGCGCGAGACACAGTCAGAAATGATTGCTTCCTGTTACAAGGGTCATCCACCCGACCCCGCCAAGAGCATCATGATCGACCTCAGGAGGAGCACCGTACATTCACGTTGCTTAATATGCCACAGCAGGATATCCTGAAGGAAATCAAGGATAAAGGTCTACTGAAAGAACCTGCCCCCTTACGATCAAATCCAAAAACAAGGGACAAAAGAAAGTTTTGTCATTTCCACTAGGCTCATGGTCATAATACTGCTGATTGCTTCGAATTGAGGAGACAAATCGAGGGTCTCATCAAGGATGGTCAACTACAAGAATACATTTATCAGCCCCCTGAACCATCCAACAAGAATGACAAAGGGAAGGAACCATTAGAAGAAGTAGCCACAATTTTTGGGGGAGTGGTGGCTGGTTCGAGTTCCCAAGCCCGGAGGCACCTAGCCAGGCAAGCAAGATATGACCTCCCTCGCTACGAAGTCAACTTGACAGCCTCTTCCACCAATGTAGGAGATCATGATGTTATCTCCTTTTCATCACAAGATGCGCAGGGTATCCATCATCCACATTGTGATGCCTTGGTCCTCACAGTAGTAGTGGCCAATAAAAGCTACGAAGAGTGTTGATTGACAATGGGAGCTTAGCTGACATTATGTCATTGGATGCATTTGACCGATTAGGTCTCAACCGTAGAGATATGAGAGGCATCCAAACTTCTCTGATGGGATTCGCTGGAGGAAAGGTTGTTCCTGAAGGAGTAATCTCGTTGCCTGTGACCCTGGGAGAAGGCTCCCTACAGACAACCAGGATGGTGAGTTTTCTTGTGGTAGATCATCCGGGAGTTTATAACGCCATCCTTGGTCGGCCATCACTCTACGACTTCAAGGCCGTGATGGGTGTCTATCATCATGTCCTGAAATTTCCAACACCCGTCGGGGTAGGAGAAGTTAGAGGTGAACAACGAACTTCTCGAGAATGCTACAACATGGCTTTCAAAGAGAAGGCACATAAACTATTGATGATTCGAGGAGAACCTTCCGCGGGCATAAGCTAAGTGGGCAAGTACTACCAAGTACTTGAGATCCCACTAATGGGGCATTGGGGCCTAACTGCAAGGATCCTTATCGAGTCAAAGCAGTCATCCGACCAGGCACCTACAGACTGGTCACCATGGATGGGAGGTTACTTCTCATCCATAAAGTATTAGACACTTCAAAAAGTGTTATCCATAATCTCTTCATATATGTAATAAACTCCGTCTAGGGATTTATACATGTATAACAACTCCTGTAAGGAGACTTATAAAGAGATTATCAATAAAGTGTTCGGTTTACCACATTACAACTCGTTCAACTCCTTGCTCGGCTTCCTACCACTTATCAGCTACAGGATCATTATCTGAGGTAGCAGAGGACGACCAGTCACTCTCTCCCCAGCATCAACCACCTTTCGCATGATCCTCATCCTGTGCAGACTGGGTTTGATGACTTGGTTCCTCCCATGGTACTATCGCAATAGTCTTAAGTCTAGTCATCTGCACAGTTAAAGAGGAGTCGTTAGTCATCAAACCAAGTCTACTAAGGAAGGGAAGAAATGAAAAGAAAAGGAATGTTGGGGGACTACATTGAAAGTTTTCCAAAATAGCCTTTGAAAAATACTTTTTGTCCATGAAGAGGAAAATATCACGGAGGTCCTTGATCAATAGTATATAGATGGTGTTCCTTAAAAAAAAAAAACGAAGTTTCAAAATTTTGCAAGGACACCCCCGCAAAAAATAATGAAGTTTTGAAATTTGGCAGAAACACCCCCGTGGTAAAATAATGAAGTTTCAAAATTTTGCAGGAACACCCCCACAGGAAAATAATGAACTTTCAAAATTTCGCAAAGACACCACCGTAAGTAAAATAATAAAGTTTTGAAATTTTCAAGAACACCCCCGCGTTTAAAAACAAAGTTTTCAAAATTTGCGGAAGCACCCCCGTTGCTTAAAAACAAAAGTTTCGGCAAAATCCTAAAGGCCCCCGCACTTACTCAAATTTCTTTTGGAGGCCCCTGCATGCTACGTGAACAGTGCACGCAGCATGCAGCGCGACCAGCGCCCGCGGGCTACCCCCCCCCCCCCCCCGGCGCCCCCCCGCCCCCTGCGTCATGCGGGCTCACCCCCCCGCGCGCCTGGGACCTCGGCAGCTCGCCCCGCGTGATGGAGCCTCGCCTGCTGGCCCTGCGTGCCCAGGCCCTCGCCTGCTCGTCCCCGCCCGCATGGAGCCTCGCCTACTCGCCCTGTGTGCCCAGGCCCTCGCCTGCTCGCCCCCTCGCGCATGGAGCCTCGCCTGCTCTCCCTGCGTGCCCAGGCTCTCGCCTGCTCGCCCTTGCGCACACCAGGACCTCGCAAGGCCGCGCCCGTACGCCCAGGGGCCTCGCGGGAGCTCGCCCCGCACGCCCAGCGTCCCTCAGGCGCTCGCCTGCCTCTCCCAGCACGCCCAGCGCTCGCCTGCCTCTCCCAGCGCGCCCAGCGCTCGCCTGCTTCTCCCTTGCGCGCATAGCAGCTCACCCTCGCGAGCTTGCTGCGCACGTTGTATGCCCCTGTTGCATGCTCCTCACGGTTCCCTTCTCCCTCCAGAGCTCGAGCTGGGCAATCACCTAGTTGGTGAAAGAGCATGACATCACAAAGCCCAAGTTCATGAGACGCCCCTCAGCCAACACAATGATACCTGAGTTGGTCTCGGGGAAGACCCATCTATCGGTCTGCGGCTTGATGGTGATGCGCTTGACACCTGGGTAGGTCTCAAGACCGTACATGTCGATTTCATTATCAAAGTGACCAATGTTGCAAACAATGGCATTGTTCTTCATCTTCCTCATGTGATCAGCCATGATAATGTCCTTATGGCCAGTTGTGGTAACAAAGATGTCAGCCTCTGCGACAACATCCTGCAGGGTCTGGAAATAATAACTCCTCCCAAGTAATCACAGCAATGTCCATGGAGCGATGATGTTCGAGGCAGTACATGACCTTCCTCTGTATTAAATTATTCAACTCAGTTACTGCATTAATATCCCCCTCACAGCAAGCACAAAGGACAGTCCTAGCCTGGACACAAGCCGACTTTGGACCTTGATGAATATTATTCTCAAGCAGCTCTGATAATATACCTGTTGAAACAAGCTGTTTCTTAGAGTTTGGATGCTTTGATAGCACTTGTAGTATCTCCAGACACTGTGTCACGAATGTAGTTGTACATCCATAGCAATTATTTGGAGACTCTGAAACAACAAATCTTGATGCAGCCACAGCATTATCTGAATGCTTCTGGTGCAAATAATTCATCAGAACTCGACGAAGCCCCTGCAGATTACTATAACGCCTCACGCAGCTTGCATGCGAGGGCTACGTGAGTTTGGCCTTCGGCCACCCGCCTCGTGCACTCGCATGCACGCCTTGCATGCTTCCCCTTCACATGCAGCTCGACCTTCGCATGCAGCCCGGCCTCCTAATGCATTTAATCTATAGTCCATAATAGTTGAATAGTCCCTACGTCGACCCGTTAGTCGACTTGGGTCTGGGGGGACTACTGTTATGGCCATAATAATATTGGACCTTAATTATTTCTAATTTAGTAAGCCCATTACTGTAGCCCATTATCTGGGCCCGTTATCTGGGTCCCACAATGACCCATCCTGGCTCAATTATTTCTAATACAGTAAGCCCATTACTGTAGCCCATTATCTGGGCCCGTTATCTGGGTCCCACAATGGCCCATCCTGACTCCTATATAAACCCTCCGGATTATCGCTCAAGGTATGCACACTTTTCTGAACTTATTCTCTCTCTAGATTTCCTTTGCTTTTGAGAGCTTGTCTCTCTAGGAAATTCTCCCAGAAAATTCCGGAGTGCCGGAAACTGACTTGAGCGTCAGAGGGTCCTTGCCGGCACCACCGCCGGCACCCCTGACTGTTTTCTGTGCTCGCAGGACTGGACCCGACGTACAACCCGAGCTCCGACCTGCTCCCCGGCCGTCCGGAAATCGTGCATCAACATATAATTATAATTAAAATAAATAGATTTATAAATTATAACATATTTATCATTTATTAAAATTTTATCTTTTAAATTAATAATTTTTATAACATTTATTTATCATTATTAACTTATATTTTTAATTATAAATCTATTTATTATAATTTTAAGTTGTTTATTTATTATCATCAATATATATTTTAACTTTTAAATTAAAATATGTTAATTTAAAATATATTGATGATGATAAATAAATAATTTATAATTATAATAAATAGATTTATAAATTATAACATATTTATCATTTATTAAAATATTGTCTTTTAAATTAATAATTTTTTAATATTATTTATCATCATTAACTTATATTTTTAATTATAAATCTATTTATTATAATTATAAATTATTTATTTATCATCATCAATATATATTTAATTTCATAATTTATATTTGATGTTATATTAAATAAAATTATTGCAATATATTATTGAATGTTACATTGCGTGGATGGTTCACAAGATATTTTTAGTCTAGAGGTCATGGGTTCAAGAGATAAGTGTAATATAATTTTCTTGTTTAATATTTAACGGCAAAAAGATTTTTGTAACCTTACAATATTAAGTGTTCTTTAACGGAAGTGTTAAAGTAGGGGCTAAATGTTACTTTCAAACAATAGGTGTAAGTTTGTTGCTTAGTCCAAACCTGGGGGATATCACTGTATTTCCCCTAGTAATTTAACATATATATTTCTATTTAAGTATTATATATGTTCTATATTTTATGTATCATATAAACATTTTCAGGTAGTTGATGCAACAAAATCAAAATCAAAATCAAATTGTTGTAGCACCATAAAATTATATCGTTAATTAATGTACGTTATAAATAATATGTAAGAAAAGAAAAGAAAATGTAAGTAAAATATAACAAAATTATTAGATGCAAAAGATGATTTCCGCAAAAGAGGAGAAGAGCGATAAAACAGAAATGGTTTACAGAATCAGAAATAATTAAAATTAGTGAGGGTAATTTGAAACAGTAAAAAGAATTTATTTGGATGTTTCCGTTCATATAAGTTTATTTGAGGGTCGAACTTAAGGTCAAATGAGTAAATACCTCCAAAATCTAAATGTCAAAATGATGATAAAAAATAAAAATATCTAACGTATGTTAAATGATAGTAGAATAGGTTGTTTTAGAAGTTAAGAATATAAAACATATATCAAAAGATAACATAATCATTTTATACATCGATATTATTGTAGATTAAAATACTCAAATTAAACTCACATCTATAAACTTAAGTTTTATATAAAGTGATAAACTTAACATAATATCAGAGTCATTATGATCAAACGATCGCATATTTAAATCTTTTTTTATGTCAAGACAGACTTAGAAAAGTATTATAAGACCTTAAAAATTTCTGGATTAAAAAAATTATGATCGTATACTTGTTCAATTAGTGTAAAATCATCTCAGCGAGTGACTCCAAAGTGATCAAGGACGATAAAACAGTACTCTTACTATTTCATCTTCAAGCGGCCGGTCAAAGGGCACATTTGGTAAACCATCGAGCCGGGACTCTAACGAGGGTTCGATTATTTGAATAATAACATATAAATTGGTAACGCAGGGAAAATAGCTTTCATTGGAGTTGTGATGTTGGTGGGACCGTGAGCTTATAAATGCGCAGAAGAAATGGGTGACAAAGAGAGGAGATATTTTTGGCTGAAGGGTTCGTGTTACGAGAGCAAAACAATGACAAGACCAATCATCATTTGCCAATTTCATAGCTAATCTCTATTTGCCTAAAACGAGACGAATCATAGTGAAACACATATCAGTAGACAAAAAAGCAAATGACACCTGTTAAGTGTGGAGGGAATCTACCCAAATTGGGGTCAGACTACAGTGCAACCGATGTATACATACATCGGCTGCTTTTACAATTTTTAAGGAACCCCTATTTCCTTAAAAGCAGCGGTTGTATCCATACAACCGCTGCACTCTAGATTTTGCCCCCAAATTGACAACAGGAATTATCTTTGCTAATCTTTTTTTTTTTTTTTGAGCGAACTAATTTTATAATTGTTCTTAATTCTTTAGCATTCAATGATAATTAAGCTATGCTATGATTAAGGGTTAGGACTACATTGGATTGAGATTAAGATTTAAAATTTAATTGAACTATATATATTATTGTCATATATCTATCTGGTGTAATAGAGGACTAAGCTATATTAATATATACTAATTTTTAAGAAATTAATTTTTATATATAAACTAATTTAATTTTAGTAAATATCATTTTGATATTTAGATTAAAAATATTAAATTATTGTTAATATTTCTATAAATATAATAATGCAAAATGATTTTTTACATTAGGAATTAATTTATATAAATTTTGAATTTAATATTATTGATGATTTGTAATATTAATATTACATCATTTTTATAATTAAATAATCAAGATTAATTTTAGATAAAACTAATTAAATATTTAAATATAATAAAAAATTATAGTTTATTTAAAAATTATTCATTATCTATTATCACTATATCGTACTGTATTATTTTTTATGTTATTTAGCTCACTGACAAAGCCAAATGGATTGATAAATAAAAACCATTTTGGGTAAGATACATTAAAATAGGAATATTGACGTGGGCTCGTGATGGCAAATGAAACATTAAAAAGATGCAAGAGAAAACTAAAAAACAAATGAGAAGTGAAAATGCTTCTTATTGGTGTGTTCGTACAATTGCATTAGGGGTTGAAATGTTGCCATTTATCCAGCCAATTAGATTTGCCGAAGTTTGCAACAATGAGAAGGTTTGCTGCATGCAGTATCCCCTACGGCGCGTCACTTGAACAAATCAAGTGGCCAACCTTGAGACCAATATAACGTTTAGCCACCTGAAGGTCCAATAGCGCATGTACAGCTCAATTAGCAACAAGTGCTGGTAAATCCACCAAACAAGCTTACAACAATTTAATTAATTTTTGCATTATTAGTACACCATTTTATTTATAAAAATTCAAAATTAATTCAGATAAAATTAAACAAAAATTTACATGTAATAAAATTTATTTACTTATATTAATACAATTAAAGATATAAAATTTACATAATTTTGATGATTTTACTAATATCATAAATTACATTTTTTTAAAAGATTAATTATATAATATAATAAATTTGTAAGGTAATATTATTTTAGAATTGAGTATTTCTATTTGTCATTTATTTCTAATATTATTACATAATTAATAATCTGAAAATGATTATTTATTATTTATTTTGATGTATTAATATTTATTTATCTATAATTTTTAAATGTTTGTCACAATCACCGAATTGGACTCGTCATTATCCCATGAGTTAGGATACGATAAAGGAGAATCCCAAAAATAACTAAATTAGGGGCGAGGGACTTGCACCCAGAATTCAGTTAAATGTGGGATAAGGAGTCATGCCAAATTGGCATTTCCCTATTCGACACTACCTGATATAACGGATGAGATGATGTACAACATATTGTTATGACCCGCCCAATTTGCTTGTTAGAGTGGTCCAAATATGCATACAGGCTTGGCCTAACTTCTAAAAAGCTTGCAAGCCCAAACCCATCTTCTAGAATTCTCTAGCAAGATAAGAACTATCTCTTGTATTTATCTACTTTTATACATATCTAGTAGATCATTCTAGATAGTGAATTAGGACCCTTAGATGCATTAGATCTTAGCCATTCATTTGAGAGGTGGTTTACTATAAAAACCCCTACAAGGCTCATTTGTAAATCATCCAAGCAAATACAAGCAAAGCTGTAAGCAAGCATTCTTGTGTAATACAAAGCTCTATTACTTACTAATACTTGTCTCCATCTTCCATCTCTTCTCTTCTTGCCTATAAAGCTCTTTGGCTCAACGATCCTCTCTTCTCCTTGAGCGAGAAGGTAAATCACTAGGCTTACTTACCAACTTTCGGTTCAAGTTGTCTAAGTGCCGCACGAGCGTGCTGCGCAAACCTCTAAACTCGTGACAGTTGGTACCAGAGCACGGTTCGAGCACAAGAGCATGGCATCTGACATTGAAGTGACCATGGAGGAGCAAGTTCGTCGACGAGAGGAGTAACCTCAACCTCAACCACGCCTACAAGGAAAACGGGGTAAGTCCAAAGCTCCACCCTCGGAGTCTTTAGAGCCTCGTGTTGCTAGCTTAGAGCAAGCTATCTCGGGGATGGACAATATTATTGAGGGCCTCTCTGACCGTCTCGAAGGTCTAGAGACGGATTATGGAAAAATAACCCAAGCAACAAAGTCCAACATCGTTGAGTTTAGCAATGCCTATGAAAAGGAGCTACACAACCTTACATGAGAGCTCATGGGCTTGCAGACCTTTGTAGAGCACGAGTTGCGAGCAATCCGTGTGGAAGTGGAGGAATCTCGCACGGAATGGGAGAAGCATCAATGTGATCATGCTAACTCGTCTTACATAAGCGGTCTAAGCACCATGCACGTGCTTACTCCCGCCGCATACAATGGCACTCGCAACGCCACGGAAGTTAAAAACTTCCTATTCGGCTTGGAGCAATACTTCGAAGCCAAACGTGTCCATGATGATGCTTCGAGGATCGGCATTGCACCCACATTCTTACGAGATGCAGCCCAATTGTGGTGGTGTCGTAAGCATGGCGACGCGAGCAGAGGCATCTTCTCCCTTCGCACATGGGAGGACTTCAAGAGAGAACTTCGGAAGCACTTCTCTCCTAGCAATGCTGAAAAGGAGGCAAGGGGCCACCTCCGTCGATTGAAGCAAAGCAGCACCATTCGGGAGTATATCAAGGAGTTCACCACCATCATCCTAGAGATCGAAGACATGTCCGAGAATGACTTTCTTTTCTACTTCCTTGACGGTCTCAAGGATTGGGCGAGGGTCGAGCTTGAAAGGCGCGATGTGCAAAATCTTGATGATGCCATCGCCATAGCCGAATCCCTCATAGACTACACCTCCCAATCCAAGGATAAGAAGTCCAACCACGGAAACGGTGGGGGAGAGAGGAACACCAAGAAGGATCATGCTCGAAAGGAAGGTGGTGCACGTAAACCATCCGGGGAAGACAAGCGTGGCACACCTAACAAAGGTAAGTTCGATGCCCCTGAGCCAAAAAGTCCTTGCTTCATTTGTGATGGCCCTCATTGGGTGCGTGATTGCCCAAAGAGGAAGACCCTCAACGCCCTAGCCGCTCAACATGAGGGTGTACAAAATAAGGAGCCTCAAGCGGGGATGGGTTCTCTTTGCACTATTGACGCACTTAAAAGACCCACCCATGTTCAAAAGGGTCTAATGTATGTGAGCGCCACTATCAACGACAAAGATGTGTGTGCAATGTTTGATACAGGAGCCACGCACAACTTCATCTCCATGGAAGAGGCCACACGGCTAGGCCTCAAATATACCAATGGAGGAGGCACCATCAAGGCAGTAAACTCACTCGCCAAGGCAATATTGGGAGTGTCCAAGGCAACATCGGTAGAACTTCACACTTGGAGCGGAAAGCTTGATTTCTCCATCGTCCCCATGGATGACTTTCAAGTAGTGCTAGGCATGGAGTTCTTCGACCAAGTCCATGCTTTACCCATACCAGCCTCTAACTCCCTTAGCATCCTCGACGGGACTCAATCATGCATGGTTATGGCGGAACGTATAGCGAAGGTAGAGAGCAAGATGCTATCCGTACTACAATTCAAACGAGGGATGAGTAAGGATCCAAGTTTTCTTGCCACCATTCAGGAACTAAATGATGTGGAAGACATCGCCATCTCCAAGGACCGAATGCGAACGCAATTCCAAGTCATCGTTAAAGAATATGAGGACATCATGCCCCAAGAGCTTCCAAAGAAGTTGCCTCCACAACGGAAAGTGGATCACCAAATCGAGTTGGAGCCCGGTGCCAAACCTCCAGCCATGGCAACTTACCGCATGGCGCCACCCGAACTTGCAGAGTTGAAGAAACAACTCCAAGACTTGCTCGATGCAGGCTACGTCCAGCCCTCGAAAGCTCCATACGATGCACCCGTCCTCTTCCAAAAGAAAAAAGACGGATCTCTCTGCATGTGCATCGATTATCGGGCATTTAACAAGGTAACGATTAAGAACAAGTACCCGATACCTTTGATCGCGGAGTTGTTTGACCAACTTGGGAAGGTTCGATACTTCACCAAGCTTGATTTGAGATCGGGGTACTACCAAGTGCGCATTGCCAAGGCTGATGAACCAAAGACCGCGTGTGTGACAAGGTACGGTGCTTATGAATTTCTTGTCATGCCATTTGGCCTCACCAATACACCCGCCACATTTTATACCCTCATGAACAAGCTCTTCCATCCCTACCTTGATCGATTTGTAGTAGTCTACTTGGACGACATTGTCATTTATAGCACAACTCTTGAAGAGCATGTGCAACATCTTCAACAAGTCTTCCAAGTGCTTCGTGACAACGAACTCTATGTCAAGAAGGAAAAATATTCCTTTGCTCAACAAGAAGTAGAGTTCTTTGGCCACCGTATACGGGATGGGAAGCTTATGATGGACCAAGCGAAAATGAAGGCCATTCAAGAATAGGAGCCTCATACCAAGGTACTGGAGCTATGATCTTTTCTTGGGTTGGTTAACTACTATCAGCGGTTTATCATGGGCTATTCAGCCAAAGCCATCCCACTCACGGATCTTCTCAAGAAGAACCGCACATGGCATTGGTCCGTAGAATGCCAACATGCCTTCAAAGAACCGATGTTGGTGCTACCCGACCACACCAAACCTTTCGAGATGCACATGGACGCCTCTGACTTTGCCATTGGGGGAGTTCTCATGCAAGAAGGGCACCCCATTGCATATGAGAGCCGCAAGCTCAATGACACGAAGCGGTGATACACGGTCCAAAAGAAGGAGATGACCGCCATCATCCATTGCCTGCGGGTTTGGCGACATTACTTGCTTGGTTCCCACTTTGTCATCAAAACCGACAATGTGGCCAAAAGCTACTTCCAAACGCAAAAGAAGCTAAGCCCCAAGCAAGCACAATGGCAAGACTTCTTGGCGGAGTTCGACTATAGGCTCGAGTATAAAGCGGGTAATGCAAACGTTGTGGCCGACACCTTAAGTCGCAAAGCGGAACTCGTCACTTTGAGCATAAGTCGTCCACAAAGTGTACTCATTGACCGCATTAAACAAGGCCTAGAGCACGACCCCATAGCCAAGAATCTCTTGAACTTGGCAAGTGAGGGGAAGACACGACGCTTTTGGCTTGACGAAGGCCTACTCCTCACAACCGGGACTCGCCTCTTCGTGCCAAGACATGAAAACTTGCGGAAGGAGATCATCAAGGAGTGCCATGATTCCAAGTGGGCTGGTCACCTAGGTATGGCACAAACCCTTGCACTCATGCAAAATTCCTATTACTAGCCTCAAATACGGGAAGACGTGGAGGGTTATGTAAGGAATTGTCTTGTGTGCCAACAAGACAAGGTTGAACACCAATGCCCCGCGAGTTTGCTAGAACCCCTACCCATCGCGGAAAGGCCATGGCAAAGCGTCTCGATGGACTTCATCATGGCCTTGCCAAAATCCAAGGGATATGGAAGCATAATGGTAGTAGTCGATCGATTTAGCAAATATGCCAACTTCATTCCCGTCTCCACGGATTGCACCACGGATGAAGCCGCTCGAGCATTCCTCAAACACATAGTGAAGCTATGGGGAGTTCCACAAAACATCGTGAGTAATCGTGACCCTCGCTTCACCAGTTACTTTTGGGGAAAACTCTTCAAAATGTTGGGGACTGACTTGTGTTTCTCAACAAACTTTCATCCCCAAACTGATGGGCAAACCGAGCGCATCAATGCCTTACTTGAGCTATACTTAAGGCATTATATGAGTGCTCATCAACATTATTGGGCAAAGCTGCTAGATATTGCCCAATTCTCGTATAATCTCCAAAGGAGTGAGGCAATGGGTAAGAGTCCATTTGAGATTGTGATAGGACAACAACCTATGACTCCACATGCCATAGCCTCAACCTATGGAGGGAAGAGTCCAGCGGCATACAAGCTCGCAAAGGAATGACATGAACAAGTCGACATTACACGAGCATGCTTAGACAAGGCTGTCAAGAAAATGAAGAAATGGGCGGACACTAAGAGACGACACCTCGCATTTCAAGAGGGGGACTTGGTGCTTATCAAGCTACTACCCCAACAATTCAAGTCACTTCGTAAAGTGCACAAGGGGTTGGTAGGGAAATACGAAGGTCTCTTCCCTATTGTTAAGCGAGTGGGCGAAGTCTCCTACAAAGTCCAATTGCCACCTCACCTCAAGATCCATCCGGTCTTCCATGTGAGTTTCCTCAAGCCCTATCATGAGGACAAGGAAGATCCTACAAGAAGCGAGTCTAAAAGAGCACCCACATCCGTCGTCACCGCATTCGACAAGGACATAGAATGCATCCTTGCGGAACGTGTGATACGAAGGAGAGGAGTTCCACCATACACCGAATACTTGGTAAAGTGGAAAAACCTTCCAGATAGTGAGTCTAGTTGTGAACGCGAAGACGCCTTGTGGCAATTTGGCGAGCACATCCATCGCCACAAGGACGAAAGTGCGCCAAGGACGTCGCGAAATTAGGTGGGGGAGGATGTTATGGCCCGCCCAATTTGTTTGTTAGAGTGGTCCAAATATGCATAAAGGCTTGGCCCAGCTTCTAGAAAGCTTGCAAGCCCAAGCCCATCTTCTAGAATTCTCTAGCAAGATAAGAATTATCTCTTGTATTTATCTACTATTGTACATATCTAATAGATCATTCTAGCTAGTGAATTAGGACCTTAGATGTATTAGATCTTAGCCATTCATTTGAGAGGTGGTTCACTATAAAAACCCCTCTAAGGCTCATTTGTAAATCATCCAAGCAAATACAAGCAAAGCTGTAAGCAAACATTCTTGTGTAATACAAAGCTCTATTACTTAGCAATACTTGTCTCCATCTTCCATCTCTTCTCTTCTTACTTACAAAGCTCTTTGGCTCAACGATCTTCTCTTCTCCTTAAGCGGGAAGGCAAATCACTAAACTTACTTAACAACTTTCGGTTCAAGTTACCTAAGTATCGCACGAGCGTACTGCGCAAACCTCTAAGCTCGTGATAGTATACTCTTTCAAACATAAGGCTAAGGCAATTGCCCCCAAAGAACAGTCCACTCCCACGGGGCCGTTGGCAATTGACCTTGTTGCCCCGATTTTAGTTTCATGTTTAATTTTTATTTTTTATATTAAAAAATTCCCAGGTCTGGTGATGTTCCGCTAAAATATTTATTTTATTTTTCTAATAAAATAATTGAAAAAATGCCAGGTTCCCTTCAACAATTGTTTAAATATTTCAGAGAATTTTTGTCGCTGAGCCGGCCTGCTACAGCCTCACTATTGCCCACAAAAGCACACATTTGTTTTGTAAAGCATTTGGGGCCCCTGGGTTGCTGCGCTGCTGCTCTGTAAAAAGACTTCAATTTTTGAACCTAGTTGGTCAAACTCACACTCAAGTTCACTGTCACAGCTCCTCAAATATAACAACAAGAAGTTCACGACAACTCAGCTTCAGGGGCGTGTCCGAAGCTCCCACGGCATTTCATGCTCGACGCTTGGCTGCACACTCTACTCTTCAAGAAATCGTTTTCAACTCTTTAATGCTGGGCCCCACCCTTTTCATTCTTCATCCACCCTATATCTAGTTCTATTTCTCATTCCTTATTAGGCAAACCAAAGTTTTTGCTTCAATGGACACTCTTCTTCTTGGCTTCTCTCCATCTTCTCCTGTAATTTGCTCTGGTATGACTGACTTTCGTCTCTTGAAGTTTTGCTTTTATTTTTTTCTGGGTTCTTTGATTTTTTTTATTCTGGTTTTTTTTTTTAAAGAATAGTTTTATTTAAGTAATTGATAGATAAAGCAAAAACAGGATCAGTGTCAGTCAGAGCAATTTTTCATTTTTGCTATCTTTACTTTTAATTTTCTAATTGAAGGAGGTTAGTTTATGGAATGATTAGGTTGACTCAGTTGAATTGAAGCCTTCTTATTTCTGATACTTGCTATTTTTATTTTCTAACTGATGCATTTGAAATTTTTAGGTAGTAGTAGTTGCAGGAGTAAACATTTGAAGGCAACCCAGTTTCCAAGTAAGTTTTTCTCTTGTTAATATCTATTCTTGGTTGCATGTAGATTGTAGGCCTGTTTTGGAAATCAAGGAAAAAAAAAAGGCCAAGAAGAAGCAGTCTAGGGATGAAGAATTTTGGATCTTTTTGTTTTAGAAAAGTTTTAATCGGCTTAGTTTTCAAATTCTATTATAGAATCATTGCAGTAATTTATGTAAGATGATTAGACTTTATGATGTTATTGCAATTTGTAAGATTGTGATAATGTCATTGTCGTCTTTATGATGCCAAACTGTAGCTTAGACAAAGGTTTTGGTTGGGTGTGCTTAAGCCTCCTCTTAAGTGTCTAATCTATTATCCTAGTATTAAATATTCTAGCTTTTTTTCTGGCCAGCATTCTTGTATTTGGCGTCAAGCGGGTCCAACACTAACTAATCATGAATGCATTTATCACTTTGGCTTACCCACCAGTTTGGCTGTGCTAAATGTATTGACATATTTGTTCATTGATCTTAGAAAGCTCAAATATTTCTCTCATGACATATTTGTTTATTGATCTTAGAAAGCTCAAATATTTCTCTCATAGATCTACTTAGATTATGTGATAGTTGTTTTAATAGTATTGATCAGGATTGGTTGGGTAAATAATTGGTTCAGGTTCAGGAAAGTGCTCTAAAATAACTGATTTTGATTATTTAATTTATGACCAACTCTGCCAGTCCCATAAGTATTTATCTGTTAGATGCTTAGTTGTGCACATAATAGTATGGCATACACATTTTTCCTGCAGTACACCCGGATTGTGCCTATATATGTGCTTCAAGCTCATGTGCTTCATTTAATGATTTTGTTTACCAGCTGAGCTGAAAGATAAGTTACAATGATTTTCAGTTATTTGGCATCAATTATTATCCTGCATTCATACTACTCCAGTCTGTGGGATAACAGGTTCTCGTGTTGGAGTCCAAGCTTTGAGGTCCAAACTATGGAACATTTTAGAATGTGGCTCTGCTGCAAGGTTCCAGCGGCATCATATGAAGAATCATTTTAGTAGAGCTATAGAAGCCCAATCGATATCGTATCTGAGAAATAATTCAAAGATTATGGCAAATGCTGCCTCTGGTAACCCTCTTGATTGTGAGCCTGGAGCTTATAAATCAAAGAGCATTTTGAACTCTGTTACAAATGCCTTAGACGCATTTTACAGGTTTTCAAGGCCTCACACAGTTATAGGCACAGTTAAGTTTGCATTTAATGATACCATAAAAGTTAAATGTTGGTTGGTGGATCTCCTTCAACTTCAAGATCTGTTATAGCAGTGAATCTGATTATATGGATTTGGTTACTTTAATTTGGAAAGGGGGAGACAAGCGCTGATCTTATATTTCTCTTGACAGGCATTAAGCATTGTATCAGTAGCTCTCCTTGCAGTTGAAAAGCTCTCAGATATTTCTCCATTATTTTTTACTGGAGTTTTGGAGGTGATGCAACGAATATCTTGATCAGTTAAAGGGCTCTTTTTTATGCCTAATAATACAATTGTTAACTCATTTATTAATTTGTTTTGCAGGCTGTTGCTGCTGCCCTCATGATGAATGTATATATAGTTGGTTTAAATCAGTTGTCGGACATTGAGATAGACAAGGTAGGTTTAAGGATGAATCATTCTGATAGAATCTTATTACCTTCAAGGAAAAAAATAAATAAATAAATGAAGAAGTTCCAGCTGCCTCCTTTTAGACCTTGAGTCTTTTCACAATAGCTGACTATATAAATGGTGCAAATGCTGGAAGTATTTGTCAGTTGGGTTATGAATCTCTATTATCTCGTTACTGACCATATGTAATAAATTGAACTGATCAAACAATATACGTGTCCTACAATTCACTATTCTTCCGAGTATCCAAGTTCAGTAGGTAGTTGGGACAGCAAAAATGTTTCTGTATGTCAAACCAGCAATTTCAGATGCTTAATTGTTTTATTAAGGAGTAATATTATAGTTACAAACGAACTAGCTGTATACAAATCCTTATATGCAAGACAATGTGGTATAAAAACAATGAAATAGTAAACTACAGTTATAAACAAACTAGCTTATGCAAATCCTTATATGCAAGACAATGCAGTATAAAAGCAATGAAATAGTACACTACAGTTACAAACAAACTAGCTATATACCAATCCTTTTATGCATGACAATGCAGTATAAAAACAATGAAAGAGTAAACAAATAAATAAATACGTAAAAGTTCAGCAAATTGAATTAGGTGATGCGTCATTAATTTGTATACGGAAGGTTTTACATTAGTTTTTAATATCTTTTATCATGAGCTCCCCTAACTTTCTGTATCTTGTATACATGGATATGAAAGTAATTCATTGTATATATTCTAGTTATCTAATTGCAGATGTGTGCTGTATCTTACTTTGCAGGTTAACAAGCCTTATCTTCCTTTAGCATCAGGTGAATATTCCGTCAAGACTGGTGTGCTGATTGTTGCGTCCTTTTCCATCATGGTACCAATGTTTGGAGTTATTCCTCTTATAAGTTTGGATTGAATAATTTTCTCTTTACAAGGTGACATACTTTTAATTTGCAGATGTTAGGAAAAATTTGTTTGTGACAGCTTAATTGTTGTCTGTATTTTGAAATTTCTATAGAATTCCTTGTTTGAATTTCTCTCTTCATTTACATGTCCAGAGATTTTGCAACATGAAAATCTACTAGGTTAAAAGCTCAAGTAACTAAGTTTGAGTTGTCACTAATTTTTAAGTAAACTCTTGGAGCTTAATGCATATATTGTAAAAGTAGAGTTCTCTTGTTAAATTATTTAGACGTGAAAAATCTTATTATTCATGATCTGACACTTGAGTGTTGCAGCTGGATTCTTAAGCAAAAAAGCACTGACTAATTTCTTCTCTTCCTTCACAGAGTTTTTGGCTTGGATGGGTTGTTGGTTCATGGCCACTGTTTTGGGCTCTTTCTATCAGTTTTGTTCTTGGAACTGCATATTCTATCAATGTGAGTTAATAGTATGGTATTCAGATGTGGTTTGTTTGACCTCTCAACTGATTGTGCAAAACATAACTCAAATGCGTTACTCACAGTGCAGCATACATATAACCGTTCTATGCTTGATTTTAAATTATGTGGCCCTTTCTGTGCTTCCAATATCTTTCATAATGAAGTCAAAGAAGACTTATGTTTGTTACGCAAGCACGCGTATGCATTCATATGGTTGGCTTCATACTCCAAAAGTAATCTTCAAGGCATATGAGATAAACTTTCTACTCTTTACATCTAGTATGAGTATGCTTTTTATTTACTTTTGACCACAATGAATAATTTTGTATGAAGCTATGGATTAAAGTGGAAATGATAATAGACTTTTATTCACTTTCAACGTTAAGAAAGTTGTCCTGAGGCTTCATTTTTGAGGTTTTAGTGATGAAATCTTTCGAGCCCCCTTAATTGAAGTGTAAAGCTCATGAGAACAGGTTGATTGATGGCCAATATATCTCAATTTGATTTAGATTTGGTTTCTGACATATATACCATGTTGGAGTGTATGTCATATATTTGAAGCAGCAGACCAGAAGTAGAGGGCGTGGTGTGGTGATAGCAGAGAAAATATACAGAGTGGTCAACATACATGGTTAGTTATGAGAACTAAAGGTTGTTTAACCTTTTTGCAATTTCAGTTGCCACTACTGCGATGGAAAAGGTCTGCAGTCGTTGCAGCAATGTGCATCCTAGCAGTGCGAGCAGTAATTGTTCAACTTGCTTTTTATCTTCATATGCAGGTTATTCTTTCCCTGTTTCCATTTTAAGTCTCCCTTTATCATATCCACATTTGTAGATGTTGATGTCATAAGGCAACCTCAAAGCATATTCTCTCAGTATCTTTATCATAACCACATTCGTATAGGTTGATGTCATATGGCAACAACCTCAAACATATTGCAGTACAGCATAGGACTTCCATATGACCGCTAATAAACAATATCTGACAAGCATGATTTATTACAGAAATGAGGGTAGTCTCAATTCATGCTTGTTGCTATCTCTGTGTTTCAGAACTCAAAAGGTGGACCTTGAACATTTGTTAATTGGATGTCAGGACCCAAAATATTGTCCTACTTTTTTTTTTCCTCCAAAAACCATCAACCTTGAGGGTCTTTTTTTTTTTTTTTTTTCTCTCTCTTTAGTTGCCTAATGCAGCTAGAGTTTCTGAATGCTATTGTAGTACACAATTTGCAGACCCACGTGTATGGAAGACCAGCTGCTTTTACAAGGCCTCTAATCTTTGCAACTACATTCATGAGCTTCTTCTCGATTGTTATAGCATTGTTTAAGGTAAGTGGTTTTTCATTTTTATATGATTAACTGTAAATCTCATAGCATATTAAACATGTATTACTTTCTGTACTTGATTTGTTTAGCATGTATATTTTATAATTAATAAAATCCTGGCCTTAAAAGTTCCTATAAGTTGAGCAATATGCTCTCTTTTAACCTCCAAAATGCAGGACATACCTGATATTGAAGGAGATAAAATATTTGGAATCCGATCTTTTACAGTACGTTTGGGTCAAGAGCGGGTCAGTTTTCAATATTTTCATTCTCAATGCAAGTATCCCTCGGCTTCACCATATATCTATATCTAAATTACTTTATGTGCCTAATTGACCTTGTCAGGTCTTCTGGACTTGTATCACTCTACTGCAAATGGCTTATGGTGTTGCAATTTTAGTTGGAGCAACATCTTCCTTTGTCTGGAGCAAATTCATCACTGTAATGCATTCAGTTTCTTCATCTGTGGATCACATTAATGGCGTTGTAGAATTTAATTCAATTAAATGATTCTGGGTTCTCTTTCCAATGCATCTGTGGCTCCTGCTGTCATTGTTTGATGATTGATGATTCATTAAACTGTGTGATATTGTTTTAAAAAAAGGGTGAATTCAATTAAATGGAGCATTGAGCTGATTGATGAATCATAACCTTGTCAAGCAAGAATTATCTTAGTATTGCCAGGAGCCGATGATTTGATCAGAAACTTTATTGAGATTTCTAGACATGCATTCTTTATTGCATAAAGTACTGCTAGAAGCTTGTGTTATATTCTAACACAGGCTTCTGAATGTGGAGCTCTTGAATATGATTTACTCTATGAATTGGTTCAGGTTTTGGGACATCTCATCTTGGCTTCAATACTATGGAACCGTGCCAAATCCGTTGATCTAAAGAGCAAAGCTGCAATAACTTCCTGTTACATGTTCATCTGGAAGGTAACCATCCATCTTGTGCATAGCTTATTGAATGTAAACTTCTCCAAAGAAAATGCTCAAAGTTTACACCTCAACATAATTTGAGAATCTTTTGCTGGTAGGTGGGGAGTCAATTTAGCATGTTAGATATGCTCATGCAAGTCCATTTTACACTTTGCTTTTACAAAAAGATTGTTGTCGGTATTTGAGCCTGTTGCTTAACCCTGCTAGTTCTGAAATTATCTTTGACCTACCTTGCTATCAAAAATCTTCTGTGAAACTTCAAAGTGGACTTGATTCAAAATATTGCTGACCTTCCCAACTTAAAAATCTCTGATAACTTAAACTTGTTTCCTCTTGCAGCTCTTTTATGCAGAGTATTTGCTCATACCACTTGTCAGATGAGTATGAAGAGCAGGAGATCTTATGGACAAAAAGCCTACAATTTTTCAACCTATTTCTTGCTTGGTTTTTTCTTTTTCTCCTAACTTCTAATCAACGTTAATGATAATCAGATAATCTCCCCACTGCTTCAGTTGTTGTAAGCTCCAATGAGGCAGCAATAACTAGTATTATCTTGATAATATGACAATCGTATTCTATTCATCATATTAGTTTATTTAAAGTATCATATGGTTATGTTATCGAACCTTCAACAAATGCTCTCAAAATGTAGAGGACGTTATCACCCTAGTAACATGGTAATCTTATTTTTCACACAAGTTTTGACATCATTTTTTAACGACGAGATTCAAGCATTTGCATAGTTAAGATTGAATTTTTATATAAAATTTCCAAGGTGCCTTAATTATGCAATCTGAATTTAACCTTAACTCATTGAAGTACTTGAATCTAATGATCTAAAAATTTGGGTAAGAAATTACGTAAAAAATGTGGTCATGCCCCAAGAGCTTCCAAAGAAGTTGCCTCAAAGAATACGAGGATATCATGCCCCAAGAAATTCCAAAGAAGTTGCCTTCACAACGGGAAGTGGATCACCAAATCAAGTTGGAGTCTGGTGCCAAGTCTCCAGTTATGGCGCCTTACCGCATGGTGCCACCCGAACTTGCGGAGATGAAGAAACAACTCCAAGACTTGCTTGATGCAGGCTCTGTCCAGCCCTCGAAAGCTCCATATGGTGCACTTATCATCTTCCAAAAGAAGAAGGATGGATCTCTCCGCATGTGCATCGATTATTCGGCGCTTAACAAGGTAACAATCAAGAACAAGTACCTGATACCTTTGATTGCGGAGTTATTCAACCAACTTGGGAAGGCTCGATACTTCACCAAACTTGATTTGAGATCGGGGTACTACCAAGTGCGCATTGCCAAGGGTGATGAATCAAACACTGCGTGTGTGATAAGGTATGGTGCTTATGAATTTCTTGTCATGCCATTTAGCCTCACCAACGCACCCGCCACATTCTGTACCCTCATGAACAAGTTTTTCCATCCCTACCTTGATCGATTCGTAGTAGTCTACTTAGACGACATTGTCATTTATAGTATAACTCTTGAAGAGCATGTGTAACATCTCCAACAAGTCTTTCAAGTGCTTCGCGACAACGAACTTTACGTCAAGAAGGAAAAATGTTCCTTTGCTCAACAAGAGGTAGAGTTCCTTAGCCACCGAATATGGGATGGGAAGCTTATGATGGATCAAGCAAAGGTGAAGGCCATTCAAGAATGAGAGCCTCCTACCAAGATACCGAAGCTACGATCTTTTCTTGGGTTGGTGAATTATTATTGGCGGTTTATCAAGAGCAACTTAGTCAAAGCCGCCCCACTCACGGATCTTTTCAAGAAGAACCGTATATGGCACTGGTCCGAAGAGTGCCAACATGCCTTCGAGAAGTTGAAGAAGGCAATATGCGAGGAACCGGTGTTGGTACTACCAGACCACACCACACCAAGCCATTCGAGATGCACATGGACGCCTCCGACTTTGCTATAGGGGGAGTTCTCATGCAAGAAGGGCACCCTATTGCATACAAGAGCCGCAAGCTCAATAACAAGGAGTGACGATACACGGTCCAAGAGAAGGAAATGACCGCAATCATTCATTGCCTACGGGTTTAGCGACACTACTTGCTTGGCTCACACTTCGTCATCAAGACCGACATGTGGCCACAAGTTATTTTCAAACGCAAAATAAGCTGAGCCCCAAACAAGCACGATGGCAAGACTTCTTGGCCGAGTTCGACTATAGGCTCAAGTACAAAGCGGGTAAGGCAAACGTTGTAGCCGACGCCCTAAGTCGCAGGGCGAAACTTGCCACTCTAAGCATGAGTCATCCACAAAGTGTGCTCGTCGATTGCATCAAACAAGGCCTAGAGCACAACCCCATAGCCAAAAATCTCTTGAACTTGGCAAGTGAGGGGAAGACATGACGCTTTTGGCTTGACGAAGGCCTACTCCTCACAACCGGGAATCGCCTCTTCGTGCCAAGACATGAAAACTTGCGGAAGGAGATCATCAAGGAGTGCCATGATTCCAAGTGGGCTGGTCACCCAGGTATGGCACGAACCCTTGCACTCATGCAAGATTCCTACTATTGGCCTCAAATGCGGGAAGACGTGGAATGCTATGTAAGGACTTGTCTTGTGTGTCAACAGGACAAGGTTGAACACCAATACCCCGCGGGTTTGCTAGAACCCCTACCCATCGCGGAAAGGCCATGGTAAAGTGTCTCAATGGACTTTATTGTGGCCTTACCAAAATCTGAGGGATATGGAAGCATCATGGTGGTAGTCGATCGGTTTAGCAAGTATGCCACCTTCATTCTCGTCTCCACGGATTGCACCGCGGATGAAGCCGCTCGAGCATTCTTCAAGCACGTGGTGAAACTTTGGGGAGTTCCATAAAATATTGTGAGTGACCGTAATCCTCGCTTCACGAGACGTTTTTGGGGAGAGCTCTTCAAAATGTTGGGGACCGACTTGAGCTTCTCAACAAGCTTCCATCCTCAAATCGATGGACAAACCGAGCGCATCAATGCCTTACTTGAGCTATACTTGAGGCATTATGTGAGCGCTCACCAACATGATTGGGCAAAGTTGCTAGATGTTGCCCAATTCTCATATAATCTCCAAAGGAGTGAGGCAACGGGTAAGAGTCCGTTTGAGATTGTGACGGGACAACAACCTATGACTCCACATGCCATAGCCTCAACCTATGGAGGGAAGAGTCCAGCGGCATACAAGCTCGCAAAGGAATGGCATGAACAAGCCGACATCACACGAGCATGCTTAGACAAGGCCGCCAAGAAAATGAAGAAATGGGCGGACACTAAGAGATGACACCTCGCGTTTCAAGAGGGGGACTTGGTGCTTATCAAGCTACTACCCCAATAATTTAAGTCACTTCGTAAAGTGCACAAGGGATTGGTACGGAAATACGAAGGTCCCTTCGTTATTGTTAAGCGAGTGGACGAAGTCTTCTACAAAGTCCAATTGCCACCTCACCTCAAGATCCATTCGGTCTTCCATGTGAGTTTCCTCAAGCCCTATCATGAGGACAAGGAAGATCCTACAAGGAGCGAGTCCAAAAGAGCACCAGCAGCCGTCGTCACCGCATTCGACAAGGACGTGGAGTGCACCCTTGCAGAACGTGTGATACGAAGGAGAGGAGTTCCACCATACACCGAATACTTGGTAAAGTGGAAAAACCTTCCGGATAGTGAGGCAAGTTAGGAACGCGAAGACGCCTTGTGACAATTTGGCGAGCACATCCAACGCTACAAGGACGAAAGCGCGCTGAGGACGTCGCGAAATTAGGTGGGGGAGGATGTTACGGCCCACCCAATTTACTTGTTAGAGATGGCCCAAATATGCATAAGGCTTGGCTTAACTTCTAGAAAGCTTGCAAACCCAAGCCCATCTTCTAGAATTCTCTAGCAAGATAAAAATTATCTCTTGTACTTATCTATTCTTGTACATATCTAGTAGATCATTCTAAATAGTGAATTAGGACCCTTAGATGCATTAGATCTTAGCCATTTATTTGAGAGGTGGTTCACTATAAAAATCCCTCCAATGCTCATTTGTAAATTATCCAAACAAATACAAGCAAAGTTGTAAGCAAGCATTCTTGTGTAATACGAAGCTCTCTTGCTTAGCAATACTTGTCTCTATCTTCCATCTCTTCTCTTCTTACTTACAAAGCTCTTTAGCTCAACGATCCTTTCTTCTCCTTGAGCGAGAAGGCAAATCACTTGGCTTACTTAGCAACTTTTGATCAAGTTGCCTAAGTGCCGCACGAGTGTGCTGTGCAAACCTCTAAGCTCGTGACAATACGTTGTCTTTCTGACTTGCAGCACAAGTTAGATACCTCAAGTGGGGCTAACGAGTTCCAATTTGTAAAATCATCCAAACAAATCAAAGGACGTCGGTCTACTAGATGTGGACCCTTCAAAGCTCAAGTCAATCATTGGGGTGATGATTTAATAACAAAGCGTAAATATGGAGTATTCAAGTAGAAAATAACATCATAAATAGAAGCAAATAAGTAAGAATGGCTATAAGACATGAGCAATAACCGGTGAACAGTGGACAATGAACAGTGATCGATGAACGAATAGATGATGAACAGTAACAATGGCGGTGAACAGTAATAGTGGACAGTGGCATTGAATAATGGTGGCTAAACAATGGCGACTCAACATTAACGGATGAATAGTGGCCGCCTGTAAAGTGTTTACCCTCAATTTTCTCCCAAATCCTCTCCTCTCCCTTTCGTGGCTGCCTAGGGTTTCTGGAAGGCTCTACCTTTCATGATGATTAAGATGCCCCTTCTCAACCCTAAAATGCTTCCTTTATAATCCCTTTTGCACACGTGAAAGACCTAGGCCTTTCATTTAGTGCTAAGTGTATGGCTCCCATCATGGCTCAATAAGGACTATTTTATCTTTTCATAGTGTGTAATATTTTTCACTTACAATACCTAACTAGTTGTTTTAGGACTTTTTTGGGTGCCACTGACTTCTGTTAAGAAGATTAAAAAGTAAGAAATATTAATTTTCTATTAAAAGAGATATTTTCAATCAATAATAATATTTCCTTTTTTATTAAAAATAATAATACACTTCCCAAATTTTTATCCCAAATCTCAGTTAAATGATATGGCAAATGACATGTCATTTATTAAATGGATCATGAGATGATGTGATAAGTTATTACATCATCAACACATCCACTTGGCCATTATTAATTGAATACATATCATTGGGATATAATTTAGGATGAATATCATTATTCTTTTAATAAATGAAATGGAAAAGACTTATATTTTTTAAATGGGATAATATCGATAAGTTCCCTTGAATTTTTGTTTAATCTCACTCAAAAAATGACTATGCATTTTTTATCAATAAAACCCCCGAACTTACAAAAAATTCATCATATAACATATTCCATTAAAATTTAGACTGATGGATAAGGGTACTAGAGGAAATTCATGCTAAGTAATTTGCATTCCAATTCAAAATTCCTAAATTAAATAATAAAATCAATTAAAAATCTAAAAAAATTTTAAATCCAAAAAAACCCAGCAACATTCCCACTACCACCCATTAACAGCAGCGACCACCACTCGAAAAACCTGCCACAAAAATCCAGCTGTCACGTAACACTACCGCACACAACACCACCATGCATATGCTCTCCATCCATCGCCATCAAACAAAAAAATCAAGAAATGTAAAAGGAGAACAATAGATATGGAAAGCATTTAAAAAATCTTCGGAATGACATAATAGAAAATTAGTACATAACTAGTAATGGAAAGAAAAAGCAATTCAGCAACTAAAGACAAATCAGAATGGTTGAAACAGGTAGGCCAACCTTTCAACAAATATCGGCCTCCACATCTCTCCTTCCCGTCCCGTTGCTTATGTAGTCGGGATTAGAGGACTAACCTAAGAGCGGCACCCACTAGTTGGGAGAAAAGGAGGAAGCTGCAGTAGACCTTGACGAGAATAAGCATAATTCGTTTAAGATTTTGACAAGGTAGAGGAGACTCGAGTAGATGGAAATACCAGGAGAGATGGAGATGGCAAAGCCAGTGGGAGGCAATGAACAGGAGATAATGATTTGGGAGCTGGCTTCTAAACGAATTCTAGAAATTAGTATATATATATTTTTTAATTTTATTACTTGAGACTTAGGGGCATAATGGAAATATCAATATGCCGTTTTATGTTCAAGTTAACGAAAATTGTTAAATGATGAATCTTATACAAGTTGAGGGGTGTTATTGATTAAAAAGGTATAGTTATTCTCTGAGTAATATTAAGTCAAAACTCGAGGGTACTAATTAATATTATCCCCCTTTTTAAATGGATTAAAATGTCTTTAAACGCTTTTCAGGTTGTTAAATAACCTGCTATAGGTAGCAATTTGAAAAACAAAGCATCACACAATCGAAGAATTGTTTAAAATGCAATTAGATATGAATTAGGCTAAAATCAAATAGGCCAACTTTACAAATTTGAATATTAAAAAAGAAAAAAGACAAAAAAGATTGTAAAAAAATAAATGAATAATATCACTTGGCTCTCTCATATCCCCAACAATGTAGCAAAACCTTTATCACTTGTGAAAAAGAATTTTATCTATAAAAAGAAGAAGAAGAAGAAGAAGAAGAAGAAAATTTGGATGTTCTAAACAAGTTTAATATTGAATGTAGACGCAATAACTCAAAAATACATAAACATATATTATTCAATAAACACCTAACATTAACAATTTAGGCACCTTATTAGACATCTTGTATCATTCTACAATTGTTTGGCAAATTGACCCGATCGAAGGTCTCTAAATACTAACTTAGGTTTTTAGTTAATTAGCCAAGGCTCATTACAATTTGATTAGTTTTGAAATTTTCTAATATTCTATCACCTTATTAGAGGTCTAGTGTTAGACTTTTGATGTTTGTGTGTGCCTGACATAGCTTATCTTACACTATGCCAAGGCTAGAATAAGGCAGCAATACTGCATGCCAAGGAGAAGCACATAGGTGAGGGCTTAAGCAAGGTGCAATGACACTGCATGGCGTGAATAAAGATATTGGTTTGTGAGATTAGGCACAACACAATGTGAACACTGATATAGATGGTTGTATGGCGTAAAACAACAATACATGGGCATACTTAGCGTGATATAATATGAGCGTGAGCATGAGAATTAGGTGGGACACAACAAAAGAGCGTGCAAGTTTGGGTAATGTAGTATGCAGCACAAGTATGCATGCGAGTTGGGACGTTTGTAAGACAATAGGCAAGCGCATAGGTGATGCACAACATGGCATACAATAACAACACTGTGCAACTTGATGGTGTTAGTATGCATTGTTCATGGCTAATATCCATATGAATATGGCCACTATCTTTCCAGGAGTTAGTAGGATGTTACTTGAGAGAAAAGTGGGTAGAAATACTCTCCTAAAAAATAGAAAGTGGTAGTACAATTTGAGGGTTGCACTTCTCCACTAAGATGGTAACTAGATGGGCATACCATGTCTCTAGAATATAGGAGCAAAAGTAGAAGAATATGGAAAGTGGCTTGACTTTGTCATTCCTATGATTGTGGCCATGATTTGCACTCATGGGATAATGAGGATGTGTGTGTGGTAACACAAGAACGCGCCATAATGCTTTGTAGTTGAGGCTTTAACTATGTAGACCATATGGCATGCTGCCCATGGATATAATGCCCTAAGCAGCCAAGTTTGTTGGTTTTGCCTATAAATTATACCAAGGGAGTGGGCCAGAAACACACAATTGAGGGATATAATATACAACTTGGGAAGAACTTACATGAGTTGATAATGAGAATTTAGAGTCTTTCTAGCACACAACCTTGGGTAGGGTTTGTATTCTTTTCTATGAGACAATAAGAAAAGTTGGAAGTTTGTGCTTCCATAAAAAACTGTGCGATCAAAAAATTAGTGTGTATGTTTGTGCAGTTTATAGGCTTACTTGCTAACCTTGTGTGCGATTTAGTGAGTGGCTAGCTAAGTGATTCTTAGCAACATCGCTAGGCATTCCACATAGCAATGAAAAGAGTTGTGACAAGTAGCATTGTTCTAGAATTGTTTGGCAAATGGACTTACACTGAGGCCTCGAGATAATAAAAGGGTGTTTGTTTCAGCATTTCTATGGGTCAAAAGAGTTTTTTTTAAGTCAAAATTCTTTTATTTATTTATTTATTTTTTTTGGTGTTGTTTGTTTACAATTAAAAAGAGCTTATGGGTGATTAAAAAAATTATTTTATATCTACAAGGAGAAGCTCAAGTTTGAGCCTTTTTCAATAGACTATTTTTTGGCTTTTTTAAAACTATGAAATGTAAAAGATACCCCTAATTTATTTAAATTTTTTACCTTATTATTTCCTTATATAGCTCTTGATGCTGTCACGTCATGCTATCTATATACAGCGGTCTGCCAACTATGCTGGTTAAGTGGCTAAGACCCTAAGCAGTACAATACTCCAATGGAACTTAGAAAAAGTTTAACCCCAAAAGGGATTTTCTCTATTTCCTCTTTGAGTAAGGATAGCTTCGCTACTGCTTAAGCACTAGTGGATAGTTGGCCTTGTGCCATGACGCCCAATCCCAATGAATGCCTTAAGTTCTCCTCACTTTTGAATTTGAAAAAGTAGAATCCGTTATCAGATAATATAACCTCTTCCAACCCTAATTTGCTGAACAGCCTTTGGGTAATAGAATTCTTTGCGAGATAGGCCAATCTTTAGCCCACAAAATGCCCCACAAGGGTGTTCTCCCAAATTGACAACCCTCTTAGTAATTTAATTGGGATATTATCAAAATACCCCCTAAGGTTTACCTTAATATCAAGTTGAAAGCCTCAATTGCATTTTTATTATCGTGCTCCTTATGGGTTTTTTTTAATCATCTAAGCCCATCTAGTGGGTTCTGTTTAATTTTAAATAAACAATAGATTGAAAAGACTATTTTACCTTATTTCCGCGACCCTTTCGCCCTTTTTTTCTCTGCCATCAAATCCCTGGATGCCTCAACTCTTTTTGTCAATTTCTTTACTATGTAGCCACCACTCTCAACCCTACCACCTCCTTTATCACCATAAACTCCTTGAAAAAAAGCCTTCTTCCCCACAATCTTGAGTGGCTTCTATGTTGATCTTAGGTGTTGGTATTTGAAATCAAAATCAAAATCCACAATCTTAAGCGGTTGCTGTGTGGTGATGAATAGGTGGTTGTTGGATAGTTTTTGTGTGGCTATAAGTTGTGTTTTTGTTGGGTTTTTTTAGTTTGTGATGTTTTGCTGGAGGGAAGGGGCACCAAGCCATGGCGTGGGAAACCAAAAGCATTTTTGGGTTTGGATTTAAAGGTTGAGAGAGGAGAGGAAAGTGGTGGGGAGGTATTGTTGTGTTGTTGGGTATAGGTGTTGCTGTTCTGCTATATGCTTGTGTGCGACTGAGTGAGTGGAAGGATGCCTGCAATAGAGATCATGGCTGCTTGCGATGGTGACCAAAGGGTGGGGTACAAGAAGTCTTCAATTATGATGTGCAACGATTGTAATGGTGATTGACAATTCTAAGTGTGATTGCAATAATGGAGAGTCTAACATTGTTGTGCGCTAGATACAAGGTTTAGAAATTAGATTTGGGTTTTTTGTTTTTCAGTTTTTTTAATAATTAAAATTTAATTGTAATTTAAAAAAAAAATTGTTAGTTAAAACTCATGATTTACAAAATTACCCTCATGTTAATTCAAAAACAAGTGGGAGCATAGGTGGCACAATGATAGAAATGCAATTACGGCTTCCCACTGATTTCAATGCAAACGTCGGGGGGATTTTTAATATTATCTTTAATTTAATCAAAATAAGTACTTCTATATTTATTACCTCAAATAGCTATTTTTAATAAAATTTCTATTTTTAAAAGTTCTATTCAAATAAAATCTACTTCAAGAAGCCGTAACAGGCAAAGCTTTAACTTAGGTTTATGACAATGACATGAAACATATAATTATTTCTCACAAACGCTTCTTATTTTGCATATTTTGTTATCTTTTAGTATACTAATTATGCTTTAGGAATGATAACATTATCGAGTCAAATATATTATCGACGATAGTATTGTAATAGAACCATGTTTGGAAATGGTAAATTCAGTATTGAAGAACAAGCTAATTTCACTTACTACCCTTGAGGTTTTGTTTAATTTCAAGTGGAAACATGGTTTGGTCACTTAATCAACATGACCCTAGGGGGCCGTTTGGTATGGGATGTTAGGGGCTTGGGAATGGGAAAATGATTCCCAAGCCATGTTTGGTTACCATTTTAAATAATTTAAACTCTGGAATCTATGTTTCTCATGGGATTCAGATTACCGTCTAATGGGGTAATATCAATCTCTTCCAGAACTTGAGTTTGAGATGCCCTGGAATCACAAACCCGAAGAGAAACAAAAAAATCTCCATCGACAGTGAGAAGGAAAAGAGAAAAGTGACAGAGTAGCGGAAACGAGAAGTCGATTGAGCAAATACCCAACGTTGCCCACCTTTCTCTAACCTTCTTCTTCCTTCCATCGTGGTAGTTGCACCAGCACGACACCTGAGCATACGTCACACGTGACTGCAACAACTGTAGAAACGCATTCCCAATTTGTTAAAATAAAAAGTTACGTTTCCTTCTTGTTCATTTCACTGTCTTAAACTAAGGTACGTTTATTTATCGATTTTTTCGTAGTTTTACTGATTTATTTGGTTGTTTTCTGTTTCGTTAGATTTGATTTAGCTTTTAGGGAATCTTAATTAGGGATTTGAGTTTCTGTTGGATTTGTGAACTTATTTTGTGTTTCTAGGGATAAATCTAGTGTTATTATGTGATTTTTGTGGTTTGATGTATATGAAAACTATGAAAACCGACGGGTTTCATCACGAGGTAGACGATGGCGAGTTTCGGATGTAACTCGACTCCACTCGACACTTACATGTCGAGTCGTGTCGAATTCACAACCGACACTCGATATCAGTCTATTTTCGAAGACATCGAACGTCAGACACTCGATTAATCCGACATCCGACAAAGTCGTATAGTCGGTTGGAGGTATCCGACAGGAGTTGCGTCGAGTTTTGTCGAGTTGTGCCGAGCGTTTTGGCAGGTTGCTTGTTTTAGCTTTGTTTTTTTGTTTTTTTTTTGCCTTTTTGCATCATATTTAACTATATTTCTTGCATTCATATTTTTCAACATTATCATTCATATAGCTACATGATAAATTCAATCATTGTTCATGCGTATATATTTCAAACTTTATACAGGTATGGCTCGTCTTCTATTGATTGCAAAGAAAAGAATTATAGCTATCTTGGTTCAATATATGGAAGTGTTGAATGAGATGACCCTTCTTTTCATTCTCATGTTGGATATTATTATTTATAGAAGACGATCAAGTACAAATGAATTCTCCTTTAGCTCTTTTCATAGGCATAAAATATGTCAACTAAATATTTTTAGAATGATTCATTCTAGTGACCAAGCCTGTGTTGAAAGTACTCGCATGGATAGGAGAACATTTGTTATTTTGTGTCACCATCTTAGAACTATTGGGGGTTTGCAGGGGACAAAAAATATGGACGTTGAAGAAATGGTTTCTCTATTCTTACATATTATTTCTCATGACATTAAAATAGAGTAATGAGGCATCAATATGCACGCTCGGGAGAAACAGTCAGTAGACAATTTAATAACGTCTTGAATGCTTTGTTACATATCCATGAGTTATTACTAAAGACTCCAAAGCCAGTTCTACATAATTCAATTGATGAGAGGTGGAAATGGTTTAGGAATTGCTTAGGAGCACTAGATGGTACATACATTAAAGTGGATGTGCCAGCATTAGATAGGCCTAGGTATCATACTAGGAAGAATGAAATTGCTACCAACGTGTTAGGAGTCGTCTCACAAGATATGCAATTTATTTATGTCTTGCCTGGATGGGAAGGATCAGCTCCTGACTCTAGAATCTTACGGGATGCTTTATCTAGGACAAACGGGTTAAAAGTTCCACAAGGTAAGTTGATTTTTTTTCCTCGTTTTAATAAATGCTATTTTATGAAACATAACTACTATTTTTTCTAAACTTTGTCATTTGATGTGCAGGATACTACTACCTTTGTGATGCTGGGTATCCCAATGGTGAAGGCTTCTTGGCACCATATAAAGGACAGTGATATCATTCAAATGATTGGGATATCTCACCTAATACTCTTGCTGAATTTTTTAACATGAGACATTCTTCGGCTAGAAATGTAATAGAGAGGGCATTTGGATTGTTGAAAGGGTAATGGGCAATTCTTAGAGGTCGATCGTACTATCCTGTCAAAATCTAATGTCGAATTATCTTGGCATGTTGTCTCCTTCACAACTTGATTAGACGAGAAATGCCTGTAGATCCTTTAGAACAAGCTTTGAGAGAAAGTGAACATGATGCTAGTGATAATGATGATGGTGAAGAAAAGGACAATGAAGACAATAATCATTATACACATATCGAAACATCAAATGCATGGAATGCTTGGAGAGATAGCTTGGCTGCAGAAATGTTTAACCAATGGCAAAGGAACCGACATTCGTACAAGTTGGCTTATATTGCTTGAGCATATTCGGTTGTGCTTGAACAATTGTAGTGAAATACATGCGGTTTTATATGAACATTTTAAGGCCTTTGAATTTAATGTTTCAATGAACAATTTTATCTCTTTAGTTTGAAATTATCAATATAATAGTATTTCCATTTCATTTCTATGTCTTTGGATTAATTTATAGCAGTTACTAATTTTTTCATACTTTTTTCTAATCTAACTTGATGTGAGTTACATCTACATTCAGCAGAATGAATGCTCCAGACCGACAACCACCAAATACCATAAAAAAGCATCAATGGACTTCAGTTGAGGATAGCAAGTTGGTTGAGTGTTTATTGTAGATAGCTAATAGTGGAAGGTGGAAAGCAGATAATGGAACTTTTAAACAGCTATTTACAACAATTAAAAAAAAATGATGAATGAGAAGATTCCTTATTGTGGACTGAGAGCACAACCTCACATTGATTCTCGTATCAAGATTCTAAAGAACCAATTTAATGCAATTTCTGCGATGTTAGGACCTGCTGCAATTGGATTTGGTTGGAATGATGAACTCAAGTGTGTTGTTGCTGAACAGAGCGTGTTTGATGATTGGGTTAAGGTAAGGATTTTTGTTGTTTGTTTACTTAGTTGAATGTCATTATAGTATAACAAATTTAAAGCATTTCCTTCCACTTGTTCTGTCTAATGTTTGTTGTATGTCTTCTAACATTTACACAAAGTTATCCAAATGCAAAAGGCTTACGGAACAAATCATTTCCGCATTTTGATGATTTGGAAACCGTGTTTGGGAAGGACCGTGCCAATGGACAAGGTGTAATGGGGTTTTCTGAAACGGTTGAAGAGATTAATAGAGAGATAGAGCGTGATCAAAATGTTGAGTTCGATCCATTCAACCTAGTAGATAACCTTATTGGTACTACAAGCATGAGTCACATAAGCACACCAGTTGGTTCAACACAAACAACTAGAAAAAGTAGGAAAAGATCAAGAAATGTGAATCCTTTGGTTGATATGTTGAATGCCACAGTGCAAAAATTTGGTGAAATACATGCTGTTGCTAGTGATAACATTAGAAGAATTGCTGATTGCTTTCAGGTTGAAACGGATGGAGTAACTAGGAGGATGAAAATCTTTGATGAACTTAAAAAAGTTAAAGGGCTAACAGATTCACAACGAGTTAAAGTTGGACAACTTCTTGTCCAAAATCAAGCTAACATAGATTTTTTCTTCACATTGGATGACGAATTCAAACTTGAATTTCTTCTTGGACTATTGGAATGAGATGGAATGGAACTTTTTTGTTTTTTTGGCAAACTTTGTTGCTGACGGCAATTGGGTGAACTTTGTAGTCATAATTTTGGGAACTTTTAGTCATAATTTTGGGAACTTTTGATGGTATTCTAGAGTACTCATCAACTTTTGGCCACATTGTGTGGACAAATGTTACTAACTTTGATGTTCTTCATTGTGACAAATAGTATTACAATGAAACTTAAATCAGCTTGCTTTGGGAATAGCACAGTCTTGTCTTGTTTTGTAACTTTGTTTATACCATTATATGAAATTCGTAATATTGGTCTAGCATCAGTCATCAATTTTTTTTTCAATTCCCATATTTTATTAGATATTTATGATAGCAGGTTTGTTTTCTTCTTGCATATTTGTTTATTTTTTTGGAAAATTTGAAAAAATGGACACAATTAGGGGCCCTTAGTTAAATATGATGCAAAAGGCAAAAAAATAAAGCTAAAACAAGCAACCTGACAAAACGCTCGACAAAACTCAATAGAGCTCGACACAAGCTTTCATCCGACATGTCGAGTGTCGGATACATGGTTCGAGACATCTATATGTCGGTTTCCACGTATCCGACACTCGACATGTCAGATGAAAGCTTGTGTCGAGTGTCGGATGATGCATCTGACACTTGATGTCTTCGAAAATAGATTGATATCGAGTGTCAGTTGTGAATCCGACATGACTCGACATGTAAGTGTCAAGTGTCGAGTCGAGATAAATCCGACACTCGCCATCGTCTACCTCGCGATGAAACCCGTCAGTTTCCACAGTTTTCATACACATCAAACCACAAAAATCACATAATAACACTAGATTTATCCATAGAAATACATAATAAATTCACAAATCCGACGAAAACTCAAATCCCTAATTAAGATTCCATAAAAACTAAATCAAATCTAACGAAACAGAAAACAACATTTATGTATATGTGCAAGAATGATTTCTTTGTAATAAAAGTGTGATTTAAAAGAAAAAAACATTTATGCATCTGACCTTTCCAATATAGCATACAACAAAATTATTAATAAATTAATACATTTTATGATAAATTTATAAATTATTTATAGTAGTTTATAATAAAATTATGAAAAAATATTTATTGTAATTTATAACGGATTTATAATAAATTCAAAATATTTTTAAATAATTTTTATAGCAATTCATAATAAATAATTTTTAAAATTTTCAAAATTATATAATATATATATATATATATATATATATATATATATATATATATATATAACTGAATATATATATATTTATATTACAATTATACTAGAAGAAGAAAAAAAATTTAAGTCTTTTTGATAAAGTAACAAAATTTGTATTATCAAGGTTACTCACATAATAAAGAAAATTAACATTCTTGTGTACAATCAAACACAATAATCTGATTCTCAAAGTAATCTAGACCGAGATTCCTGTAGCAAACCAAACACAGTAATCATACTTTCCCAGATATCAGATTCCTATGTTTTACTTTACCAGTAATGTGAATCCCATCCTCAAGATTCCTATCCCTTGTACCAAACAGCCCCTAGAAGTTTATAAAAATAAATGATACAACAAAATACTTCAATTGAAATCCTAACAGAAAATTAAAAAGACTTTATCAACCTTAGGTTTTATTTTAAAAATTTTAACCAATTAAATTAAAAAGAAAATTAAGGAAAATTTTAAACACTTCCGGCTTCAACATCACTCCTATCGCATTTCATCACTCTAACCTATACCATAGCGGTGGTGGTGCTGGAGGTTAATTGCTTTCTTCTGTGTTTGATTTATTCTTTTTCGGGTTCGAAGATGCTTCGATGTCCATTTGAGTTTGCTTATTGTGTTGGGCATTGATGAGGGTTGTGATGGGTTTGTTTGATGGTGACGCCGTGGTGACGAAGATGATAGACTAGAGAATTTTATTTTATATAAATTATCATATTTTGTAAGTTTTGCATGAAATTTCATTTTTACCCCTCTCCACTAGGGTTTAAATTAACAGATTTTGTTAGATCCCGACTATCTTGTAAATTTTAGGGGTGCATTGGGAGCTAGGCCACAAGCAGGATTAGACTGCCTTGTGTGACTAAGAGTCTTAGCTTCTTGTTTGGCTAATTTTGTGAAGCATGGGACTAGACTAAACGCTGTGCCAATAATTTTGTGTTTTCCTCGTCTTACAAGACAAGTAGTCCCAAGTAAAATCATGGGATTCCTTGTCCAGGAGGAGCTGGACTAAGATTAAAAAATTGATAAAAGCAAATTATTTATTAAATAAATTTAGTATAATATAATTTTATTTAAATATATATTTTATAATATTATTAGAATAATCAAATATGTAAATTTATATTTTCATTCATATATTATATTATAATACTATTAAACTAATTTTTTAATTTATCAAAATTAGTTTTGATTTTGTATTGACAAAATAATGTAATAATATTTCTATCCAAACAATAACTTTTTAGTATATTTAAATATTAAATATTTTTATCTAAAATTGATTTTTATTTAATTATAAAAATTATGTAATAATAATAAATAAAAAGAAAATATTATTAATAATAAATAAAAGTAAGATATTATTAAGTTTATATTAAATAAATTTAAAATACTTGCAAATCATATAATATAGTAATATTTAATAATTTTTAATTATGTTTAAATATTTAATTAGTTTTATATAAAATTAATCTTGATAAAAAATGATGTAGTAATAATTAAAAATAAACCTAAAATATTAAATTTAAATTTATAATTTAATAAATAAATAATTTCTAATGTCCAAAACTTTTTTCTCTATTATCTTCATAAAAATTTATAATTACACTTAAATAAAATAAAAAAAATTTATATTTAATAATTGATTTCTTGAAAGTTTACTATATATTAATATAATCTAATCTCATGTTAGGTAATAGTATTTATTATTCAGCCTAGTCTAATTTAGTCCCAACCCTGATTCTAATCTCAATTCTATTTAGTCCAGTCTAGTCTCTCATACGAAGCCTACGGTATTGTTGATAAGGGACCAAACCCTGTTTCCACTTAAAATTAACCAAAAACCCTACGCATGCTCGCAGTGGCGGCTTGGTTTCTACTCTCTCTCTCTCACACATCACCTCACGCTTCCACTCACCGTGAGCATCTCATTCTCAAACGCAAAGCCTCTCCATCTCTCTGGCTTACGAAATGGAGGGCTCCGTTGAAGAAACAGCGAAAGCTGTATCGAACTTGGGCCTTGATTTATCCTCTGCAGCTCCAGAATTGAGCAAAAAGTCTCCTTCTTTCTCTGCTCTCATTTCTCAAACTTACTTATTTACGTTTTTTCTCATCTGGGTTTGTATTTTTTTTCTATTTTAGTTCACTAATTTTTCCCCTTTTTGGGGTTTCATTTGTGTGCTGCAGCGCTCGTAAGAAGGAGCTGAAGAATAAACAGAGAGAAGAAGAAAGGCGACGCAAAGAAGAGGAGAAGGCTAAACAGGTACTTATTTGCTTTCACTCTATGCAGTTCTTGGCTTTGTAAAATTAAATTGTCAAAAAATGAACTTGATGTTAGATGGTTTCCATTTTGTTTTTTTTTTGAAGATTCAGATTATAAAAGGTATAATGTGGTTAATAGTATGAAGTCATTGCTGCCATTTATGTGTAAATTCATAGTCTTTTATGATAATGGTATGTAAAGCGGATAGGAAAAGAACTCGAGAGTAATATGACAAAGAATTGTTTGCTCAATGTGTTTTCAGTTTATGGAAGGGAAGGAGTATGATAGGATTCTTAAATTTTTCGAAGAGAGGTTGGGGTATGAATATGGGGTTTCTCACTTAAAATGCTCAAGGATATTTGGTCTTGCTGCTTATACATGGTTTTTGTATTTGGAAGTTGAGTGCTTGAAGTTGGGATGTTTGTTTTCTGTAGGTAAATTTGGAAGAACTTGAAGTTTGGATCGTCATGAGTTTGAATGTGGCTGTGAATGTTATATTTATAAATGATCATTTGTTTAATTACTGCTTATATAAAAATGATTGTTGCATCCGCTTGGGGAAACTTAAACATTAATGGTCTTAAATGAATGCAATGGGTATTCATTATTTGGATTATCTGTAGGCTTTGATTATTTATTAATGTCAATACATTATACGGCTCTGTGGACTAGTTGTATTGATATATTGTTACTATGTTATCATCTAGTGTGATGTTTTATTGCTAATTAATTTCAAACCTTATCTTTTTTATATAAACTTTTGAAAAAGAAAATTGTGAGTAATGCCCCTGCCCATATTTCCAGGCTGCTGCCAAGGCGAATATACAGAGTGAGAAACATGCAGCTGATGATGAGGATATGGATCCAACGGTATAATGACATGGTTTCAGTACTAATGGTCTTGAGACTCTGCACTTCTTTTGGACATAACAGCTAACTTTTGTGTGTTTGTTTTTTCCTAATTTGTTTATTCTGCAGCAATACTTTGAAAATAGGCTGAAATATCTTGCTGCTCAGAAGGCTGATGGCAAAAATCCATATCCTCACAAATTCTTTGTTACGCTGACAATTGTTGAATATATAGAGAAGTATGGAGGATTAAGCAATGGGGATCATCTAGAGGATGTATCAATATCTTTGGCAGGTAAAATAACTGTGGACTTCTAGGATATATATATAGCTATAATTTAGCATTTTTTTTTTAATATTCAACTTTATTAAATTTTGTTATGTTAGGAAGAATAATGAGCAAGAGATCTTCCTCATCAAAGCTCTTCTTTTATGATTTGCATGGTGCTGGTGCTAAAGTCCAAGTTATGGCTGATGCCAGGTATTATATCATTTCATTTCATACTTATTTCATATTATTTTGTTTACGTTTTCCTTAGCATGTTAAACATACAGTCAACGGTGGCCAACTTCCTGATATGATCTGAATGATAAACCAATCATTTTAGAAGTTAGCTGAATTTAGAAGTTAAAATTGTGGAAATTCTATATATTAAGTGTCAAAAAGGAAATTCAAGAAAGAAATTGGAGTACTTTTGTTTTCAGATGCTGTTTTAGCTGCATGTTTTCCCCAAGTTGTAGGCTGCAAACTGCACTGCAATTTTTCTTGTTTTACCTGTTCACTTTATATGTCTAGAAGTTTAAAGCACACAAAATAATGAATAAGTGAACAAAAATGCAGAATTGAGAAATTTCTATATTTGTTTTGTAACTGCTGCCATATAATTTGTTGGTTTATTTTAGTTGGGTTTGTCTTTTGTATAATTCTATATATTAACTTCTTAAGGAATATATAATTGTATGGTAGGACTAATAGGTTGGTCATTTTCTGATCGCAGCAAGTCAGGCATGGATGAGGCTGAATTTTCAAAATTCCATTCTGCTGTGAAGCGTGGCGATATCGTTGGTGTCACTGGGTTCCCAGGTTTGGATTTTAACAATTGTTAGTTCATTACCTCTTTTTTTTCCCTTTTTTTTATAAGAAACTGAAGAATTTTATTAAAGAAAATTATGGAGGGTACATATGTCTTTTCCTCCTGAATATATATGTTTGTTTCACCGGAGGTGAGTTTTGGAACTAATTGATCGTTATTATAAGTTGATTGAGCATCTCATATTCTTTTGTAGGGATCTTGACACAAAGTGATTATCCTAGTTTATAGTAGCAATATTAGTTTCATAGACTTTTAACCATGGTGATTGGAGTCTAGAAATACAGAACAATATTTCTAGCATGATTTGAGATTAGATTAGAGGTTAGTAAGTCAACTTTTATTGCTTACATAAGTGTTAACTGTAGTAGAAATTATAGCTTCTGAATATGAACAAAAGATAGACATAAATTTCAATTTATTTTAATGGTTGTGTTGCTTCAGTACTGCTACAACATGGTTCGAAGTCTATAGGTGTGCTAGCAATAGCATGTACCAAGACCTTTGATTTAGTAACGAAGAGGCTACCAGTCCAAACTCTGAGGGGCTGCTTTGGATATTTTATTACAAGTTTTCTAACTATCAAGGTTGTACCGTCTGTCGATGTTTTGGAGTTTTGTATGGAAAGGAAGGGCAGGGGAGCAGGGTTAAATAGCACTACTCAATATTTTTTTTGTCAAAGTTTTTTCTTTTCCTTAGGGATGGAAAGTCTTTGTTCACTGCACCATTCCTATATACATGATATATATACTCTTGCAGAAGTCTTATGATTGGGTTAAAGATGTATCTTCATCTTGCAATTGATGCTGTGTCGGCTTTTATTAGTATGTATGATAATCTTTATGCAAGATATTTATATGTTTCATTGTGTTTTCTCCTTTTAGGGAAAACTAAAAGAGGGGAGCTAAGCATCTTTCCGAAATCATTTGTAGTTTTATCCCATTGTCTCCATATGATGCCAAGGCAGAAAGTTGGTCCTAGCGCGGATGCTGCAAAGGTGAGCAAAGTTTGCTGTGACTTAATTTTGACTGGGATCTTTTGATGATGTCAACGCTTTGTTCCTTTTTTATGCAGAAAACTGATGTGTGGGTCCCAGGAAGTACCAGGAATCCTGAAACATATATTTTGAAAGATCAGGTAACCATGATATCCAAATTATAAATGAAACATCAATTTTGCCTTTTTTTTTTATAAATTGATTTTTTTGGACCATATGTTCATGAATTGAAATTACATAGCTTTGGGTAGAAATGGGTTATCCAGGCTTATGGAATTTACATTGTCATATCTCTAGATGTATCTGATGCTGACAGCAAGAGGCGAAAGGAAGCATAAAATTAGGAAACAGCAAATTTGTAAATAATAATAAGGGTTGATCATGCTACTGATAGCCTAAATTGAGTTGATCTTGTTTTTAGGTTTTCTCTTCGACCTTGGAGATGCTCAGATTTTGAAAACTTGAGCCATACTTAGCAAATATATATATATTCCTCTAATAAATGAAATCAGGCTAATACTGTGATATCATATTTGTAAGAAATCATTAATGTTTGACAACATTGCCTTGGTTCACCAACTCTGAGAATATTCAAAGAAAAGGTGTAAAAATCATGCTTAACACTAATAACTGCAGACCACTTTATGTGCTGCAAGGAATTCCTTTTAACTGTCTATCTTATTTTGCAAATTTATCTATGGCTTATATAGGTGAGTCCAACAAGTCTATGTAGGGTCATTATTTACTAGTTTTGTAAATACTCTCTCTCTCTCACAGCTTAGACGGGTGTAGTGTGTGCATAACTTAGGAATTTACTTCATTTATTGAGTATATGTTTTTTGTATGTATACATAGCAGCGTATTTTTCTGTATGATGCAAAATTTGTCCATATATCTATATGTTCCTATACTTTTACACTTTGGAAGCACTGAAATCTATTAGTGTAACCCCGAGGTTGGGTTTACTCTACCAATAAGAATTCCGTGGTGCCATCCTTGAGGCCAAAGGTTGAAATCCAATGGGGCAAACCTATGTAAGATATATATATATATGTCCCGAATGTTTTCCTAGTACGAAGCTTTTAAGTTGTAGACATAACTTCTGGTTTAGCATCTGGTGAACAAGGGGAAAGTAGTGGGATTTTCGGATATGGACATTTATTTAAAAAAAAAAAAGTCTATTAGTGTTGTGTTATTATTTTGCAATGGGCTTGTCAATTTTGTTATGTTCTGTATTAGCCATTGGGTATGCATATTGACCAAAGGATGTGTTATTTTTCCATCTGCATATGCTTAACCCTGACAGACAAGTTGATTTTTTCTAATCCAAACCCTAAACAGTTATTGTAGAAAGTTTAGGATAGGCTTGACGTATTTCAGCCCAGGTTTGGTTTGGAATTATTTAACTGCCCATTTCCGCAGTCCAAGTTTAAGCAAACCGGTTTATAGGTGATGATTTGGGTGAACTTTGAATTAAACTCTCCTAGGGAGAAGGAACTCTTGTGTTGCAAAACAAAAGCTGCATTGGTTATAATTGATAGTTTTGATAATAGGAAGGTAGACTATGAATAATTTTACAAAGAGAGATGGTACTTATCACAAAATGGTCGACAATAATGCTCCTTTACAATAGTGAAATGTAGTTACCCTGTGAAGATTCTAGCAAAACCCTCTAGTACACAAATTAGCTTGTGGTGAGAATTTAAACTTTCTGATTCTTATATATTTCTATGGTGGCTGAGACTGGAATATAACTTTCACTCTCTCCTGCTTGTTCCTTTTAACCTGTACTTTTGGTTGCTGGTATTAGTGTTTGCTTTGCTGTGTCAAGTTCAATCTGATGAGTTTTTGGTGTCGTCTTTCTTCTGTTCGCAAGAATGATATTAACTTTCGTTTAACTATTTTCATTTTCAGAAATTTAGTTTATGCATTTCCCCTTTGTTGGTGATGACTAAAGGTGTTTTTTTTTCCTGGGTAGGAAACTCGGTATCGTCAACGGTATCTAGACTTGATGTTAAATCTAGAAGTTCGACAAATATTCAAGACCAGAGCTAAGGTCATTTCTTATATTAGGAAATTCCTTGACAATCTTGATTTCTTGGAGGTTAGTCAGCTATCTGGTTGTCGTGCTGATTCATATTGTTCTTATGGCATCTTTCTATATTCATTTGGCTTTATTAATGCCATTTCCACCTGCAGGTTGAAACGCCCATGATGAACATGATTGCCGGTGGAGCAGCTGCACGTCCTTTTGTGACCCATCACAATGAATTGAACATGAAGCTGTTTATGCGCATTGCCCCTGAACTCTATCTAAAGGAACTAGTTGTTGGTGGACTGGACAGAGTTTATGAGATTGGGAAACAATTTAGAAATGAGGGTATTGATTTGACTCATAATCCTGAGTTCACCACCTGCGAGTTCTATATGGCTTTTGCAGACTACAATGACCTGATGGATCTCACCGAGCAGATGTTGAGTGGTAAGTAGAAAATATTAATACTGCAAGAAATCATTGTTTTTCTGTATACGGAGTATCTATTTCTTTACCTAATTTTCTCAAATTCTCCCTATGTAACGAAACAGGGATGGTCAAGGAAATTACAGGTGGCTATAAAATCAAATATCATGCCAATGGGCTTGATAATGGTCCAATTGAGATTGATTTCACTCCCCCTTTCAGGTGCATGAACGGAAAATTTTTTCCTGGTTGGAAGAAGATTAAAATTTTGTCTGTATATCTCTCATCAGAGTAATTTATCTCATGATTTAATTGTACAGAAGGATTGACATGATAGAGGAGTTAGAGAAGATGGCCAACCTTAATATCCCAAAGGACTTATCTGGCAATGAGGCTAACAAGTATCTTGTAGACGTATGCCTGAAGTATGATATAAAATGTCCACCTCCTCAAACAACAGCCCGCTTGTTGGACAAAGCAAGTCTTCTTTCGTTATTTGGTCTATTTTTAAATTGTAGACATGAATTGAACTTGACTGCTCTTATGATCTATGTAGTATGTACTATATAAACCGAAGGTCTGTGCTACCTGGTGTTATCTTATTGCGGCTTTTCTTGAATTGAGTCTGACTTTTCTTAGGCCAACGAGCTGGTGGCAGCCTTTCCTAAGGGTGTTTTTTGGGCTTTAAAATGCAGTAAAAACTATATAATTTGTTTCTCTTTCCCTCTAAATTAAATAGCTGCACAATCTTTGAGGCTTTTGTTTTATTTTACTTTTTATTGAAATTTAGCTGTCGGCTATCCTAGTAATGGCTCAAATGAGTGCCTTTGAGTGATAACCTTGGTAAGCTAGTACGCATTCACGGAGAAAGTTAGCCTTGTTGACAAGTGAATGCGGGTAGTGGCATCTTAATGTGGAATGTTGACTATGGTGTTCTCACATGTTATTAAAAAATAATTGTTTGGTGCATTTGTTAATGCTGATATTTGTGATTTTCTCCAGTTCTGTTCTATCAATGAAATCAATTTTATTGTTATGCATGTTTATTAGTTTTCAGGTTTTGGTAGTGGGGATACAGGCAGTTTTACATAAAAAGTTTTGTCCTGACAAGTGATAAAATTATTACTTGTTCAGATGTTACATTTGTGCATGTGCAATTCTGAGAATACATATATTTCACTTTAATATTTATGAAAGTATTACACCATAGGTCTTCTGAATTTTTTTTTTTTAATTGTCTTATGTGGTGGCAGCTTGTGGGGCACTTTTTGGAAGAGACGTGTGTCAATCCTACTTTCATCATTAACCATCCTGAGATAATGAGTCCTTTGGCAAAATGGCACAGATCAAAACCAGGCCTGACTGAGCGTTTTGAATTGTTCATTAACAAGCATGAAGTATGCTAATGCGACTATAGGATTCCTAGCTTTCTTTTCTTTGGTTTCTTTTCACTTTTTTAACTTTTTGCTTGCCTACCATGATGATGCAACTAAACAGCTTTGCAATGCATACACTGAGCTTAATGATCCTGTGGTACAACGCCAGCGATTTGCTGAACAACTTAAGGTATTAGATATGTTTAGGAGTGCAACGCTGATATATTCTCTAAATTATTCAGGTTTTTTGTTGTGTAAATCTGATGTCTTGTTTAAATTCCAGGATCGACAATCAGGAGATGATGAAGCTATGGCTTTGGATGAGACATTTTGTACGGCACTTGAGTATGGATTGCCTCCAACAGGTGGCTGGGGTTTAGGTGTTGATCGGCTAACTATGTTGTTTACCGATTCACAAAATATCAAGGTTGGTTTTCTTTCTCTCTATGTTGTATATACGACTGTCATATTGTTTCCAGTCACTCACGATCTCTTTTATGTATGGGAAACAGGAGGTTCTTCTCTTCCCAGCTATGAAACCTCAAGATGAACCTTCTGCTAAAGGTACTGGACATATAATATTTTGCTAGAAATTTGTTACTTTTAGTGGTTTAATATATGTTTTACTTTAGTGGTTTGATATATGTTTTTGCCTGTATGATACAACCACTGTTAACATTTGAGTCGGTCCTGTTCTCAATTACAAGCAGCTTACAATTTATGTTGCATGCCATCCAAATTATCATGCTATCATGCATTTACGTTGTGCATGGCTCATAGCTTAACAGTTGCTGATTTTATCTTTTATTTGTTTATTGGCAGCTGCATCGACTTAGGAGTACTTTTAGGTGTTATATTTGCTTTAGTCTGCAATCTAAGAGGAAGTCCTGCTGTCAACTTCTTCTATTAATTTTGCATCACTTTTGACATGAGCTAGAGGTTTATTAATTATACAGCCCTTTATGATAGGTAGTGTTTTTGAGACACCAAAACCATGCTCTTATTGAATATATAGAAAAACATATATCAATTCTTCTGCATTTTTTGCAACTGCTGTTAATTCACCTGATTGTCATAAAATGTTGTGAGAAAATTTTTTACTGCTTTGAGTTCTTGAAGCACAGTTTCGATCTTCCTTTCAGTCTCTCTTTTCCTCTTCCTTTGTAGCAAACTAAAAATTTAAGGCAGTTGTTATAGTAGTTTAGCTTCAGATTGTCTTGGCCCCTAGATTATTGGTTTAGAATGAGAAACAGTAATTTAGAAATTTCATTTGAAATTGGTTAGTACTCAAAATTTAGTCATGAATGGTGTTATTTAAGAGCTCCGCTTTGGATAGCCCTTTATATCTATTTTAAGTAAGCGTAAAATGGTGAAAAAAATAAAATGAAGAAAAATAAAAAAGTACTATAAATTTCCTTATCAATTATCATTAGAATAATAACTATTAGGATAATATTATTAACCTTCCCTGAATTTTTGCTTAATATCCAGCGGAAAGCCTCTTTTGTGTTTATATTAGCGCGATACCAAATCTTTGCATTTTCGTATCAGTCAATCTCAACTCACGGTCTCTGTTTGTTTTCAAATTGACAAATTTTGTGAAAAGACTGTGATGGCCTTGGATGCCCGTGCAATACATGGTTGGATTCCAGACTTTTGAAGCATGTTAAGAAATGACAAGAATACCCATATAACAATCTAAAAGCACTATAAAGGCTTTCAAGATATTGCATTGTAAATTAACGAACTTGCCCTTATATACGATAACTTCAAAATTATAAAAAAAAAGTCACTTGTTGACCGTTGGAAAGTGGACGTTGGGGCAAGTTGAAATGGACTACTTAAAAGAGCATGACAACCTTTGGTTTCCGACAACCAAGCAGCCTATACAACGTAACCTAGCAATCAGAACTCCCATCCGTATTTATACAACACCACATTTAGCAATATCTCCCAGCCAACTACTCTTATCAACAAGCACATATTACTCTAAGAACACAAGCCAACTCTATTCAACAAGCACACCATTTCATAAATAAATTGAAACCAATACACAAAAAGTACAAGAGAAAAATCCTTTGCGTTTTCGAACAGCTATATTCATTTGGAGAAAAAAAAAAGAAGGTCAAAGAAGTCAAAAGATATCAGAAAATGAGTTATTCTTCCTTCACCATCAACCCACAAATGGCAACTTCACAATGCAATAATGCAGCAGTCAATGGAGGTTTAATAAGATTCAAAAATATAAAATGCTGGTGTGGTTGGAAGGCAAAGGTGATATGTATCAGAATCTTCTAAAAATTCTGGGAAACTATACTTCAAGTGCCCATATGGATCATGCACTTACTATGAATTTTGGGTTCCTAACAATGATGAGTTCAGGCCAAATAGAAGTGAGGAGCAAAATATTTTTATGATTGTAGAGGCAAATGAAGAAGAGGTAGAAACACAAGTGAACAAACTAGAGTACATAGAGACAGTGGTTGTTGATATTAGGGAGCTTTTGAAGAGTAATATACTAGTGAATAGGGTTTTATTTTATCCATTGTTATTTGCAATAAAAATGATGTAATGCGACTCATAGCTAAAAATAATAAGTAATGACAATTAACTTGAACTCATGCATGACTCAATCACTTATAACTTCATGAAAAGTGTATAACCACTAACAAATTTTCATGCAACCATGGTAAAAAATAAAATAGAATAAATAAAAAACATAAAGAAACTTGAGCATACTATTGCCTAAACAACATCTTGTAACTTGAGCATACTATTGGCTAAACAATATCTTGTATCATTAAAAAACCATTAACAAATTTTTAAGTTTTGCCTTTACAGCATATACAAAAAAATAGCCAAAAGAGATTACAAAACACACCAGAAGGCAAAAGTATCATTAAGCTTCCATGAACAACTTCATAATTCCACCATGCACAGTAGATACAAAAAAGTAGCCAACTAACAAAAGCAAAAAAGAACATGATTCCTCCTACTTGTCATGACAATGACCTGCAAAGCAACAACATCCAAAAACCACCATTTCTGTCCGAAGAAATCTACAAGTAAAACAACCCAAACCAAGCAAGAACTTTAGCTATTCATTATGCTATTTACAACAGGACATTATACGTTTTGATTCATCATTAGCTTAGGTTGTACCTATCACCATCATGAAAGTGTAGTTGGTTGAGAACAACCTACAACAACAACATCTGGTGTACCTCTTTCAACAGGTTTTGCATCTTGGCCAACCAAATTGACATCCTGAGAAGGTGAAAATATATTAAGTGAATTAATAAAACGAAATGTTTAAATCATCATTCATGATATAGAAAACACTTACAGAAGCTCTTTTGAAATTCTTTTTAGGTAATGGTGATCTGTCTCTCTCAGGGCACCTTCTCTTGTTGTGCCTAATATCTCTGCAAATGCTGCACATCAAGCTGAAGCCCTTTTCCCCATTTGGCTCAGATGGGTCCTTTCTCCTACTCAATTTTGGCCTCACTGCTTTCCTTCTGCTGCTAGGGGGATCCATCTTATTGTAGTGAGCTTCAGGCCATTCTCTTTTGTCAGGCACAGGTCTAATCATATGAGCATAGATCTTTTTCACATTTTCAGTTTTCAAAATGTTGGCCACGTAAGAATGTGGATTCAATCTTCTATCAGCGATGCAGCCCATTACATGTCTACAGAGTATTCCAGAACATTGAAAGGCACCACATGAATAAGTGTGCTGAGCCAAATTAACATTAAAGACTATGCCTTCTTTTACAATTTCACACTCCATCTCCCCTCCCCAGATCACATGCAAGTACCTAGTTGCATCACCATTCTTCATTAGCTTCTCCATGACAGTTGGGGGGAACTCGGTGGTCCATGAATTACATTCATTAGCCCTTGCAAACAATGAAGAAAATAAAGTAAGCAACAATATTAAAAACTGTATAATAATTTCAAATCGAGAATCAAATCAAGGAAAACAAAATAAAATAACAAGAAAAAAGTTAAACAGAAATCACATAAAAACCTTTTGGGAATTGATTACTGACTTCTCTTCCATTCTAATCATTATTTTCCTCCTAATTTCCTCAAGCATTGTAAAGACAGGTTGTGCTCTATGCTTATCTATCTAGGAGTTGAAAGACTTTGACATTTTATTGGTAATGTAGTTATTTTTAACTCTGATGTCATACCCATGCCTTGACCTTTACATAGAAGGAATCTCAGATAAATATTTATATGCAGTTGGGTAGTTTTCTCTTATTTTTGCCATTTTCTCATCAAAGTCTGCCTTAGTTGCTAACTTGCTTGCTTGGAAAAAAGGCCTCCTCATTTTGGCTGTTGAAGACCTCCTTTTTGTTGCATGTGGCCAGATATCTATCAAGGCAGCTTGAATGCCTTTCTGCCTATCAACTGTGAAACAAAAGGGCAGGCCAATTCCATCTACATCACCAAAATACTCCCCAAACAACTGCAAAAGCCATTTTCATGTATCGATGCTTTCCACTTCACAAACACCCATAGCCAATGGGAATACATAGTTGTTCGCATCCAATGTAACTGCTGTCAAAAGAACTCCACCATATGGCCCTTTGAGATGACAGCCATCCAACCCCACTAGAGGCCTACAACCATCAAGAAAGCCTAGCTTCTAGGGAGCAAAACTAATAAAAAAGCCATTGAATTTTGGATTGGTTGAGATTCTGGATGCATCAGCCCACACCACTGCTTTACAGTTTAGGTTAGAGACTAGAAGGACATTGGCATACCTATACATTAGGTGGTAGCTTAGTGAGTGGTCCTCTCCTATTAATTGTAAGGCCTTCTGTTTAGCTCTATACAATTTCAGCTTGCTAGGCTTCAAGCCATATTTCTTCAGTAGTTCTGACCTCGTGAATTTGATACTCAATGTTGGGTTGCTCCTAAATTGCTCCACAAAGTGCCTTGCAATCCAAGTGGATGTCATCTCTTCTGTGTCATCAAGCTTCACACAATCATGGACAACCTTGTATGTCTTTATTTGGAAGTTATGAGTCCCCAGTATCTTAGAGGCATGGATGTACCAAGGATAACCCTCTACAGCACACTTAGCAGTGTACCTTGCTTTCTCATTCCTTACTCAAGTTTTATTCCTTTCTCAATGCAGTAGCACCTCAAGAGCTCTCTAAAGTGTTCAACCCCATCGAATATTTGTCCAACACTAAAGTGGACATGCCCATCAACATGTCTATTGTACTAATTTCTTTTACAGTATCTATCTAGATTTGCTAAATGGTCATTCATATCATTTGATTTTGCCTATGGCCAGTCTTTATCATTGTCATTATTGCAGTGATCTATGTAATGTGACATTCTTTTCTTTTCCACCATTCGATTCTTCATTAATATCTTGATCCCTCACATTGTTGTCCTCACCATCTTCTCTAACAACACTCTCCTTTTCTAAATCATCCACATGAAAATTCTTCACCACAAAGTCATAATCATTAATCTTCTTATTACATCCATCTCCGCTACTCTCATCTTCACTGCCAGCTTCATAATTTGCATCACCTGATGAACTTACTTGAATGGCACCATTGTTGCTACCCATATTAACTGATTGGCATTCATGAGTGCATTCCTCATAAAGACCAAACACATTGTATCGCACATTCGGATCATTTGGAGGCAACTCAGTTATGATGAATGTAACTCTCCTCAATCCTCTATCTTCATGCATTTTAAACATGCATAACAGGTTATCATCATTGTAGATGGTCAGGTTGGTCTTATTCCAAGATAAAGGCACCTCTATCCTATGCTTCTCTTCTGGTTCCAACTCCCTAAGATCAAGCTTTTCTTTTGCCTCCTTCAAAATAGAGATCCTACTATTCTCCTCAATATCTTGTAGCCCAAAATCAACCTTTTCAGCCCTCATACGAAGCTTGCATTTGAAAAGAACCATTTCCACTGCAAATAATGCCAAAAAAAAAAGTAGTTACAAACAATAGAAAGATGAAATAGCAAATAATAATAGTACACATATTAATCATTAACAAATATTTACTATCTTTTAACATAACAATAGTAAAAGCCCAAAACAATTATTGTTGATAGCACTATGTGGGATAAAAACTATTCTTACTTTCTAATAAAATAAGACACAGATTCTGAAAAATGATTAACAACTGTTCTTTCATCCATATCATTTGATTTTTTAAAATTATTAATTTAAAAAATAAATTGTGTTAAATTAAATTATTTTCGATACATTTAATAAATTTTATAAAAATACAAATTTTTTAAATTGATTAATAATAAGATTACATAGCAATTACAAATAACACTAACACAACATAAAGATAAAATATCAAATAATAATAGTACCTATGTTCGTCATTAACAAATGTTTATTGTCTTTTAACACACTGGAATGCTAAAGAAAGCAAATCAGTCAACTTCTCATGTTTTTTTTTTTTTTTTTGCGTTTTAGTTCAAGATCAAGCATACCATTACACATGCAATCTTTGATTATTGGAAGAATCATCCATAGGTATTCATCCTTACAAGTTTTAACCAATACGAACAACGATATTGCCATCTATAGTAACAATATGTTTCATTTTTTAATAAAATTGATATTTTCCGATTAAGTTCAAAATGAACTAATATATATTGAAATAGGCATTAATCTAAGCACAAACCATTGGTAAACAACCATCCATGTTTGTTGCAAGGATCAAACAAATCCCAAAACATAAGCAGCTTAATAGTCAACCTTGTTAAGAAAAGATGACAACTTTATTGCATTACACGATCATCCACAAGCAACAGACATGCACACATCAATAACACATTACATTAAACATTTGAAACCAACCACTGAACTCAGAAATGCAAAACCCCAAAAAGTACACTTTCAACAGTTAGGGTTATTTTAATTTTAGAAAAAAATTCCACCTTCTTAAAATACATCATCAGACACGCACACATGCATGCAAATATCAATGACTTCAGAACAAAAAAAGAAAAAATAAAGACCAACTGCGTAACCAATCCTAGTCGTGTAGGACCAAGACACTTGATGGAGAGTAACGAGCAACCTTCTACGATTCCCTTCCAGCAACCTAAAGAACAAGCTTAGGGCATAGTTTAGGCAACTTCATGTTCCTCCCCCTCCCTTGAACAGTGCCTCTTTCACGCAAAAAAGTCGAAGGCATGCAGGCCGTCTTCCCCACCAACTGTATAGGAATGGGTTTTGTTTTTATCTTCTTTTTTCTTTTTTTAACTTTTAGGGCACATGGCCCCTCATGTCACTTGGGAAGGGTTTTTATATTGGGATAATAAGTTCATTTACTGTTTTACCCATTCAACATAAGTTAATTCAATATAATATCATTTAGTCCATGTAATTTTACGTAAATACCCTGCTCCGTCTATTTGAAAACAAATGGAAATCGTAGTTGGGGTTGACTGATACGAAAATATAAAGGTTTGGTATCGCGCTAATATAGACACATAGGAGGCTTTTCGCATGATATTAGGACAAAGTTTAGCGAAGATTAATGATATTATCCCAATAACTATTTGCCCTCAGCATTTGGTTAAAATAGTGATCATCCTGCGGTTTTTAAGCCTACGATTTGCATTCTGGGGTTTTCAGGCGGACATGAAAGTTAACAGAAAAGTGATTTCTGATACAAGGCTGTCAATGATAGTTGATAAAAAGACCATAATACCCTTTCCTTGTGTGATTTGACCAAATAAAAAATTGATTAAAAAAATGAATAAATTAAAAAGGCCCTCACTCCACTTCTTTCACAGTCTTGTCCCCTCTCTCTCTCTCTCTCTCTCTCTCTCTCTTTTCTCTTCTTCATGTCCTAGGAGTGTTCACGGGTTGGGTCGAGTCGGGTTTTGATATATCCAATTCAACCCGACACTTCATCGAGTTTGTATTTTTTGCTCCGAGATCGGGTTTTTTGCTAGCATAACCCGTTGACAACCCGTCACCCTCGGATCAGATCTGGTTCATCGGGTTAATCAGGTTAACTACTGATTTAATCTCAATTTATAAATCTATTTATAAAAAATAAAAATAGCACACCGTGTAAAATGGTTACCATCCATCATTCATCCATATGCCACATCTAGTTCATGCAGTCAAATTATTCCATGAACTAGAACCATAAATCATACATTATTGTTATTATTTTGTTTAGATATCTATTAAAATAATGAAAATATGCTTAAAGTAAAGATGGATCCGAAACAAAAGCAATATAACAATTAAAAGCAAAAAAAAAAAAAAAACCATAATTTCAAACAACATCGTCGCCCGTAGGTTTCTTGACCTTCACCATTTCTCTCAAACTTTCACTAACAAGAAAAAGAAAACCTCAACTTTCACAAAATACACTCGACTCGCCATCACTTTCTAGAAGCAACAAACTTTAATTAACAAAGAAATCAATGACAACCTACCAGAAAATCAGAGGAAAAAACCATAAATAATATGCATTTATAGATCTTCTCAATTCTCAACATAAGACGTTGGATGCCACCTGCGACAGAGGAGAGTGTAGGCAGCCAGGACAGAGGAGAAGGGACAGTTGAGACATGGATTGGAGGCCTAGAGGTGAGAGAGACGATTTTGATGGAGGACGTTGGAGTGGAGAGGCAGGAGGCGAAACACGACAACGATCTTAACAGAAGACAGTGGACTGGAGGACTTGGAGGTGAGAGACGGTGATAGTTTTGGCATAAGAGATGGAAATGTAGAGTGGAGGCCTTGGAGGTGAGAGTAGAGAGACGGCTAGGCTTCAAGTTTCAATTAGAATTTAGGGTTTTGAACTTTTGAAACGTTTTTATATAAGGTATTCGGTGTGTCAAGTGTATAATAAACATAATGTATTCAACTAATTACCAAGTGAGACGTGGCTTGTTTTTAATTTTTTAAAACACAATAATCGGGTCGGGTTTTGTCGGGTTATATAAAAGAAATCCGAACTTAACCCGATCCCCATGAAACCCGATAATTTTAACCCGATTTTGGGTTTTTCTATTTGAAGACCCAAGCACAACCCGATAAAACCTGATCGGGTCGGATCGGGTCGGATTATTTTGTGCACCCCTATCATGCCCAAGACACTCTATCCTCTCCTTCTATTTCTCCTCTCCCTCTCCACTATCGACGCCACCCTCTCTGCCTCATCCTCTCCTTCTTTTCTTCCTCTATTTTGTTCAACTTTTGTGGCCTCTTGCCGCTGCCGCACTCTTGCTCACAGGCGGCGATGTAGAGGAAGGGACAGGCACGCTTATCGCAGTAAGGAATATTGTGTAGCTTTATGGATTTTCCTAGGTTCAGGTCGAGAAACAATGGCATCAAGGGCTTGGTTAACGGTTCAAAAACAACAAAGACTTGAAATAGAAAATGGGTTTTGGGTTCTCTTTTTCCTGAAGAGCTTTCTTGGTGAGAAGAGCAGAAACTGAAATGGAGCTTTTGGGTCCACTCTTTAACTCTTTTTAAAAAGAAATGGTTTGAATGATTATTGGTGTGGCGGTGGTGGATCTTGCCGCTGGATTATGGGCGATGGCACCGGTTACAAGCGGTGTTGAAAGGTGGTCGTGATGATTTTGCTAGTGGTCGTTGTTATTGGGTTGCTCCGGCAGTGTCGTGCAACTAATTAATTGATTATGGATTTGCTCGTAGTGAGATTGATTTGTGGGTGATCTTCAGGTGATTTTTTTCCTTCATTGGTTTTACGAGAGAGAGATGGGATCTTCTATTTTTTTTTTAAAAAAAATTCTGAGTTTGGCATTATTTTTTTCGATTCTAGATGAACCCCTTGGTGGTGCATTGTCTATGAATACCTATACTTATGGGAATTTGTTGGTGCAACTCTGGTTGGTTTTGATATAATGCAGTGAAGTGTTTATGTAATTGGGTTGTTTGATGAAATTTGAGTAAGTTTTTTGTAGATGGTGGTGGTTCATAATGCAAGTGGTGTTGCGTGAAGCTGTGCTGCGATGATGGAGTTGTGCTCTACGAGGGGGGTTGTGAGTGGTGATTATGTTTGGATTGTAAAAGAATTTTAATTAATTACATTAGTTAATTAAATTATTGTTAATATTCAATTTATATTTATACCAAAATTATTTAACTTAAAATTTAATCATAATTATATTGACACTTATGTGCCAAAGTTAACGAGCAACATTACCATTTTACCCTTTAACTGTTAACTTTAACGTCTGCCTGGAAACCCCAAGGGGCAAATCATAGGTTTCAGAAACGTGAGGAATGATCGATATTTGTCATATAACCTTAGGGGCCAAGTTGGGATTATCTCATTATCGTTTTCCTTTCCAAAACCTTACCTCTCAGCTTTTATTGTTGAAATATAATTTTAATCTTCCTTTTCGTTGTCATGTTTTTGCTATTTATTTTATTTTGTTTATTTTCATCTTGCATGACTCTCATGGCTAATGTGTAATCTTTGATAGATGGTTTTTTTAGTAGTGTTAGACTTACAACTTTTATACAATTCAAATTCTACAACCTGATATAGTAGTTTACATAGCAAAAATTTAGTGGAGGAAAAAACAAAAAGAAATGATGGAATGTTACATCTCCAAAAAGATTTTGTTATATAGACTACCACATCATATTATAAAATTAGGTTGTATAAAGGTTGTAAGTCTAGCATTACTATTTTTTATTTAATGATATCTAATTGTGTTTGCAATTTGTTTTACATGGAAGTTGAAATGCATTTTTGTAATATTTTCAAACTTGGTTATTTGTAACCATAATAAAATGCCCTTTTAAGTGAATCTTAAAACATTTTAATCATGATTTTTGAAACAATAATATTAGCATAAATTATTGATTATTCAACTTCTTATGGTTAAAATTAATCATTGTTCTTTACTACACGATGAAAAATTATTTTCATTGAAATATGAGATATTAGAATCGATATTTCTAATTGTCATGGTTAGGGTTCTTTAGTATCACTAATCTGTCTACACGCCATCAAAATCTACTTTCTAATTAAGAACTAAACATTTGTTAATTCTTGAAGTATCATCTCCTTAGAAACATGCTTGTGGAAATTTATAATATTTAGCTTAGAGGAGTTTCTCGATTCGAAACTAATGATCTATATTAAATTTAATTCGATTTAATCATAGGGTCGTTCTATTCAACCCTACTTTTAATTAGGAATTTAAAAAAAAAATTCTGTTGACAAGTTTATCCTAAATAAAATGACTAAAAAGGACACATATGGCTATATATTCTTTATCTTACATAATCTTAATTGGGTTAATCACACGGACCCCCCTTAGGTTTTGGTTTAATTTCGTCCAAAAACACTGTTTGTCACTTTTCATCATACCCCTGCCTTTTTTAAAATTCATCATGGACACCCCTTCCGTCAGTTTTGCCGTTAAGTATATGTAAATAAATGGAATGAATAGGGCTAAAAGAGTCATTTTAGATTTGGTCAACAATATATAAAGTATCGATTAAAATATTAAAACAACCCCACCTTGTTATTTTTTTAGCTTTCTTCGATTGTCCCTGTCCCCACTTCGTCCCCACTTCGATCGTTGACAATATTGTCGCTGTCTTCTGCTCGACCGAAAGCCAACCCATAACCATTTTCAACTGGAGGAAGTTCGTGCAGCACTTGGATTAGTGATTCAGTAAGTGTTCTTGTAAGTTTCAGAAGTGTCTGTTTGTTTGTATTGGTTGTGAAACGTTGCAAACATACGAAACTTCTGAACTCTATAGCTGATGGTTTTTTTTTTGTCATTCTACATATTTCAAGCGTTTTTTAGTGTGCTATTGTTAGATATTACTATTATTCCAGTGTTTGTGTCGAAATCATTCTGTTGAAACCCTAAAATGGTGACAAATTTAGGGTTTTTTGTGTTTGGTAATAGAAGTCGGTAATTCATATCATAATATGTGATAATGACATGCATGCGTTGAATGTGTTTTGATTTGTCAGTTTTTAAGGTCAGTTTGTAGCCTCTGAACTGGTCGTTCAATTTTCAAGTGTTAGGGGTTTTTAAAATTAATGGAAGAAATTGATGATAGATTACATAACGTGTTGGAATAAACTGTGTTTAATGTTTATCTTGCATGCATGCTGCTATATTGTATATCTTGCATGCATGCTGTTATATTGTATATCTTGCATGCATACATACATATTTTGTTTTTAATACTTAACTTCTAATGGATCTCTCTCTCTCTCTCTCTCTCTCTCTCTATTTGTTTCAACTTTCTTCTTATACACTTGCGTATCTATGAATGCATATGGCAGTAGGATAGGATGGATCCTATTTATTTAACATTAAGACATTTAGAGTCTAAGTATCCTATTGGGCTTATTGACTATGATAGAGTCAGTAGGATAGGATTGTTTAATGCAGCTAATACGGTTTGCCATCTAGGGGTATATGATCATAGAGATGTTAAATTTAGTGTTGACTTACCTTGGAATGGGGATAGGATAGACATTGACACTGATGCCAAATTTCTAGAAGTATTGAGAGAGTACCAGAAAAATAAGCTTTTCGAAGTAACTGTGTTAGTTGAGGTTACACCATTAGACACTGAACCTTTAGCATGTGAGATGCCTGAAAAAGATTATGAGTGGGAAAATGATGTTGGGGAGAGTGATGAAGGTGAAAATGATCCTACTAACACTAGTGGACCTCAACCTGAGTTGTCCCAAGATGTTGAAAATGTAGGAGTTGAACCTGAGTTGTCACATAGAGAAGAAGATGAGGTAGAGTCTATTGGTCATTCTGGTGGTCATTCTGGTGGTCATTCTGTCAGCCATAGTGAGTATGACTCAGATGTAGACTACAGGCCTGAATTTGATACAGAATTTGTCAAATGTCATAGTAATGAGAGGGAGAGCAGTGATAGTGGAAGTGGTGAAGAGGTGTCATCACATGACAGCTCTCATTATCAGAATGATGGTGAGCATTTCCATAAAATTATGAGCAGTTCAGAGAAGAGGTTGGAAGTGCTAGAATGGCTAGAGTTCAAAGGCAACATTTATTTAGGCCAACTGCAGATGGAAATGTAGTCTTTAGGGTAGGGCAGACTTTTGAGAATATTCACCATTTTAGAGAAGCCTTAAGAGAGTATTCTATGAGGAGTGGAATAGTACTGAAAAGAGTGAAAAATGAGAGACAGAGAGTTACATGTAGGTGTACAGCTGCTGGCTGTCCATGGAGGATTCATGCCTCCTTAACCTAAGACTTAGTAACTTTCAAAATTAAGAGCTTTTGTCCTGATTATAGGTGTGAAAAACAGCCTAATACTCCAGAATGCACATATATATGGATAGCCAAACAATATAAAGACATCGTCAAGGATAATCCAAATGTAGAAATTGAGTGGTTAGAGAAGGATATTAAGAGATGGTTTGGGTTGGAACCTTCAAAACAGAAATTATATAGGGCAAAGATGAAAGCTCTTCAAGTGATAGGAGAAGATCACCAAAAAGCCCTTAACCTACTGCATAAGTATGCCAATGTAGTAAGACTAACAAATCCTGGTTCAACTGTCTTTGTAAAGGCAGATTGTGAGTCAATTTCTGCATCTCCAAAATTTCAGGGCTTTTTCATTAGTTTTCCAGTTTAAAGGATTGGTTTTAATGGAGGTTGTAGACCATTTATAGGTATAGATGGATGTCATCTCAAGGGGCCAATGGGAGGAGTGCTTTTGACTGCTGTAGGGATTGATGCTAACAATGTTATGTACCCCTTAGCATTAGGAATTTGTGAAGTGGAATGCAGCTCAACTTGGAATTGGTTCCTTGAACATCTAGGTGAGCATTTAGGAGGGGTTGATGCACCTGGGATGCCTATGACTTTTATAAGTGATAAGCAGAAGGGAATCCTTAATTCTTTAAATTTAAAGTGGCCATATGCATCTCATAGGTACTGTGCAAAGCATTTGTTTGATAATTTCAAAAAAGGACATTGTGAGCCAGGTCTTCAGTTGCTGTTCTGGAGAGCATGCAAAGCTAGTAATATTAATGACTTCCACACTGCCATGGAGGAGATCAAATCTGTGGATTACAAGGCATTTGAGTACCTGTCAAATATTCCTATCAATAGTTGGAGTAGATATGCATTTGATGAAAGAGTCAAAGTGGACCATGTCACCAATAACATCACTGAATCCTTCAACTCTTGGATCAATAGGCATCGAGGTCAAACATATTTGACAATGGTAGAGGACATAAGAAGAAAGATTATGAAGAGGATGCAAAGAAAGTAAGTTAACTGCTCTTCATTTCCTATTTCTGTATGTTTATTTCTTCCCATTTCTGTTCACTTTCTATTAGGCATAAAAGTGCATTTTGATTGTTGAAATGTAAACTACTTTGCTTTCCTTATCATTAACAACTAATTTTTGTTTTTTTTTCCAATACCAGGTATAAAGAATGCCTAGGATGGCATTCAGTTATTGGGCCTAGGATTAGGGAAATAATTAGTGATAGAGGTAAGTTCAGTAGAATCATGGAGGTGTATTGGTGTGGAGCTTTGGAGTTTGAAGTTGTGTGTAAAGGAAGAGCTTACATTGTCAGACTAGATGCTAGATTTTGCTCTTGTGGTTTATTTCAGATTTCAGGAATACCTTGTGTCCATGCAATAGCCTGCGCAAATGAAAGGAGAATTGAGGCACTACAAGAAAATGGGTCTTTTACCGCGGGCCGAAACCGCGGTAAAAGGCCTTCTATGGCGGGCATACGGCGGTTAAAACCCGCCGTATAAAATGGCGCCGTAAAAACTCATTTTACTTTTTACCGCGGTTTTGGCCCGCAGTAAAAGACCTTTTACCGCGGGCAATAAGCCCGCCGTTAAAGTTCGTGGTGTGGTGGAAAATTATTTACCGCGGGCACTTAGCCTGCCATAAAAAGTCTACTTCGGGCTTACCAGCCCGCCGTAAATGATTATAAAAAAGTGTGGTCCATCTTTTACCGCAGATGTGTGCCCGCCGTAAAAAGTGTTTGTTATTATTCCAGGTCATTAACCGCGGTCATTAGGCCCGCAGTAAAAAAATGCTCAACTCCCAGAACCCCTTTTGCAATTTATATAAAATCCGGGCCTGTAACCATTTTTTCAATCTATTTTTTTCTAACTAATTCAAATAATTCATTATATGAAAACATAAACCAATAAAATGATATTCCAATAAAAAAATAAGAGTACAACATAAGAGTATATTATCACAAACACATAAATTAATAATTTATACATTCACATACAATATAAGAGTACCAAGTTTATTTGCTCTTCACCATAAGTTATACAAATAAATTTTGTGATGTCGCTCTTCACCATTTCCTCTATTTTGGTTTTATTGTATGTAAATGGAATTTGCAATCACAAAGATGACCCAAAACAGCAACATCAGCCTCAAAAGTACACTTGTTCAGGAAATCCTACATCATTCACGTCAAGCATGGCAATCTGTTCAGTACATAAATCTAGAATCTTGAGCCCATGCACCCATCCCAACCTAAAAGAATTGGATATTGAAGAAGGAAGAGTAAGAAAAAGCTTGATAAATAAACAAATGCTTTAATCAAATTGCCTCTCAACATCAACTAAATTGAACCAAAATTCAAGCTGTGTTATATTGTTTAGCAGCATGAAAGCAATAAAACATGGCAAAAGCACTCTTACCCAGAAACGGAGGTAGATTTGACCCGTGTTCTATAGATCGAATAGTCTTTCACTCTATACAAAAACAACATACAATTGCACATTATAAATACAATAGAGGAAAAAAAAATTACAAAAAGAAATGAAAAAGAAAATGCTCAAGACAATTTAAATGACAAATGAAGGTCAAAAGAATCTGACCACTATCACCATGAACATTAATATCTTTAACAATATCAGAATGAAAAATAAATTGCATCAAAATGGTGATGATCATACAAAGCCAGCCCCACCAAATAAAAAAATAAAAATAAAAGTCTAAGGCAAATAAACTCATTTGGAACTGCAAAGATGATTGCTAGAATTGTACTGAATTAGCTACAAAAGATAATTAAGTTTGTACATGGTACGCCACATAGGCTCTAGAAGCTATATCTTTAGTGCCTTCTCTCTTACAAACCGAAAAGAGACGAGGCCCATTCTGAGGCTCAATATCTTTACTTGATCATACACTTGAAAGTTGACACGAGGAAGTGAGGTCACAAATAAAGTTACCACAAGTCAAAGGCCTAGAAAGGTAAGCAGAGAATATTTGTTCATAAAAACCAATAAGAAACTTTCCACTTACAAGTATAAATCATCCGGAATGATTTTAAGAAACAGATTGATATAAAAGCGGAAGCCATCTGGAGTGACATCTCTACACAGAAGGCCTGCAAAAGATTTCCAATTGGATATTAGATCCAAAAGATCTGAAATATTCTAATAAAGCTGCAAAGTACCATACCTTTGCTCTCAGCAGTTAGAAGATGCTCCTTGGCCATGGCAGGAGCAATCCCTATTGTCATTGCAGCATCGCTGGCACTTATTCCTACTCTAAGGGCCTCAGGCTTCGTCACAAGGGTTTTAAGTCTAGCAAAAACCTGTAGTTGACAGCACCAGGTTAGTGCTTATCATGCAAGTCAAATGAACAAAGCAGAAGAAAAATACTTTAAAAAAAAAGAAAAGAAATTCAACAATATAAAACAGCTTAAAGATGAAAGAGATCACCTCCTCATTACTGTGGGCTTTGTTCTGGATGACCATGACTCCACTATCAAACTTCCGAAGCATTACTAGATTATTGAACAAAGTAATAAAACAAGTAAGCATCATTATATAAGAAAATGAACAAAATTTTTTAGATGAATTCCACTATAAAAGGTCACTAGCAATAGAAGGTCATTCTGCCAAATATATAAGCGAAGAAAATCTCAGACATACACATCAAACTTCCCGAAGAGAACATTCTTGCAAAAAATCCTGTGGTGAGATCAATGCTGTGAAAAAGAAGAATATTATTAGTTAAAAAGGAAAATAAAAAACAGAGAATTTTCTTCCTATGCAAGCAAAAATTCTCCAACAAAATCACTTTTCTAAAGGTGAGTATTGAAGAGAGAGAGGGAAACAAGGAGAATAGGGATAATAAAACCTGTGCCCCTAGCATGGTTGAAGAGACAATAGATATCAATGAGATTGATCATTCCTCCAGCTTTATCCAAAGGAATTTTGACAAAATCTACCAACTATACATCAAGAAATAATAATTTTAAACTGTCTTCGTCCCAAGATCTGTGCCATCCAATGCCTCCATGCATCACTGTCCTTGCTGCACTGCTGTTGCATATATAGCTAATTTACCTTTTTGGGAAGAGATCCCTTAACTGATTTAGAAGTTGGTCCCTCCCCCCTTTCCTTGGCCTCACACACAGTTGATTGCGCCTACTCCTCCCGACTTTTAAGTCAAGATTGCAGTTGAATTTTAGACATAAGACAAAAAATCTATCAATGCAAAATTATTAGAAGCCAGAGGAAATGGTATAATCGATTAACTGGTCATCAACATTACCTTTATCTATAATCTTCAAACTAACAATGATATGTAATTGCATCTTGGATTTTTTTATCATACACTAAACATTTAAAATATTTGCTCTTATCAAATGGGTCATCCCTTGTCGGCATACAAATGATCAGACGCTTGAACATTAATGAATTATATTCTGATTTAAATAACATTAATTTATATTGTTATAATATGCAACTAATTACTGCTATTTTTAACCTACTACAAGGCATTTACACCTACTACATTTTTTATATTCAAATCATATGATCTATGCAATCTGTGATTAAAACAGCAATTCCGTCTAAATAAAAGAACAGGGCCCACGCCCTTTTATACTCAACACAAGTTAACCTTAGTCAACTAACCATGGTTCAAATTCCAATTTGGAGTTAGCTTGTGACTGGTGTTAATAGCAGTTGCCTTTCCTAGTATGGAGTTGAATAAAACGGATGTTTCCTCATCTAGTTATTATTGTAGCAGCTCAAACCAAGAGTTAGCCAGGCCCATATGGCAGCAGGTAGCTAATGTCAAGTAACATGGTAATGTCTCTCATTTAAAAAACTTATTTCACATGAACATAATCATTACAAGGAGAATGTAAAAACAAAAAGGTAAGAAAAAAGTGATCTTATGAATCCCATTTTTGGTTGAGGGTTTGAAATTTTACTACCACTAATCATGGGCATCATTCCTAATCAATTCACTTTTAAAGATATCTGCATTTTAATAAAATTCCATGCCATATATCTTGGAAATAAGGGTTAACCTTAACTCACTATAAAGAAAACTTAATAAAAGTTCACAAAATTTTATATTTTAAGTTCTATCAATTGTGTTAGAAAAATTTGGACGAGATTTCTTATGTAGATTCTATTATCACCAAAAATAACCCAAATCTTTGAGGGTAACTACTCTCATTTGACCACTTTTCATAAGAAGTATTTGCCTTTTCATCCAATAAGAAGAGTTTTAAAGCTCATTAATGAGATGAAATATTTTAAGAAAATGGATAAATCTTTGATTAGTTTGTTTGTGTTAATATTTTGCAGAGAAGATTATGTTGAGAGAATCTATAGGATTCTAAATATAGAAACTGGCATTGTCAGGCAAGTGACAAAATGGGTGGCCAAAGGTATCCAAGTTGCATCCAAAGCATCTTAAAGAAAGAGGGGTTAATTGACAGTAAGTTTGTCTATTGCCATAACCATTGGGTCCAGTACCCTCTGATACTCAAACTGACAAAGTAAAACTCCAAAGAGGAAAGAAAAAGTCTTCACATTTTCCCTGCTTTTGTTAATTAAATCATACTCTCTTTTCTTTCTTTTTCAATCATCATCATAGCAAAGTCCCACTTTCTCTTTCATCTGTTTTAACCTTTCTTGTGTTTTACATCCAGTATGAAACTGATTCATGCCCTTTCAAGTCAAAGGAAGAGAAATAAAGTAACGAAATTGCTTAGCAGAAACAAGAGGGATTGTTACAATTGAGAAGATTATATAACGTAAATAAAACACTAAATCACTGGCTTACTTCGGCAGAAGATTAACATGATAGAATTAACCCAAATGCGAGGAACAGAAACCCATATCAGATCAAGCATAAAGTCCACATGCAGCCACTGCAAAAACAAAAATTACAACAGAAAATCAAACGTTCGTCGAACAAAATCACCAATTATCCACATAATAGTTCAAAACAACAATATACAACAAAACAAGTGCAAATAAACAGAACATGCCACAAGCACCAGGCTAAAAAAAAACCCAGAAATAGAAAACAGAAACAATGAACAAGCGTAAAACCTAGTCCGAATCTTCAAAAAAATTAAAAGAAATAATATATTTTTTAAAAGAAAACCAAATGAGTGAAAGTCTCCAGGGTTTTTGTTTTCCATTTTTCACCTTGGATGCGCAAGAATACATACAGAAACATGGCTGCAGAGAGAGGAAGAAAGCATAAAAAAGGGTTAGATTTGAGACTTACAGAAAGAGCAAGGTAAGGGCCCGAGAAAGAAAAAGAGAAAGAGAGAGAGAGAGAGCTAATTAAAGAATTAATGTAGACAAAAGGGGGATTTAGATTTTGAAATAGGAGACGAGATGGAGAGAGCCAGAGGGAGATTGGGAAATTAGGGATTTAGAGACAACAGGCGTTGAGGAGCAGGACACGATAGAGACAGAAAAAATGAGAAAGGAAATGCTATATGATAAGCTTCTACTGAGGTTCAATGGAAACCGCCGTAGATTTAATAGGTTTTTACTTCGGTCAGCTGGCCCGCCGTAGATTTTTATGTTTTACCGCATTTTTGTATGCCCGCCGTAAATGGGTGTAGTAAATACCTACTTTTCTAGTAGTGAGGTCAATCAGTTTGTGGATAAGAAACTATCAAGAGATATGTATATAGCTGCATACAACCACCACTTGAGGCCTATACCAGACCACAGTGAATGGCCTGAGGTGGCTTGTAACAATCTGAAAGCTCCAAAGAGAAGGACAAAGGCAGGCAGGCCTAAGAAAGCAAGAAGAAGGGCACCTGATGAAGACCCTCCTGCAAACTCTTTGTTCACAATGCGATGTTCAAATTGTGGGGGATACAATCACAATAGAAGGTCTTGCAAGTCAGCCCCAAAACAAAATAAGGTCATATGCATAGAAGTTGTTTTTCAAAATATTATCATATTTGCAATATATACTAATTGTAATTGTTGTGTAAGTGTCAGAGACAGAGGCCATCAACAACAGCAACTGCATTAACAGCATCTGCATCAACAACATCCCATCAAGCTCCAAGCTCATGTCAGCAACCTCCAAGCTCATCTCAGCAACCTGCTAGCTCATCTCAACAACCTCCTATCTCATCTCAGCAACCTCTTATATCATCTCAGCAATCAGTGGCTTCACAGACATTAAGAAGAATGAAGGGTAAAAATTTCCATTTTGGCATTAAAATCATGCAACTTTTTTCCCTGTTTGTATCTCCCTTAACTTTGACTAATTATTATCTTTCTACCTATTTACACCAGTACCCTAACAATCTCCAACTGTAAGGCAGGCTGGATCAACATCACTTCAGCAATCTCATATACCATATCATCAATCAATGGATTCAGGCACATCAAGTATTACCTTTATTGCATTTAGCAATATTTGTATAATATCTATTTATGATTTATCTTTTATAACTTGCTCTGATTTATCAGCATCCAACCAACCTCCAACTGCAAGGCAATTTACACCATTCTGTCAGCCACCAGCAACAGCACCAGTACCACCCCAGCAGTCAGTGGGTTCAACCATGTTAAGGGCAACTAAAGATAAAAAAATTTCGACATTTTGTCTATCACTTTTGCTTTCACCTTTTCTTTGGTAACCATGTATACTTCAAACATGCATGCAGGCACAAGGTCACCTCCAGGAATGCAGTGAGACCGCATGACTGTATATAGCAAGCAATGTTTTTGTTTTTCGGTAGGTTTTAGTTTTACAGCAACCCAAAATTGTTATCACATATAGGGTTAAGGGTTGTTTTTTTGTACAAAGACTTTAAATTACAGTCCTTTAGATTCCTATAAGGAAACATTTAAGACAATGTCTCTTCATCTTGTATTTAACACAGTCTTTTCACATTGCTTCATGCATTTGCTGTAATTTTGTTGATAAGAATGATACTAATTTACAAGTAATGATATTGGGCAATGACAGAACTTTTATTTCTTTTTTTTCCCCACTACATTATCTTTACAAGGTATGCAATTAACAGAATAATGAAAATGTAAACTACTTTGCAGGACATTAGAGCATTCTCTAGTTTTTCAGTTCTTTGCATGATAATATCATTGTTCATGATCAATTGCTTTAGATCTCTATGCATTTGACTTATAAGTGCTTCACTACCATTCGTATCCATTTCTTCCATCTGACCATGACAAAATTCTTCAAACTTGTCAATTTCTTCATTATCAGGCTCCCACCATCGAAAATAATTGCATGTCCCTGTTTTGCATACAAAATATAGTTTACCAGGATTCCTTGCTGATTCAGATATCATCATAGCTGCTTTTGTTCCACACTTGCATCTTCTGTTTTTAAACTTTATTAAGTCGCCATTAATCATGTCATTTCTGCCATAAGTGTTACTTGAACCACTGTCTTGTTGCCTTGAGGTTGATTGACTCATCTTTTGGGATATTGAGCTTTTCTTGCTTTGCACTCTGAAGTTCTGACCTGTTGCTCAAGAACTGCTTCTGCTTCTGTGCTGGTTTTGTTGATGAACTGCTTCTGTGTTTTTTCCAGCAACTGCCTTTGTTTTTTTGAAGTTCTTACCTGTTGGCTTGCACTCATGTGGATGAAATGCTGTTGATAACTGCTTTTGTGTTTTTCAAGTTCTGACCTCTTGCCTTGCACTCATGTGGATGAACTGCTCTTGATAACTGTTTGTGTGTTTTTCAAGTTCTGACCTGCTGTTGATGAATTGCTGTGTTGAAGAGTTGCGAGTTTAGGTTTGTTTTGTTTTGATTTTTCTGCTTTTTGTGTGTTTCATTTGCTGGGTTTGTCTTCATTTTATAGTGCCCAATACACGTTTGGCTTGCTGTATAAACGGTTGCATTCCAACGGCTACTGCAACGTGTATTAACTTAAATTCAAATTTTAAGGGCAACAAAGTAATTTCCCTAGTTTAAGCGCCAACTTTAGCGCCAACTTCGTAAGGCAGATTAAGTTGACTGACTACAAGGGCACAATCGTCATTTGAACTTGCACTGATTATTTTATTTTATACAAGTTTTGTCAAACTAAAGTTAAGGCTATTTAGATAAATTTGTATTTTGTGGATGGAAATGTGATGAAATCTGATGTCACTTAACGGCAAAACTGACGGAAGGGGTATCCATGATGAATTTTAAAAAAGAAAGGGGTACCGTATGATGAAAAGTGACAAACAGTGTTTTTGGACGAAATTAAGCCAAAACCTAGGGGGGTCTGTGTGATTAGCCCAATCTTAATTTGTTTATTCACTACTCTAAAACCTTAAACATTTAAAATTTGCTAAAATACATTTGTATCTTTTATTTGACCAATGCGTTTTTTTTTTTTTAACTTATACATAATTAAAGAACTTGTGACAAAGGAAAATTTTGATAACCAAATAAGATTGACTTACGATTCTTTTTTTTTTTTTCTGGTCATATTCATATCTTAAAGCAATTGTATGGTAAAACGGTAGCTTGGAAATAGGGATTATTGGGAACATTTTTAATAAAGTGAATTTGGTTATGGAGTAAAACATACGAGTTTGAATTGAAATCAATTAAAATTAGATTGTATTGGATTGGGTTGGTCGACGTAGAATGATTGGTTGGATTTTGAACACTCTAATAAAGCCCAAGCCCATTGACGTGCCGTTATGGTCCTAATGTTGAAAATCAGGCTTCATACTCGCCCCACTAATACCATTGTGATACTTGTGAAATTAAGTTTGGCTCAATTTTATTAAATTTTAGATTGGAATAAAGATATCTTCATTAGTGGAGTTGAAAGGCTCTAAATGCTACGATGCTATTTGATGACTTTTATTTTAAAAGGAAAATAATAATTAGATTGTGCCTAATTAATCGAAATTAGATTGTGCACAATTAATCACAAAAATTAATCGAAAATAAACATGAACAATGAAAACAACCTAAACTGGAGAAACAACTGTCGTTTTTTTTAAAAATATTTTGGACGCAGTTTGGAACTTGCCATGTTTTTGTTTTATCATAGATTAAGTGGCAGATGGATTTAATTGCATAAATTATTTTTTTCTAAGTACTTAGTTTCTTTTTTTTTTTTTGTTTCTGTTAAACTACTTTAAAATTTTAATTAGATACTTTTTTTTCTTTTTCTTTTTTTAAATTGAAAAATGTCGACAAGTATTCTCTTTTTTTTTTTCACAATATTATATCATCATATTTTTTTATAGTGAAAGATGGATTTCATTAAGGTGAAAAACTAAAATATTTTGAGATATGTGTCTTCTATTAATAAGATATGATGTATATGCAAGTTATACATGAATATTATAGTATTAAAATCTCTTCATTTATGTACAAATAAAATTCATATATAAAATTAATGTGGCATCAAGTAAATAAAAAAATAAAAATAGAAAATCAACGTAAAAAATACTAATAAGTAATATAGTATAAAATAAATTATACGACTTCAATTTTATAAACAAATTTTCTAAATTTAACATTATATATGTATAGAGAGAGAGAGAGCATGCTATTATCTTTTATTTAAGATATAAAATCTAAGATACAAATTACGGAGAGTAATAATATTAATTAAAAGTTATTATTTTAAGTGTGACAAATAGAGAAAAAATTGGGAATAAATTATATTACTTTAGGCCCGCCCGTGACGCAGAACGCTTTGTTTATTGCCTAAAAATCTTTAAAGGGAGATTGATTAATTAATTGTCAAAAGAAACGGTTCATGTTTCAAGTAAAAATGGATAATTAATTGTCAAAAGAAACGGTTCACGTTTCAAGTAAAAATGGATCCCGATGCTCCACTGTCAATTTTTATTTTTATTCATTTTTGGCCATTTTGCTTCACATGATCATTGATCACTAACGTACCTTGTACATTTTGAATATTTGTGTATAATCTCATTGGCTCTTTCAGGTGCCGTTCAAGATCTTCTATGCTTTCTTATAAAACAATTTTTTTGAAATATATATATGATTTTCGTGTTCACATGGATTTAACGTTAATGAAATTTAATATATCGATAAATATTTTGCAATATCAAACATTAATCTTATAACAATAAAAACAATAATAAAGTCTGTATATAAAGTTGATATGACATCATTCATTTAATATTACATGACGAATCAATATTTATTATATTAACTTTTTATATTAATTATTTTTTGATGTCACATTGATATTGTAAACAAACTTTGTATATATAATATTACTATAATAATAAATGACTTTTTTTTTAATAAGGAAATCTAAGATTAGGGTAATCTAATTGTGGATAGTGGTAATTTATTAGCAATGACTGGTAAATTAATTTATCTACTGCCTAGAAAGGATATGGCTCACCCTTTTATGAACCTTATACCCTATATTAGAATGAATATTTGAAATTGTGACTCCTTACTTAAAAGATAATCATGGGATTAATAACAATTTCTGGATCATACTCAATTATTTAGTATAATAATTGATTTAATACCGTATTACTGCTTGATAATATCATTATGGGATAGGATACTTTAATTAAATTTTTTAACTTAAAATTAGATATTAATTAATGACCATTAATCACGCATCTCCCGTTATTGAGATTGTTGACAAGTTAACAATATTAAATGCTTGTTTTATTTTTAATCTTAACTATTTGATTAGGTGGAATGAATAACAATTAATTGATGTCTAATTTTGAGTTAAAAACTTTAATTTAAAGTATCCCCTGATAACATATGACATTGATCTTTTGTAATTTTTTTATTTAATTTATAATGTTTGATGAAAATTGACAAAATCATTTGCAATAATAAGAAGATATCATTTTTTTTTGTAGAAATATTTATTACATGTTTCTATTTAAAATAAAATAAAATATGGTTGGGAGCAATTTTACTATCTGAAGATGTTTCCTCTAGAAACGTTTGTAAACTCAATCTAATTGATTGCAAAATTAACTTTTAATAATCTATTATTGAGTTAACTTAGTAATTTGTATATTCATTATTTAATCACTCTGTACCACTTCAGTTGTATAAAATATGCAAGACTAATATTATTAGAACAGAAAAGTAAACGTTAAATATGAAGGACCTCCATAATTGTTTATTCTTTGGACCTTTACTTAAATAAGCAGTTAGATACATAGAGAAATGGGAAGGACAAAATTTGTTCTTTAAACTCATTAATTCTACTTAAGTCTTACCAGTTGCCTTGACATAAACTCAAAGATTTTGATTAACCAATAGAGATTCATGTTTGATGAATAAGCTAAAGTGGTAGGAAAGCAGAAAGTAAGCAAATCTTGTGGAACCCAATGCATATCATCCCTCGCTTGCTTTACTGGTTGGAATTCAACTCAACCGTCTCCTGGGAATCATTTCCTCTTAGATATAGAAAAAGAGCTGACCTTAATGAGAAAGACAGGCTACAAAATGCCAAACCCAAGTGGGTAAGTGGATCTCTTTGTGTACCTTTCATTATTTATTTTCTCTAATTTATACAAATCTCCCAAGACACAGTCTGTCTACAACCCTTTTTGCACTGCAATAATTCAAGGGACTGTGTTGAGGATTTCTGAGGCCCAAATTTTGCCTCAAGTGTGGAGACCTAATTGTATGGTCCCTTGTCTAATTCACTGATCAGAAATTAATTTTTACTCTTTTTTATGGTGTATCAAGGCTGGACCAGAGAACAATCACATATATAATATTCTTTTGGGTGAATGATGTTAATTACCTTCTCACTATTATTAGCTAGTCTCCTAGAAATCTGATTTTTTTTCCCCAAATTTTCCAACAAAAAAAATGTCCCACACTATAAATAAGAAGATGTGCCTCCCCTTGCTTTTCCCTCATCTGGACCATGTGTATCTATACAGAATTCTTCAACAAGGCCATGATGCTTATATTCAAGAATCTCCATTATGAAGAGAGAGTTGTAATAGACCACTCCATGCATCTAAAAAGCTAGGTGCTAGACCGAACAAAGTTGGATACAATCACTTATAAATCTTTCAAGGAGATGCTGGTTTCTTTAGTGCCAATAATAATTCACTGTAATTTTATATATGTGCCAATATATCTTCTTCCTCTTTCATTATAATTTCCATTCTCGTAACCAATTATATCGTTTTTGGGTAGCTTTTCATTTTAATATTAACCCTTCTTTTGAAAGAGTGGGACAACTATACCCATATTATTCATAGTTGAATCTGCAAGTGCACTTGTCCTAGAAAAAGCTAATAGATGTGGTTGTACGTGGAAATACATATAATTGTCCAAACATGGTACAAGATTGGAAGCTGGACAGCCTATACACCATTATTGTTTCTTGCTATTCTTCATGACCGTCTCTTAAGTCCCATACTCATGTTGATACTTCAATATTATACCCATATTGAAATTATATGTATAAAATATAATTTCTCAGAAATTAATCAACTTCTCATAATTCGATTCATCCCTTTATATATACATGCAAACTAGCGGAACGACCCAAATCTCAGCAAACAAGATATTCGGTTTTCTAATCTAAAGTACGTCTACTTAATTATATTGTAAAAAGTAAGTGGAAGTTAATATAGATTATATTCTCCAATGCTTGTACTAAAAGTTTGCTTCATGGGTTGTTGATAGAATTGTCAAATCCAATTGGAAACAAAAAGTATATCAGGTTCATATTCCTATAGCTGTTCATAATTTCAAGGGGAAAATGTTTTCTCTTATAGAATTTGAATTAATTTGCTGTGTCGAAACTTGTCTATTCCTTAGCTTACAAAATTTGAATGTCTTATAGTCTAAAAGTATTTTTATGGGTTCTTAAGAACTTTCTCTTTTTCTTGATAACATTGGGTCTAAAGATCAAGCCTCTCTCTGATTAATCTCATAAGGGGTATCCCACGCATCTTAACACCAGGTCACCGAATACAAAAAAGAGTCGAAATTTTAAGTTTCACCAGAAGGATACGAACTTAAGAACCTCAATGTAACCAAACACAAAGTTCCAAGCCCGCTCAGGGGCTCATAAGAACTATTTAAAAGAATATTTTACTTCTTTAATTAATGTCAATTTAACAATTATTAAAAGTTTGATAATTTTACTATAGTCTAATCTATAATAATCCTACACTAATTATCAGCTTAACACTCTAAAAGGTAGATTTGTCTTTTAAGTGTCAAAACCACAGGAACATGCACCAGCTTGTCTGCCATCTCCACATGGTGTTTTGTCCATGATTTTCCTAACTTCGATCAATTGTTCCTGTCACAGCCTTTACAGTACAACTACATCACTCTTAAATTTAAGTTCACTGTTCAGAAACTATAGAGTTTGAGCTTTCATATGGAGAGTAAAAACAATCAATTTGTTCTCCAAGTCAAATCCTACAAAATCATAGACCATTGGTGGTCCCCACTTTATCATAATGTTGATTAATGTGACTGCAAACAATTCCCTCCACGGCCACCTGTATCAAGACACTTCTGGTGGGTCATTTCACTTTTCATCCTTGACAGTATTTTCAAGAATAGTTTCAGCCTGCAATAGCTTTGTTTTTGCCAGTGAAATTAGACTTTAATTGTCGTATATATTCCTCTAATTAATCGTTTTGATTAGTAAATTTGATTCTCATCATAATTGTATGCCAAAATCTGCAGTCAATATCCATCAATTAATCTATCTTATATGTTGATGAAACATATATATATATATATATATATATATATATATAGAGGTATAGGTGTTGATAGCGTATTTTTTATTCTTTGTAACATTTGAAGATTTGTCTTAAAATGTTTCTGGCTGATATTGTTTCACATTTAGTGGTAGCTAGCTTTGGTGCTCCTCTACATATGCTTTTTGCCTATTAGTGATCATTATAACAAGGAAGAACATATAGCAAGATGAAAAATATTGATCCAAAATATTAACAAACGTCGAAGTTTATATGATAATTTGACCCTTAAACTTTCTATAATAATTTAAACTTGTGGATCAAATAGGTATTTTATCGTCGTAAATGTTGATATCCAGAACTGTTAATAACAATCTTTATTAATTATTTTTTCATCTCGTCACAACGTTAGTCCATAAGTTCTGCCTTGGAGAGTCCTCCCCTGGTACTTTCAATGAGAATCAACGAAGTATCTTTAATCTTTCAGTATCGTTTTATTTCTATAAATATTCTTCGTCCAAAAAGTGAAAAACTATTTAATTGAGATTATTCAACATTTATAAACTAACTCATCCCTCGTTTTATTAATAAAGCCAACAACAAGGCATGTGCTATGCGGCATTATTTCAAGCTAAATGAGCTTCAATTCATTGCATCATACATCTAGCCTAAATTAATGGATGAAATTGCCAGGCCTGGCCTATTACTTGTTTGAGTTTTCTATTGCATGTCTTTTTGATACTTCATCATTTGCCACTCTGTCACCTTTACAGCAACAATGTTAATTTTTAATACAATGCCCTGGCAATTGATACCAAGAAACTGGCCACACCTTGCTAAGTCTACAAGTACATTAATAAATAAAATCTCCTACGTAACATATATGAAATATACGTCTAACAGTAAGCATCAAATTTAAAACCAATTAAGTATAATTATATAATTATTTAAAATTAATTTTAAAGAAGATTATTACCAGATATTGAAATCGTCAATGATAAAAATTAAAAGTACTTTCTGTTCTTAGATACATAATATTAGGGTAATGTTTTTGTTAGGTTTTGTTTAACATAAACATCAAATTTTATTAAATGGAAAGGATTCTTGATCTAACTTTAAAATCTGAAAGTGGTAATTAGCAATATATGTCATCGTACCATTACAACAAATATTTTTATGATAATTAATGACTTTGACTTAATTTCTTAAATGGTAAAACGATATTTTTCCTTACCATTTCTAGATTCTTAACATATATATGTTTTTAGGACAAATGTTAACATATAAAAATATTATAAATTTATATTGCATGCTATAAACATAATAGATTAAACTTTAAAAAAAAAAAATTGACTCCATAATATTGTTGAGTAATGAAATAAAATTATGAAATGAGAAAGCGACTAAGTACTCTTAAGATATATTTAAGACAACCATTAAACTTTTATGTAAGCACTAATGAAATACGATTCGAAAGATTGTAAATTTAGAATGCATGCAAACATAATCATTTAAACTATTAAAAAAAATGACTCAGTAATATTATTGAAGAAGAATACAAAATCATGAAATTGAGAAAGTGGGCTTGTTCTATTATAGAAGGGAGGAATTGGTGGATAATAATTGAAGCAAACACAACACATGGTACGCCGTGTGTAAGGAAATAGTGATAGTGCCAAACTGTCCATGACAACATACAAAAAGGCTGTATAATTGGAGGACAAAGTGAAGTGAAACGTTAGGTATAGAGACTAGTGTAACTTAAATAATATTTTTATTTGTTTATTTATTTTGTATTAATCAATCTCACATGTTGACATGTTAGCGAGTACTTGTTTATTTAATATACTTGCCTGCCCGATTCTTCATGCGTGAGGCATGGGGAGCTAAGGTAGAATCATAATTAAACTTCCTCCTATAAAATAGGGTTTTGAAACTTCCAACTTAATTGTAGTCGGTGATGACGGGTCAATAATTATTAAAAAAATTTAAGCATTAGTCAACTCAGTTGTATGGATGATATAAAGGAGATTTTATCGATATTTTTAATCATATATGAGAAATTAATATAAATTTTTAGTCAGGGATAGTGGCGATTAATATAATTAATTTTGTCTTGTAATTTATAAATTAGATAGGATGAATAAACATATCTTAATCATATATGAATAATGATCAATAAGTTTTAGATCGGAAAATAATCTAAATTTTAATTATATATCTAAAAAAGAATTGTTAAAATGGATTAAATTTAAAAGGCGAATTACAACAATAGATCAGGCACTGAAAATTTACACACCATGACTCTAACCAACTTTCAACGTGTTCGAAAGCATCCAATCCAAAAAAAAAAAATCTATTGTCGGACAAGATCATGATATGTAAATTTTTAAAAACTAATCGATTTATTAAATAGATCCTAATTAAGGTCATTTTTAAAGATTCCTCTTCATCTAATTGTGTCAAAGATGCATAGACATAATTAATACCTAAAATGGGTGAGTGTCAAAAAATTGATCCTTCAAAACTTAAATCATGATTTCAAAACCTCATATAAGGATTATGGATGATAGAATCTTATAATAATTTTGATTAAGGTCATGTATACGTTCTATTTTAACATTTTGCACAAACTATATTCAATATTAGAGTCTTTAATGTACTTCACAGAAGTAGCAGTAAGGAATTAAAAGTATGTGAGACTAGGGCATAATTTTAATTAAAGAATAAATTAAGTTTATACATGATATTAACTAGAGCCTTTAAAAGCAACGATGTTATCACGAAAAGGAAAAAAAAAAAAAAATTGACATGGGTTGTGCTATTTTCGGGGCAGCGTGAAGTTTGATCGATTAATTAAAAAATGCCGCAGAGAATGCATGAGCCAAACTAGTATGAGTAATCAAATGGGAAATTAAACCTACTTTCATTGCATAATTAGCATAATTGTTTAACATGTCATGTCAACACCAATCACTCTGTGCCAAAACCACTTACATCTAAGTTACATAAAGTATTCCGTAGATTAATGATTTAAGCAACTAGTTAGCTAGTTTAAAAATAATCACTTCATGCCAAATTACTACAACATGAGTCATGAGACCACCATAACTATTAATTGTCGATGTATATTATAATCGAAAGATTGGCTTCAATTAACGGAACAATATCACGCCTACCAAATTTTTTATATATATTTGTACAATTTTTTCTTTTCTTTTTTATTTCCAAGTATCAAAATGTGTAAGGAGTTAACCGTTTTAATTAGACCCTCCCAATGACTAATGTGAATTGAAGACTATAATAGTATAAAATTAATAAATAAAATTTTCATAATGTTTGATTACATGTGTGAACATATTTTTAGGATTATAATTTGTATCAATTTACCCTTAAGTTATTTATGTTAAAACGTAAACTCGAGGGAAGTGGGTGGAATGTGGACGATTTAAAAGCCAACATGTATGAATTTATAATAATTTACCATAAAATTAAAAGTGGTAATTAACAGTAAATTAACTTTCTCATGCTGTCATTGTTTGGCAGCCCTGAGGAGACCGCAGCAATTGATCTCGATATATAGTCAATTTTTTTACTTGCAATATATCCAATAATATTAATGCAATCAACATCATCCGCCAACGCCCCAACAACATATATTTAAAGTTGAGATCAAGAAGGCGTGCCAGTTAGTTTCTATCAAGTATGATTCAACATGCTTTGATGTCTTGATTTAATTAAAAACATCAAATTATTAATTAATGGTGTTTGATTAGCACATATAATCCTAGTTAATTGATTGCATGTAAAATACTTCATCTCTTCAAAATAATATCAATAGAGTTTCTATCTCATTGTCATCATCGCACAAAGTTGACCTCAAAATAGTAAATTATGAATTGACCAACTTGGTCTCTACTCTCTCGATAGAATTTTTTTCTTTTGAATCTTCCTGCTAGGCCCCCACCGCCACCGCCGACAACTCTCTTCCACACAACTCACGGTCGCCACCTTATTCCCCAATAATGATCGTCAAGTACTATATAGTATAGTGAATGATTAAGAGCAGAAAATTTTCTATTTTGTCGCTCAAAATGTTAGAATAATATTCAAACACTTTGAGCCATGTATGAAGTCAAAATAAGAAAGGTACTATTTGGAAACTTTCTGCATATAAATTATGAAACCTCAATTGTCTGCTACTTTAATCTTAAAAAAGTCCCAATTGTTATTCAATTTTTTCTTCGTCGAACTTTTGCACACTCTATGTGGATTAAAAACTTTGCATTTATCAAAAAAGGTTCCAAATTAACTTAATTTTTTTTAAAAGACACCTAGAAGTTATATACATAAATAAATTAGTTTAACGATTCCATTAATTCTGTTCACACAAGATTTTGAGTGTACATTTCGTCCGCCAGTCACACTTTGTATGTATCATTTGGTCAATTATTCACACTAAAATATTTAAATTATGAATATATAATAATATTAATAAAAGGGCACTCCATTCACACCCATTCATGTGTTCTCATTGGTCAATTGTCACTTGTTAATTATGATTAAATGTATGATTAATAATAACTTAATAGTAATAAGACTTAGACATAGCTTTGCAACACTTCACAATGATTCATAGGCTTTAATTTTTTTTTTAATTTTTAATGTTGCTTGCATTGCATGCTTGCATATGAAATTCTTTAGGCCACTGGTTTACGCAATTTGCTGAAGTAATAAGAGAATTACGAAAGAGAATTATTAACCAAATATAAATCTATTATTGAATTTATAGTATTATATTTCCCTAGATAAGAATTGTCCTGTTTGTACCTTCGTCGAATTCAAGTAGAAGTAGTAGCGTATCCGCAAGTAACTCCATAATTATGTGAGAAATCTAGCTGCTTCTCTCTGTCATGTTATTTTGTCAAATACATAAAAATTAACGTAGCCACCAAACTGATCCTGTACATATATATCACCACTACGTATATTGCACGATGTCATGACTTTTAACAGAAGCCAAACTTTCCTTTTTATGTGATTTATTTTTCTACAATATTGGGTGGTCAAATTTTGGTAAACCAAGGAGCAAAACAGGAAATTCTATATGACAATAAGATATCGAATATCAAATTGATGAGATCTAAAATAATGATGACGATCTAGCTATATATACTACCATTAAATATATATCAAATTTTAGGGTGCTCTTGTCTTACGTTGAATTTTCTCTTCAAATCCCCACACCCGGATTTTGCAGGGATAAACTCCGGGTGTGGGGATTTGAAGAGAAAATTAGCCTGGGTGTGGTATTGCTAAGTAAATCCCGCACCCGCACAACCCTTTCCAAATTATATAAAAATTATTTTTCTTATTTATTTAACTAAAACTAGTTAATTAAACAATATTGTGATTTGAACCTAAGTGTTAGAAAACCCATCACACAAGCTTTTCCACCACCACCAACTAGCACTTTTATGGTATTTTGAGCAATGTTGATTATTTGACTCATTTAAAAAGTTAAGAAATTTAAAAAAAATATGAAAAAGAGAGGACAACCTAGGGAAAATATGAGGTTTTTCTCGGGTGCGGTGTGTACCATCCCAAACCCCGCACCGGAAAAAACCCGGAAAAATCTAGTGATTTAGCAGGGTCCGAGGAGAAACTTTTTGGTTAGATGCAGATGCGGAAATGCCAAGCCCGAAACCGCACTCGGATTTTGCCATCCATATCCATAATTAAAAAATAATCATATTTAAATGAAAAACATCGAACAACTTTTTTTTATCCCAAGTCATAATCAAAATGATAAATGAGTAAATAAAGAAACAGGATTCATAATCAAGATACAAATACAAAGATGACATAATCATAATTTTAGCCTAGGTTTCAATAAAATAAGATGATATTATATTTTTAGATAATTATTATAATTTCGTTTTATTACAATAGCTAACATATTGTATAAAATAAATATAATATTTACATTCCCATTTATAATGAGGGATATGCCAATCGGCAAAGACAAGTGGGGAAGTATTAAACCTATCCACACCTCTATTCTAATGTAGGATATTTGATTTGTATCCCACCTCTACCCATCCTCACCCTAATAGAGGCTAGTCCCCAACCATGTAGTACATTTTGTTATCCATATATATGAAATAACCTTTTACATTGATCACGTATAATTGGTTATCTAACAAGTATATTTGGACAATCAATTATGTGAGGTTTCAATGATATATGAGCAAGATGGTAGGAGTTTAGCAAGATATTTTTCACCCGCATTTCATCCAAAAAAAAAGATTTTTATCCTGTATTGAAAAGTTATAAATAGAATTTATAAGAATCTATTTTCTATAATGTTGGATTTCTAAAATTATCCTTAAACCTTTTATGTACGAAGCATTAATTTTTTTTAATAATGATCCTCTAACATCCGTTTTGGATACCTAATAAGAGATTACAACTAAAAGAAAAAGAAAACAATTTTTCAAGATAGAATATTGTCAATTTTTAAGGTAGCATGCAAAACTTATAACATATAACAATTACTTTATCAATAATACTAAACATACAATATTTATACAACATAAACTCTCTAATATGATGTGGCAGTCTAAGTGACAAAATCCTATTGGAGATATAACTTCCCTCATCCATTTTTGCTTTTTCTTTCTCTATTGAATTTTTATCATGTAGGCTAAATAGAGTTTATGTTCTATAAATATTGTAAGTCTAGCATTACTCTTACTTTATACCGTGTATATAAAAATACCACACATTTTTATATATCCTATTACAGTAATGCCATTTGGACTGCCACATGTTCAACTATGTGGCATTGGCATTGCTTTGTTGGCATTTTGGAGAAAATAAAGATCTTGATATTTTATTTGATTTTCCTATTTCAACTACACCAGTTAGGAAACTCTTAATCGTAGAATCTGCAAAATTTTTCTAAAATCTGTTTTTAATCTTTGGAAAGAGTTTTATTTTATTTTGCTTTAGGAAATATTCTTTATTCTGGTTCATTATTGATTGCTCTAAAGTATTTCTATTTTTCTAAGCATTCAAGATTTATAGATATCGAAAGGTTTTGGAAATTCTTATACAGCATGAATGCAGAATATTCATTTTCCTACTCTGCTGCATATTTTAGTTCTCTCTAATTTTATTGCTTCAGTCAGGAAAGATTTAACTGTTAAATATTTCCATAATATTGTTTTCAGTTTTGGAAAGTGTTTATTTTATCTTGTATTAGGAAAGATTATTATCATGATTATTCATTGACTATCTTAAACATGATATATCTTTCCTTAACTTTAAGGTATGCAGGTTATTTGATTGATATCAAAAAGATCTTGAATAATCCTTATTAGATAAGGATTGCTTGCCAATGAGTTTAAATATAAGAAGACTTTTATTTCATATACATTTTAGGAGATTAAGAGATTACTTACTATTATTCATTGATCTTTATCTCTTAAGTTACAGATTTTACAGGTTTTGGCAAGCTTTGATCAAATCCTTTTTCAATAAGGAAGTGTTGGACGTGCAGCCTAAATAAAGGAGAATTCATTCAACATTCAGGCTATGCAAACTTTGTTCAAGTATTTTGCTGAGAGAGTGATCAATGCACATCTATTATGTTGAATTTGCATTGTTGTTTATCTAGGTTTAAGCTAAGCTTATGTTCTTGAGAGTTAGATCATGGCTTGAGGGATAATTGCTTTCAAGAGTCTGTAACTGATATCGTGGTCGTGTCTTTCTAAACTAGTGTAGTTATGATAGTCATGATTGATGAAGTGCAAAGAGCTTTTTTAAGTTTTATGTTTGTTAGGTATTACCAGGAGAGTGTTTTACAATCAAGAAGGGTCTTGATTTGTTGGGTAGAAAAGTGCAACAAGGTTAGGAAGTTAGTCTACTAAGGTTAATATTCTTGGAGAGAAAGAAAGAGCGTGGGTTACAAAGAAAGGTGAGTGAGAGAAAAAGAGGATTTCTTCTATTGTAAATCCAAGTAGTTTGTAATCTAGAATGACTTAATGGATTGTAGCTTGGCTACTTATGGATATAGGCTTGGTTATAGTCGAACCACGTAAAACTCCTCTGTGCAATTTTTAATTACATTTGTTGCATGTTTCATATCTGTTTTAGTTTTTATGTTATGTAACTAAATCTACAGATTTAGAACTTTCAATTGGTATCAGAGCAGAGTGTACTAATATACTTTTGTAGATCCTATTTTATTCCTAAAGCAATGGACTTTCACAGGCATAGAGGTTTAATTTGTCATCCATCACTTGTCAATGAAAGCAATTATGGATATTGGAAGGCAAAGAATATGTTATTTTTAAAAGCTATTGATGAGAGAGTTTGGAAGACTGTTCTCTATGGATAAACTCCTCCTATCGCTGTTAATAAAAAACGAGTAAGAGTTGTGAAGGAAGAATCTGCATGGAATCAATAAGACTACAATGAAGCACAGTGGAATTCCAAAGTAATTCATGCTCTCTTCAATGTTGTCAATCCGAAGGCATTCAGCATAATTTCTTCTTGTAGATCAGCCAATGATGCATGGGATAGACTTCAAAACAAATATGAAGATACAACTTCTATCAAGAGAACTAAAATATTGATGCTCGCTTCTCAATTTGATAAAATCAAAATGCATGAAGATGAGACTGCCTCAGAATTCTATGCAAGACTTTGTGAGATAAAAAATGTTGCAGCCTTGTTGGGAAAGACATGTAGTGATGCTGATGTTGTTCTAAAAATACTTAATTCATTGCCTGAGAAATATCAAGGCAAAGCTACTATTGTTGCTGACACAAAGAACTTAGATGAACTAAGAATTGATAAGCTGTTAGGTTCACTTTAGTCCTATGAAATGACATTCATGCCACAATCTAAGAAGAACAAATCTATTACTCTAGCAACCTCTCCATCAAAAGTTGTTGAAGATGATGAGATATCAGAAAATTTTGATGATCAACAAGTTGACCTTATGGTGAGAAACTTCAAGAAGTTCCTTGAGAAAATTTTCAAAAAGAAGTATAAAAGTAAAAGGCAAAAAGAGGAGAAGACAACAACTGAATTTAAAAAAATTAGTAAAGAACTATAAAAGAAAAATTAGGTTCAATGCTTTGGGTGTTTAGGATTTGGGCATGTTAAGTTTGAATGTGCTAATCTAAAAAAGAAAGACAAGCATCTAAATACAACTTGGAGTGATGATGATTCCAATAGCAACTCAGATGATCAAGATCAACATAATAGATTTATTGCTTATGTTACATCAGCATCAGATAAGGGGAAGACAGTTCAATCAGATTTGAATTGAGCAGTCGAATCTGATATATAATCTGTAGAAATTATAGATATTGATGACACTGAAACAGTTTTTGATCTCAACTACTATAAAGAGTTACAGGAGACTTATAATGATCTGCATCATGCATAGGAGATTGAAGTTGAAAAGAACAAGGCATTTAAGAAGAAAATTCAAGAGTTTATGCAAGAAGTAGATACTATGACTTATGAAAGAATTCCCTTAGAGGAAAAAGTTTCTGAGCTCGAGTCCACCATTGAAAATCTGAAGCAAGAATTCGGTGAAAAGATTGAATACATCAAGGAACATGAAGCAACCATTCAATATCTTACCAAAGGAACCAAGAAGCTTGATGAAATTCTCATTCAAGGGAAGATCGGTTCAAACAAGCCTGGATTAGGTTATACGACTCACAACCAGGCATACATTTCAAAAACAATCTTTGTGAAGGCTTCTGGATCAGACTTTTCACAAAAGTCAAATTCTACAGCAAAGTCAAGTAAGGAATCACCAAATTTAGGTAAGAATGTTTCTCCTCAAGGTTATAAGAGCTCATATTATAGCACTTCATCACAATTTGTGAAATCTAATTCAATTTGAAGTAAAGAAATTCATTCTAATTTGTTATTTCTGTGGTGTTAAAGGACATATTAGGCATGGATGTTATAAATTAAATAATTTATTGTATCAAAATGAACAACAGCACAGACAGTCAGATAACACACAATATAAATAGTCACATAATTCAAAACAGAAATGGGTGAAAAAGAACACAATTAGATGTAATGTTGCTTTAAGTGTTCTTAATACTTCAACTAATGACTCTTGGCACTTTGATAATGGTTGTTCAAGACATATGACAGGTAATAAGGATTTGTTGAAGAATTTCAGAACATGCAACGAAGGTTTAATCACTTCAGAGATGGTGCAAAGAGCAAGATACTTGGTAAAGGTACATTATGTGTTAATGGTTTACCTAAGTTTAATGATGTTTTATTTGTTGATGGTCTTAAAGCTAATTTGCTAAGCATTAGTTAGATTTGTGATGATAATTACATTGTTGAATTCACACAAAACAAATGCATGGTTCTTGATCCTAATAAGAATTGCATCTTAGAAGGAAGTAGTTCAAAAGATAATTGTTATTTGTTGTCCAATTTGAATGCATTGATTGAATCTAAGACAGCCCACATTAAGCATGTTTCAATTGAAAACCATCTAGCTGATTTATTTACCAAGGCATTAGACTCAATAAGATTTGAAAAGCTAAGAAAAGTTACTGATGTTTATCAATTGTATGAATGATTAATGTTACAGTCATGTGTAAGTTATCTGAAGTATCATGAGACATATTTTAACTTGGCATATTATGAGCTGTTTTATTTATTTCATTGCAATATAATACTGATTAAATTGATGAAATTTGGTTATGAATATAGAAAGGGCTACCTGTATGTGTTGAGTGAAAGCAATCATTTGAAAGCAATTCATTTGTATCTAGGAAATTTACTTAGATTGCCCATTCAATATGAAAAAGGCTACCACCATACATGTGTGAAGCCACTGTGTTTTCAATAAATTCAATAAAGATTAATTTTGGTGTATTTTGGACATATGCTGAGATTAACTACTTGATTGAATAGTGATTTGTTTAGAAATACATCAATTCAAAGGTAATTAATCATGATTTATTCCGCTCTAGTTATGCCTTGTTAAAATAAGTCATATGACGTCAGGATTCTCTTGTCAACATTGTGTTAATAGTTGCAGTTATGTTATGCATGAATGTGTGTTTAAATTGTTTTCTAAATCAGTTGTGTAAGTTCTTGTTAGTGTTACTGTGTATAAGGAAAACACATGTCCAAGAAGGTTTGAAATTGAAATTGTGCTAGAGTGGCGAGACTCAATAGCATTCAACCTTGCATTAAATTCTTTCAAGCCTAAATATCTATGTTTTATTTTCTTAAGGACAAATTTGAAAATCAAAATCTTGTGTTGAGGGGAAGAAGAACATACCTAGGTAGGAGTACTGAACTTAGGGGGAGAAGATACTGTTTTATTTTGTTGTTTTGAGCTTTGTTGCTTATTTAACTAACCAAGTTGTTTTGCAGGAAAGTTTGTAACTGTCCTAGTATAGTTTTGGTTGGTTCAGTTACATTATTTTCAACTGACTTTATGCAGTAATTTTGGCATTTTATAAGCAAACAAGGGGGAGAAGAATGGAAATGTCTTGTTTGATTTTTTTTCTCTGGTTAAAGGACTTCTGCAGATTTATCTTTCATAGACATACGTGTGTTTTTCTCACAAAATACCAAAGAGGAAGATTGTTAGGTCAATGCTATGTGGACTGCCACGTGTTCAACCTTGTGCATTGGCATTGCTTTGTTGGCATTTTGGACAAAATAAAGATCTTGATATTTTATTTGATTTTCTGTTTCAACTGAACCAGTTTGGAAAGTCTTAACTGTAGAATCTGTAAAATTTTTCCTGAATCTGTTTTTAATCTTAGCTTTATTTTGGTTCATTATTGATTGCTCTAAAGTATTTCTGTTTTCCTAAGCATTCAAGATTTGCAGATATGGAAAGGTTTTAGAAATTCTTGGACAGCATGAATGCAAAATATTTGTTTTTCCACTCTACTGCATATTTTAGTTCTCTCCGATGTTACTACTTCAGTTAGGAAAGACTTAACTTTTAAATATTTTCAAGATATTGTTTTCAGTTTTGGCAAGTGTAATTTTATCTTGTATTAGGAAAGATTATGATCATGATTATTCATTGAACATGTTAAACGTGATTTATCTTTCATTGACTTCAAGATATGCAGGTTATTTGATTGATATCAAAAAGATCTTAAAGAATCCTTAATGTATAAAGATTGCTTGGTGGATGAGTTTTAATATAGGAAGAATTTTATTTCATATGAATTTTAGGAGTTAAGATATTACTTCCTATTATTCATTGATCTTTATCTCTTAAGTTATAGATTTTATAGGTTTTGGAAACTTTGATAAAATCCTTTTTCAACAAGGAAGTGTTGGACGTGCAGCCTATATAAAGGAGAATTCATTCAACATTCAGGCTATGTAAACTTTGTTCAAGTATTTTCCTAAGAGAGTGATCAATGGACATCTGTTATGTTGAGTTTGCATCGTTGTTTATCTAGGTTTTAGTAAGTTTATGTTCTTGAGAGTTAGATCGTGGCTTGAGGGATAATTGCTTTCAAGAGTCTGTAACTGATTTCATGTTCGTGTCTTTCTAAACTAGTGTAGTTACGATAGTCGTGACTGATAAAGTGCACATAGCTTTGTTGAGTTTTATCTTTGTTGAGTATTATTGGAAGGGTGTTTTACAGTCAAGAAGGGTCTTGATTTGTCGGGTAGAGAAGTGCAGCAAGGTTAGAAAGTTGGTCTCCTAAGATTAAAGTTCTTGGAGAGAGAGAGTGTGTGTAGGTTACAAAGAAAGGTGAGTAAGAGAGAAAGAGGATTTCTTTTACTGTAAATTCAAGTAGTTTGTAATATAAAACGACTGAGTGGATTGTAGCTTGGATGCCTGTTGATGTAGGCTTCGTTATAACCGAACCACGCAAAACTCCTCTGTGCAATTTTTAATTACGTCTTTTACATGTTTCATAACTGCTTTAGTTTTATTTTACGTAACTGAATCCAGAGCTTCAGAACTTTCATATCTTTTTTATAGCTAGTATAAGATATACATAGTTAGACCTGAAAAATTCTATATGACTCGTTAACACAAGACAAACCCATTAGATAAAAAACGTGTTTTGAATCTAATATTATTACATTGGATCGTTAAGGGGTTAACACGATGAAATCAGTTTGATATAGGATCGTGTTTTGATTTATCTTATAAAAAACCGTTTCACCCGTTTAATAGAAAATTTGATAAATTTATTTATGATACGTAAAAAATATATTAAAATATGACAAATTATTACAAATATTTATAAAATGTTTAACCTAATTCAAATTATTCTAAAAGTAATTTATAACCTTGTTTATGTTTTCGTATTATATTAAATTTGGATATTTTAATAGATTTCAAAAAATTTGTTAGATATTAAATTTATAAACTATTATTTATGTTTTATGTTTAGAATTTATACAAATCGTGTCACACATATTGTTACTTAAAAATAAAAAACATGTTAAATGGGTTGAATTCGAGTAATATGTTAAGTTAACAATTGGGTTTAGTTTCCAATGTTTTGACAAAGTAAGTTAATGGGTCAGATTAAGATTAATATAATTTAACACGACACGAATTTGCTCTAACATGAACCCTTGCCAAATCTATATATAGTGCTCTAAAGAAGAATATTTCATTGGAAATGTAGGAAATACATGAAGGCTTCATCTCATTTTGTGTCTGCGTTTGTGTGTATATACACTGCAACAAAAATGTCTTTCAAAAAAGAATATTTTTATTGCTAAAAATATGGATTCGTTGCAAGTATCATATGTTGACAAATACGGCACATGAAGCTTTAACATATTACTCTATTGGAATATAAAATATGTGGTTGGAAATAGGAGTTAGAATGGATTTGTTGTATTATTCATCTTTTATTAGATCTGACAACGGATCGAATTAGAGCAGTTTCGTATCGTTTTGTATTCGTATCATATTAAATTATGTTAATCCAAATCCAATCCATTAACTTATTGGGTCCAAACCATTGAACCCAAACCCGACTGTTAACGTGTTACCTGAGTCTAACCCATTTAACCTGTTTTTTATTTTAAAGTTAGACAATAATATGTGTAACACGATTTGTATAAATTCTAATTATACATATAACTAATAGTTTTTATAAATTTAATATTTAACAAACATTTTAAAATCTATCAAAATATCTAAATTTAATATAATACGAAAACATAATTATAGTTTTGTATCCAACATGATTCAAACGTCCATCTAAAGCATATTTAAGACCAACAATTAAAAATTTCTAGTTATTGAATGATTCATGAAAATGAAATAGGATATTTCATAAGTGTCTTTCTTGTATTCCCCATCAAAATGTTATGCTCGTATACACCTAAGAACAAGTATTATACTTTGTTATATTTTATTATATTATTTTATATATCATAATTAAATGTATTAAATTATATTTAATATTAATAGGTTAAATGGGTGAAACGGTTTTTTATAGAATAAACCCAAACACGGTTCAATATCAAACAGGTTTTTTCGTGTTAACTCATTAACGACCCGATCCGATAATATTATATCCAAAACACGTTTTTATCGAATAGATTCATGTCGTGTTAACGGGTTGTATAGAATTTGCAGGCCTATTTTTTATTATCCCATTAACGAGGTTGAAAGTGTTACAAGGACTCAAACTGTTGTCTTAATTGATACATGAAATATTGTATTGGTATAATTAAATTTGGATACGTTAGATAGAGTCAGATTCTAATCCTTTCAACGATTCCTGACATTTGACGTTACTATTCTCTTATTAGAACTGCTACTAGTTTTTTTGTTTTATTAATGTAAAGTAACACATCAAGTTGATGTATTGCATCTTATGGTAATATTAAATCTTCTTTCCCTGAATGTTGACAAGTTCTCATGTGAATATACAAAGTTTTTGTTGGAGAGAGTTTGTGTATGTACATGAAGTGGTGCTTGTTTGCCAAATAATCCGATAGGTCCCTTTCTTCTTCTGTTCTAATTTGGCTTTTTTTTTTTTAACTACGAATGGACAGATTTCTCAATTTTCTAGGTGATCAGTTGGCATTGCCAAATAAACTGCAATATTATTAGCAAACTAATTAATTATTCAACTATTATCTTACTATATTATTTTTTTCGTTACATACATAGATATATAGTTTTATATAATATATTTTGAAACTATGAAGTACTTTAATTCAAACAATCAGAAAATTCCCTCTACTTTATTTAGGAACTTTTCTCTTTAGATTCATTGTTTTGATCTATATTATGCTGATTTAGGTGTCGTAGGGTTCTCGCTAGCTTAACTGCCACCTTTTGTGTTTATATGCTTTGTTCCATGACCTAGAATATTTTCGAGGGATAAAAATATTGTTATGTGAAACCAATCTAAATTTTAGGATATAATCTAAAAGAGTACTACTACACCTATAACACATCTATAATCAATCTTTTTTAGCATATGAGTTAGCAAAATATCACTAAAAGAGTAAAAAATGAAATTAAAGAACAAGATAAAATTATATGATATGATAATTATCTATTCACTGATATTTTGTCAATTCAGGTAATAAAATAAATTGATTGGTAATAAATTATAGGTATAATATTGTCAATATAAGAATTGTTTTTAGTTATTAAAAATAATTCAACAAAATATTGTTTGTAAAAATTTAAAGTCTTAATTCTCAAAATTAAAAAATAAAATCCAAATTAAGAATGATAATTAGACCTAGAAATGTGAACGTCATATATGTTAATGAGACAATTTGAAAGAAGAGTACAATATTCAATAATTAATAAGTCTAAGAGGAATTTAATTTAAAATATTTTTGGCTAGTGGGGGTCGGAATCCTATGAAACGCGACCAGTTGCCGTCCCTAAAATTCTGAATTGTAAAGGAAAGGCTAATTTCATTTCATAGAATAGTGACTCGAGTAGATTTTAAAATTAACGGAAGAGAAACCCGAGTAACTCCCTACGGCAGCTATTATAGAGGCTAACAGCTCCGGTCGCATAACGGTTCAGGTTGGGTGAACTTTTTTGCCACCTCTCACCTCTCATCCGCACTTTCTCCAATAACATGCAACCTTATTATTACAATTAGGATTGGTTTCTGTTGCATCTGCTGAAAACTGCGTATGATTGTAAACATTTTCTTTTTAACATTTTCAACTAGTATACGACTACTTTGAATTTAGTTTCAGAGAAAATTGAAAAAATATCTCAAATTAAAGGATCTCTGTAATAAATAATCTTATCTCTAAAATTTTTTTATCTTTTTATCATATTCATTATTCGATAGTATCCAATGAGTATATTGTATAGCATCGGTTATCCGTGTTTAATGAATATCTAACGGTATTTAATCGTATCCAATACTTAAATAAAAAATCATTATATGTAAATTTTATAGAGTCATTTTTATAATGAACACTTCAATTTTGGATTTCTTTTTAATTTATCCTATCAACATAGTAGAAATAATCTTTTAAATTCTTAAACAGATAGAATATGAGAAAAATATAATATTAAAGTTTGTTGTTGATTCTAGACGTGCATATGTATTGCATATGAATAATTTGTCATCATGTGATAAAAACATTAAATATGAATATTTTCCTAATCTCATTTATTTTATATAGATATTTTGTATTAGGAGAATTTTAATTAAAATATGATAAGTTTTGATATGATATCCTAGTTGAATAGGAATAAATTTGGATTTGGTATCCTAGTTGAATAAGAAGTTTTATATTTGTATTAATTATCTCTTATTAGATTAGAATATTATTTAAGTATTCTAGTTCACTTAGGAGAAGTATATTATCACTTTTTATAATGTTTAATTGTTATCCAAACTTTCCTTATCAGTTTTATTGAGATTCTACAGGATCTTGAAAAGGATTGTAATTAATATCAAATACTATATAAAGCTATCTTCATAGCTTTTGGTGAGAGAGATTCAAGGCATTCAACGCAAATTAAGAGAGAGCAATCAAGAGCAGGTTTGAGTGCATTTTTTATTTGTTCTTTATGTCTTGTGTAAAGCTTTAGGCTTTGGTTAATTGTTATAGGTCGTGTGAGCTTAAGAGAGTTAAGTAATCACATGTGTCTATACTAGTTACGGGTCTGTAGTAGTTACGGGTGTTATGTTATTCTTAACAGCGTGTTGTTAAGATAATCGTGACGGAAAAAGAGCAGCATCAGAAGAGTGTGTGAAGGACTATGGTTGTGATCGGAATTGATGAAGTTTACATAGATTAGGTTAATGAGTGAGCGGGTGTCTACCACTATAAAGAGTCCTAAGTCGAGTGTAAACACATACACATAGTGGATTGCAACTCTTGTTGCCCCTGGATGTAGTTTGGTTATAACCGAATCACATAAAAATCTTGTTCTAATTTACATTACTGTTTTCAGTTATATTATTCGTAACTTCCACATGCTGCAAAACCTAACAATTGGTATCAGAGCAGATACACTGACATATTAGTGTAGATCAGATTTTTTTTTGGCAGGTATGGAAGATTTTCGGGTAGGATGATCGGTCACCCACCCACCGTTACTTGAAGATGTAAACTATGCTTATTGGAAAGTCAAGATGAGAGCTTTCATCAAATCAATTGATGAAAGAGGGTGAACGAGCATTGTTCATGGCTTGACACCCCCAACAAAAACTAATGAGGCTGGGCAGCAGATTGAGAAACCATAGAATGAGTGGAGCGAAGCAAAATATCGATTAGCTGGATGGAATTCCAAAGGCATCAATGCTACTTTTAATGCTGTCAACCTTCAACAGTTCGGATTAATTTCAAAGTGCACCATTGCAAAAGAAGCTTAGGATATCCTTGAGGTAAAGAATGAAAGTACTCAAAGGGTTAAAGAATCTACATTGCTTACTTTGACTTCTAAATTTGAAAACTTAGTTATGCATGAAGAAGAAATCATAAGTGAATTTCATACTAGACTTTGTGAAATTACAAACTCTGCTTATACGCTTGGTGAGGAATATACTGGGACTAAAATTGTTGGCAAGATACTTAGATCTTTACGAGAAAAATTTTAGCCTAAGGTCATAGCTATCGAAGAAAGCAATAATGTAAAATCGTTGCGAGTTGATGAATTGATTAGGTCTCTTCAAGCATATGAGATGGTTTTAAAGTCAAGAAGGAGGGAAAAGAGTATTGCCTTTATTTCTTATTTAGAAAAAGAAGAGAAAGATGACAGCAATCTTGATGATTCCGATGATGAACTTGCTCATTTGACAAGGAATTTTGTCAAATCTATGAAGAAAAATCTCAAAAAGAAAAATTCTGAGAACTTTGATGCTAAAAAATTTCGTAAAGAACCGGCAAAGAAAAAACAAAAGAAGCTTGAGAGAAAATGTATTCAATGTTATGAATGCAAGGGATTTAGGCACATTCAAACTGAGTATCCTAATTATAAGAAAAAAAGGAGTTTGTGTGCAACATAGAGTGATGATGACTCAGAAACAGATGAAGACAACACCAACAATTATTTAGCATTCAATGGGATTATTTCAGATAAAAAGCAAACAATTATGTATGTCATAATTGAAGCTGTTGTGTCTAACGTAACAGAATAGAACAGATCAGACATTAAGGAGTCAGATGCTGAGAAGGATGCTGAATACTATGGAGAACTTCAGGAGGCATATAATGCACTTTATGAGATATGGGAGGAGTAGAAAGTACAGATCAAAACTCTTTAGAATGAACAAGAAGTGCTCAAGAGCGAAATAGCATCTACAGATGAAAAAATCATAAAACTGGAAGTTGTTGTGACAGACAAAATAGAATGTATCCAGAAAATTACTGCAGAATTGGATGAGGCAAACAAGTGCATTAATCAACTCAAGATAGGCTCAACAAAGCTTGATCAAATTCTGAGTTTAGGCTGTGATAACTCCATCAAACATGGTCTGGGATATGATTAAAAGAATGACGCTTCAACATCAAAGATAGTGTTTGTTAAAACTTCAAATTCTAGTAACACTTTTAACTCAAGCTCTGAAGATATGACTGATTTTACTTCCTCAATAAGTTCTTTCATTTCAAATCCAGAAAAGGTAAGAAAATTTGTTCATACTTGCTATTTTTGTGGTGTTAAAGGTCACATTAAACCTAAGTGCTATAAATTGCAAAATTTTTTAAAGAAAAAGGCAAGTCAGTTTAGACAATTACATAAGACACGATAGGTTTGGGTTAAGAAACATGAAACTCACTGCAAAGTTGTTGAACTTAATATTTCTTCAAATAATGATTGTGATTGTTCTAAACATATGACAGAAAATGAAAAGTGTTTGAAAATTTTCAGTCAGACAAGTGATAACAAAAAGTGTTGTTTAAAAACTTGTTAAATCAAAGATTATCTGCACTGAACATATTTCATCTAAAAATCATCTAGTTGACCTATTCATATAAGCATCAAGATGCACTGAGATTTGAAAAACTGAGAAAGGACATTGGCACTTGTCATTTACTTGAATTATAATAGTGTTTAGTTATGTTGTTTATATCTGTAGCATCATTAGTCTATTTATATTTCAAGCATGCTTGAGCTGTTTTATTGGTATAATTTTGCTGGTAATTTTATTTCAAATACAGAGAGGGCTACCAGTATATGATGTGTGAAAGCCATCCATTGAGAGTAACTTCAATGTATCTTGAAAATATGTTGAGGTCATCCACTCAAATGGAAAAGGGTTACCTCTATACATGCGTGAAAGCTACTGCATTCATTCAGAAAATTCACATTGAGATTAACTTTTGTGTGTGTAAGAAGCATGTTCAAGTTGATCACTCAATTGGATTAAGTGATAAAATAATATTTATGTTTGATGTTTATCCACAGCTCGGATACATGCTTGGTTATAAAAGATTATATGATGTACATATATTTCTGTTAAGTGAATTTCGACTATTTTCAGTTACGGTTTGCACAACTTACAATCAGTGCTTTATGTCTAACTCAGTTTGATCCTCTTAAGTATATTTTGACGTGTCAAAAGTTCCAGGTCAGCGAAATTGATTTGAGGGGGAGTTTGTTCAGATGCATGAGTACTTGATTTAATTAGTTTCTTGGTTTTTTAAAAAAAAATTCATATTTATGCACAATTTAAAAAGAAGATCATTTAGTCAGGGGGAGTTTTGTTTATAATTTTATTTTTCTTTCATACTTTGGCACTTGTTCAGAAAAAAAAGGGGGAGAAGTATGAATATTTCTGGTGTTATTTGATTGTTTTTTTTATTTCTTTTAGGTTGTCATTATAGTCTTTGTTCCTCATGCATTTTTTACACATTTAGATGTTTTCATCATAAGATGCCAAAGGGGGAGATTGTTGGTTCTAGACGTGCATGCGCATTGCATATGAATAATTTGTCATCATGTGATAAAAATATTAAATATGGATATTTTCCTAATCTCATTTATTTTATATAGATGTTTTGTATTAGGAGAATTTTAATTAAAATAGGATTAGTTTTGATATGGTATCCTAGTTGAATAGGAATAAGTTTGGATTTGGTATCCTAGTTGAATAATAAGTTTTATATTTGTATTAATTATCTATTATTAGATTAAGATATTATTTAAGTATTCTAGTTTACTTAGGAGAAGTATATTATCACTTCCTATAATGTTTGATTGTTATCCAAACTTTCCTTATGAGTTTTATTGAGATTCTACAGGATTTTGATAAGGATTGTAATTAATATCAAATACTATATAAAACTATCTTCATAGCTTTTGGTAAGAGAGATTCAAGGCATTCAACGCAAATTGAGAGAGAGCAATCAAGAGCAGGTTTGAGTGCGTTTTTTATTTGTTCTTTATGTCTTCTGTAAAGCTTTAGGCTTTGGTTAATTGTTATAGGTCGCGTGAGCTCAAGGGAGTTGAGTAATCAAATGTGTCTATACTAGTTATGGGTCTGTAGCAGTTACGGGTGTTATATTATTCTTAACAGCGTGTTGTTAAGATAATCGTGACAGAAAAAAAGCAGCATCAGAAAAGTGTGTGAATGACTATGGTTGTGATCGGGGTTGATCAAGCTTACATGGATTAGGTTAATGAGTAAGCAGATGTCTACCACTGTAAAGAGTCCTAAGTCGAGTATAAACACATATAATATAGTGGATTACAACTCTTGTTGTTCGTGGATGTAGGTTGGTTATAACCGAACCACGTAAAAATCATGTTCTGATTTACATTACCATTTTCAGTTATATTATTCGTAATTCCCATACGCTGCAAAACCCAACAGTTCTTATGTTATGGTAAAATTAATTCGTTAGATAGTTCAATAATGATAAATCATTGTCGAGTTAAAGATAAGATATTTTTTCTAACAAGTTGTGAGTTATTAATTATTAGACAAATGTTGAATACGATGTCATATTAACTAACAAGATTAGATATACATTGAACTCTAATATCCTTTAAGAAATTAGAAATGAATTTCGCGTTTTATAACCTTGGCAAAAACATCGTAAACAGATTTTTCTTTTTGAAAAATAAAAGGAGGTACAAAATAGGTACTTTTTTAAAGTTCGAATCATCCTATTAAATTAACACTTTATCAGATAGAAAAATTAAAATTGGTATTTCTAAAAGTGTGGGCTCAAAATAATTAAAAAATGTTTATTATAAAAAAAATAGAAAACAATTTTCCCACTTTTCCACTTACCTGCACATGGATGGACGGCTCGCGACGGCTGTCTGCACCCGTGATTACAAATTTTCTTTACCTTGTTTAACACATTAATAAATTAAATTTCTTATTTCAAATTAACTATCAATTCAATAATATTTTCAAAGTAGTAATATAGTGAGGCATCTTTCTGGGTAAAACAAGGCTTTTTCTAATCTCTACTTAATCATTCAACTTCTTCAAGGAAATGAAAATGATGAAAAACAGTTGAAGTTTTGTTCATTTTTGTAAATTAAATTTATTTTTAAAAAAATTTATTATCTTATAAGTTTACTATGATATTATAAACTGAAATTTGATAATCTTACATCGATATTAATAATCATTAAATTAATATTAAAAACTCTAGTAGTCTATTTAACAATCATAAAAGATATTAGCCAACTTTTTTACAACAAAAAGATAGTAAAGGAAGTGGTGATGAACGATGATTTAAAATTTTGAATATTTTTATATTTATTTAAATTAATTTAAAATAGATTATATATATCATCCACAATAAATAAACAAATAAATAAAAGTTCTGGGATGATTGTCTTATCACCCTTTTGATAGGATAAAGATAAAGATTTTAATTTAACTCAATCTTATTTTAAAATAGGATTCAATTTTAACCATCTAATCTAATAAAATCGGAAACGGGTTTGCATATGATTTACTGATCATTATATTTTAGATTATCCAGAAAAAATTTAAAAAACAAAAACAAAAATTAATAGTGAAAACGACTTGTAGTTCGTGTATCGACATCTCTTGGTGCATAATATTTAAAAATAAATAAATAAATAAAACAATATATGTATTATGACAATATCGAAATACATCTTATATGTGCAAGGCTCTCACGTACACTTACGTGGTAGAATATTTTAACTTTTAGTATCTCCCTTACATATACTTACACGTGCATAGGGTTTACATGCAAGGTGCAACAACAGTTTTACATTAAGTCAATCAAATGAGAGGAACTTCCGTGCATCCGTTGCACCGTGCAGCGTGCTGAGCTGGCCCAATGGACAGTAGCCAACTCGGTTCCAGCAGTTGAGTTGGCTGTTGCCCATTGGGCCAGTTCGACACGCTGCACAGTGTAACGGATGCACCGAAGATTTAGCCCAATCAAATATAAATATTTAAAAGTTTTTAATTGATAACATAAGGAATTCAAACATGCAAATACTTAATTATTTTGCTCGGATACTATACTAAGCTTTTATGTGGTGAAGTGATTTCTTAAGTAAGTTACTATTTACTATTGAAATGTAATTATCACGATGAGTAATTGCCACATAATGAGATGAGAGAAAAAGAGCCATCAATTGTCGTCATGAGTGTAATAGTGAAAGCTTAGTGTCAATTTTTTAATTAAAACTCTAGAAATGAAGTCAAATTAGTACTAATTGATTAATTAACTAAATTGAATTCTTCTTCTTTTAATTTTTATTTCTATTATTGTGTTTGATGACTTCATGTTGTAGTGTAGGTATACAAACGTGATTGGGGTTCATAATTGAGATATATTTTCAATTGAAACATCATTGAATTTAAAGCTTTTACTCCACTAAGTAAACATTATTATTAGGGTTGTGCGTGCATGTTCACGCAAGAATATTTATTAGATTTTGATACGAAAACTCCATATAAAACCTCAAGGAGTAGGTGATGATGATGGTTGATTAATTATTTGTGTTGAAAAGAATTCTAGTTTGTGTCCATGTCTTCCCATTGAAAACTTCAAATTCGAATGATAATTATTAGCCTAATTAATAATTTTATGTTGCTAGTTTGCAATAAAATAAAACTCGAATTAATTAATTTGGTTTTGGACAATTAGAGGATGACACAATGCTATCCATATTATTTATATATTATATTTGATAACATTATCTAGACAAAATTATATACTTTTGCACGATCCCATATTTAAGTAATACAAAACTTTTAATATAAACCCATAGATGGATCTAATTTAGGGTTAGCCAATCACATTTAATTAATTATATATGACTCATTAATTTTTTTGATATTATTGAGATTGAATTAGGTGAAATCAATGGATAAAAACATATTTTATGATTTTATAAAAAAAATTATTTAAGTATATCATCTCATATATGATAATAATATCGTTAGTATAATATTTCGAATTAAAAATGTTATGGCTCTATGAAAGAAATATAATTTTAGAAATGTTATTGGAATGATGATAATTAGTTATCTATGTCTTTTTCTCTCAAAGCTTTTTTTTTTAATGTATTGAAATGGATTGATTTTGATATTGGAGTTCGATTGGTGTAATCATTTATGTCAATACTTAAAGTAAAGTAAAAATTGTTCTTGCGAGTCAACTAATAAATTTTTTTGGGTTTAAAAAATAAACGGATGTTATCTTGTCTTTGTAAAACGAGATTTACTACCTTTCACTAAGCATATAATTAACTTGGTTAATTGAAATTAATTCTTTAACTGTAATTTACCAGGTCCATATTTCGAATTTTCACTTTCTCAAAACAACGAAAGAGCCAAAGTTGGGTAGTGAACAGAGTAAAATAAGATTAATATCTTTGTTCTTATATCAATTTAGCCTTCAGATTTTACTTTTAAAAAATATAAATTTTGGATTAATTAAAATAAAAACTTGCCATCATGTGGGTAATGGAGGAACTTTTGAAGCATATATATTGCAGCTTTGAATTTAATGTTGGTTTGATTGATAATTAAATTGTTCTAAAGTGGCAGCATATACATGTGAGTGCTAGCTTGCATTCGGATAATTAATAGAAAATTAAGTTAATAATTATTTATTTGAATCAAAAAATAAAAATTAAAGCCAAATCTCGGCCACTACTCATTAAACAAAGATAAAAGCATAGACAGCAAGAATTCAACTCAGAAAAGCTTTTAATTATTTGACTCAAGAATTGAAACTTTGCGAACACATAAAAACAATAAAAAGAACAAATAAATAAATAGTTTATTGTTGCCAAAAAGTATAAAGAATGTTTTTGCTTTGCGGAAGCATTGTCAGTACTTTTACTTGAAGAGGCATATTGACATTAATGTTACATTTAATTAATTATAATAACCTCTTAAACCCTCAAAGCGTACGAGTCACGGAGTGGATTTTAGATTTGATTATTTGACCTTAATTTTAATTAGTCATTTGCATTCATGAAAAGACAATAAGTTGATATTAAGTTTAAGTGGTAAATCCATACGATTTAATAATTTATTTGGATATTGTTATTTGAAACAACGATATTAAATATAAAATTTAAAATATTGACTTATAAATTTAAATTCAATTATTATTGTAATAAGTCTAGTCTAATGAATCAATATATGAAAAAGAAAAAGAAAACGAAATATTAGCTTTTTTTGTGATTATAGTATATTTACATATATTATGAGGGTATATTATAAGGATTATATAAATATAAACATTAGTCGATCAATTATAGAATGTCTCAAAACCTGACCATTGTCCTTTATTCCAATCATTAATTAATTTAAAAATTTTATAAATTAATATTTTTAATGATATTTTTTTTTTGTAATAAAGACACACTTTTGAATTGAAGATAGATTAATGTTTTAATAAATAAAAAATATACAAATTTTAAGGTATAAATAGAGATCGCTAGAATACACATTGAAATTACCCATTATATACTTGGTCCAAATATAACCTAGTTAGTTGTGTAGCTGCAAGCTTTTGGCATAGTCTAAAAGGTATTTAATATATATATATATATATATATATATATATATATATATATATATATTTTTTTTTTTTTTTTTAAATTATTGGTAACAAATGAGTTTGATATCTTAAATAGCAAATGAGTTTCCGACCTCACATGTTGCCGAAACCTGAAAAGAATGACAAATAGCATTCAACATAAAATTATATAAATTTGTAAAATAAATGAATTATAATTTTGATGAACATTATTGTTATCTTTTTATAATTCATTTTAATACAAGCTAGGATTCATATAAATCAAATATGAAGAAATCATCATCACGCATATTATATCAAATTGAATATCATATAAACTTTTTCTTAATACGTTTTCATAAAATCATCATTTCACTTTATCAAATTAATTTTTTATTTTCAAATTATTTATAAAGAAAATTTTTAAAACACATCATTTCATAATATTAGCGTGTCATTAACTAGTAAATTGTAATTATGTCCTCTAAATCATGTTACCAACAACTCTTAATCTAATGTTATGATTTTAGAATAACCATGTTAGGATCATGGGCCGAGGCATACCAGATTAGTATATTCTCCCTCTCTCTCTCTCTATGTGTCTTTTTTAAAAAAAAAAATTAATCCTGATAATTTATTAAACTGAAAATAAAGAGTTAGAATAGCTTTTAAGGGAATCCAACGGTCAAGAAGGATGAGCTGGCTTGTTGTATTAATTCTTCTTTTGGTATCAATGCAGAGCCATGAGCCCCTCTATTGTTATTATTTTAATTTTTTTTTTTTTCAATCTGTTTAGTTTGTTAAGGGCCAAGGTGAGCGATGACTTTTGAGACATAATTCATGACCTAACCAAAAGAAAAAGTCAAAATCTCTCCATTATAATTATAATAAGTCAATAGATTAAGTTTTTGGGTTATATATCACAAGTATTAGTGGAGCTTTTACTTATAACTATTGGATTGATATACCAATATTTGCATTAATAATCAGATTGTGAGTACGAATCCTAGAGTTGTTATAATACTCAAAAAACCCGCGACATATAAATATAAAACAAGCAAATCGTACCAACTAGTTAATAAAGAATATGCCCATTAAAAATAAAAAGATTCATATTAATATATTTTTTGAAGGAGAAGTAAGAGTTAATTATAGTAATAAAAAGTGTGGTACATATGATTTATTCGCCATTGTTTTATCTTTTATATTGAGATTTTAGAGCGCGCGCACACAAACACACACATATATTTAAAATAATATATTAAAAAATTTCAAAATTATTTATCAATAGAAAATAGGTGAATTGAAAAATTACAAATGAATATTAGATATAAATTTGTTGAAAATTTTTAAATTCAAAATTGATGTTTTTAAGAATTTTTTTAGATTATACCTATCAAATTATCTTTATAAGATACATTTGATATCCCTCATTTTATTTTCTAGATTGAAAAATTATATGATGATTCGAAATTAAAACATTCATTTTAATCTAACATTGTTACGGGATGAATCATGGAGATTTTAAATTTGAAATCTTTGAAACAAGGATTCTAGTTTGAATATATAAAGTAAGTTAACTAATTTCTTTTAATTATTATCTTTAATAATATTATAGATATTGACATTCCATTAAAGAAATATAAATCAGTTATGTTTCAATATATTTACGCAATGATGTCACAATATAATATATTTTAATTGATCATTAATATCTAGAACTAAATGGTTAATTTATTCTATATTTCTTTCTAAAATAATTAAATTAAGAGTTTTATATATTGATTGGTCCCCATTGACTAATTTAAGGGAGCAGGAAGCTGAACATATTTATTTTCCCATTATGTTCACAAATGCATTAAAAAAGAGAGTAAGAAATTAACTTATATAATGTGACATCGAATAAAATCATTAGATAAGTAATTTAATTTGTTCTATATTTCTTTATAAATTAATTTTATTGAAAGTTTATGAAGTGATTGGTCCCCATTATATAATTTAAGAGAGTAAATATATTTATTTATATGTTTATTAAAGCAAGAGTAAGCAATAAAATTATATTGATGACTTAACTTATACAATATGATAGCATACAAATTTACAAATTTGGGTAAAAAGAAGAAATAAATAAAATATTATTTTAATAAATAATATAATAATTTCTCATTTAATAATTATATATAATTATTAAAAAGTAAAAATAAGAAAAAAATAACATTAATACTTTTCCAAACAATTTCATGACACATGAAACAAGAATATAGACAAAGTAATTGAAGGAGACTTACCTAACTTTACCTAGATAACTTAATTCTTGAATAATTTGATGAAATTTTATTAGCTTAAAAATATATATTTCTCGCTATACAATATTTAAAAGTTATATTTTGTTAATTATAAGTTGAATACCTGTTTAAATAAATATTATGTTGCATATTATAATATAAAAAATTATGCATTTGGATATTGGTATCCTTTTAAGAAAGATAATTATTAATATAAAAAAATCAAAAGCATACAAAATTTATTTATCTTTTAATTATGTGAATAAATTAATTTTGTGTATGTAATATTAAGATTAATTATTTTTGTAAAAAATAATTATTATAGTTGGCAGAGTTGGAAGTCAAAGGAAAAGAAGTGAAAGGAGTGTTATGTGTAATCTGCAGAGTGGAACCCACAGAAGCGTAGAGCATGCAGCGGGGGAGGGGGAGGAACGTTAAATCTGCAACGCCAGCATCAATCAATCATGAACCGACAAATGACCAAATAAAAACTCAACATTGGGGAAGTAGCAGTAGCAGTCGTACTGATACAAAGTATTTTAATAATAAAATAAAATAATATAGAAATAGAAATACACAACGGTCCCACCTGGGAGAGGTGAGGTTAAAGGGAGGGCCAGATAAAAAGTTTGGTCAGAACTCAACTCTCGGCAGGGTGAGACTCGAGAGAGAGAGAGAGAGAGAGTTGTAATTTTGGAATTGGAATTGTATATAAGGAGGGAAGCTAAGACCTCAATCCTATTGTATCTTCTCTTCCTTCTCATTCTTCTTCTCTAACCTAAGTTAAGTTTCTGCTGTTCTTGGGATACAGAAAATCATTCAATGTTTTCTTCTTATCATCATCTTATCCTCATTCATTGATATTGATAAACAACCCCTTACTTTGATACTGCTAGTGGTGCTGTTGTTGTTTTCTTGCTTGCTGTGAAGATGGGAGATAAGAGGGGTATCTCTCTTGAAGAGATCAAGAACGAGACTGTTGATTTGGTATTCTTTCTTTTCCTTTATGAGATCTCAGCACCATATCTATGCATACATCATATCACGTCACATCACTTCCTGCTTAACTTAATTCTTCTTCCTCTTTTAGATCATGTACATGCACTCCATTCCAATGGATTTTTTTTTTCCTTCTTCTTCATTCAATTCATTTTTTTAATAATTTTTTTGAGAACTAAATTATTACCAAAGGGAAGATAAATTAAGAAAACAGAAAAACACCCTTTTTCCTTCCACCTTTTTTTTTCCCCTCCAACCAAACAGACGCAGTCCCGTACCAATCTGGATTGTTTTCCTCTCCTTTCCTTTTCACATGGGATCTGAACACGTGAAAAAATTTAATTGAAAAGAGACAGCTACAGAAATGGAGAGTTGGGCTACGTTTTGTTTTATCAAAATAATATTTATATTTAATGGGTTGGTGGTGGTCTGTTGGCTTTGGGAATTTTTTAAATTTATTTGTAGTTAAGGTTGATTCTGTTTCTTTCTGCTCCTTCTGGCTGGCTTGGCTCTCGGAATTTTAAGTAAAGTACTTTTTCCGTGGTACTTTAGCCTTTTATCTGTTTGTGAAAATGCTCTCTTTGTTTCTTTTAACCCTATTCTATTTTACTTTAATTGCTACCTTCCTAGCTTTTCACCATCTGCAACCCTCTTTGTCATCTCTTCTCTCGCTTTTCTCGGATTCATCAACTCGCCCCGCAACCCGCAACCTACGCTTTTGCTTTTACTTTATTACCCTTTTAATATCTCAGGAGTTTTTGTTTATTTATTTATTTATTTTTCACTCTTGGCTATATGAATGTATTTTTATCGGAAGTCGTGCTGCCGCGTGCCCCTCACGCTCCAATCACATGGGGAGGAAGTGGGCACATGGCCCACCACTTTTTCTGGTTGTCACGGCATGTAGTCAACGCTTTGTCGGTTGGCTAGCTATCCGAGGCACGACTTTCCCCTCGGCTCCTACCCCTAACTGAGTCACGAGTTCACTCTTTCACGAGTCTTTCGCTCTCTGTGTTTTTTGTTTTTGCTTTAAAGCCAATCACTTTGCTGCCCTTTCAAACGTTTGTATTTTGAGTCTTTAAAACAAGAATTGAATTTATGTGATCTGATTGTCATGCCTTAATTTTAGGTAGTATGGAAAAAAAAAAATTTTTTTGACTTTGGATTTCTTGTTGGAAGTTCTAGTTCTTAGTAGAATCTGTAATTAATAAGATTAGCATAGTATCAATAGCATGTGAAATGAAATAATACTATGACTATGATATTAACAAAGGTATTTGAAGTTTAGCAAGATTAGAGCAATCCGGGTAGTACTAAGTATATATGGCAATTATGAAAATGTCTATATAAGGATCAAACCCGGCTGGGTTGCAGCCCAGGAGTTGACTTGACCAATGATAGTCCAGTTTTCTTCGTCGACTTTCCGAACTTATAATAGTTTGCTTTAACTCTTTTTTGGCATATAAAGTGGAAGCTGCTTGATAGATACATATCCAGGTTCTTAAGGCTAAATGTATTTGTTGACAAATATGACATGAATGAATCTATGTAATACTTCCTTGTCTGGAAATTAGACTCTTCATCATCATCTCTGAAAATAGATTTATGCGCAAGAATTCAAGTTTCTTGACAATTAATTCGTTTACAGGAGCGGATTCCGATTGAGGAAGTGTTTGAGCAGTTGAAATGCACAAGGGAAGGTTTATCCTCAGAGGAAGGAGCCAACAGGCTTCAAATATTTGGCCCCAACAAACTAGAAGAGAAAAAGGTTCTCTAATTGAAACGACTATGGCTGTTAATGGCTATTGATTTATCCTAATGAGTAATTTATTGGTTCTATCATGGACTGTTCATAATATGCACTTTTTATGAATGGGTAGGAAAGCAAAATCCTGAAGTTTTTGGGTTTCATGTGGAATCCACTCTCATGGGTCATGGAAGCTGCTGCTATCATGGCCATTGCGTTGGCTAATGGTGGAGGGAAGCCCCCAGATTGGCAAGACTTTGTTGGTATTGTTTGCCTGTTGGTAATCAACTCCACCATCAGTTTCATTGAAGAAAACAACGCTGGCAATGCTGCCGCTGCTCTTATGGCTGGTCTTGCTCCTAAAACTAAGGTAATAAAAAGTAACATATCCCATAGATGCAACTTGAAACACTAAACCTTTTTGGTGAAAAATTACTAAGAAAATTATTACTATGTATATGAACTAGCTTGATAGGATTGGAGTTTTTAATGGGTCAATATAATACCATGTTTCATTATAGTTGAATATTGTGGCTTAGCTTACATTATGCATCCTTAATTCATATTTAAGATTGTTGCAAGCGAGATGCAGATGAATTATGTGGAATTGATTTGTTGGTTTTAATGAATAGGCATGTGAGGGTGAACTGTCTCATCATTAAAATAATATCATATGGTTTTTGACTCGTGTTCTATGATGGTACGCATATAGGTGCTTAGGGACGGAAAATGGAGTGAACAGGAAGCTGCAATTCTGGTTCCAGGAGATATCATTAGCATCAAATTGGGAGATATCATCCCTGCTGATGCTCGTCTTCTTGAGGGTGATCCGTTAAAGGTTGATCAATCTGCCCTCACTGGAGAATCACTCCCTGTGACCAAGCACCCTGGGGATGAAGTTTTCTCTGGTTCAACTTGCAAGCAAGGTGAAATTGAGGCTGTTGTTATAGCCACCGGTGTTCACACATTCTTCGGGAAGGCTGCACATCTTGTCGACAGTACCAACCAAGTTGGACACTTTCAGAAGGTCTTGACTGCCATTGGGAACTTCTGTATTTGTTCCATTGCAGTTGGAATGTTGGTTGAGATCATAGTCATGTATCCAATTCAGCACCGCAAGTATAGGGATGGAATTGACAATCTCTTGGTTCTCTTGATTGGTGGCATTCCTATTGCTATGCCTACTGTTTTGTCTGTGACAATGGCTATTGGTTCTCACCGGCTGTCTCAGCAGGGTGCTATAACCAAGCGTATGACTGCTATTGAAGAAATGGCTGGTATGGATGTCCTATGCAGTGATAAGACAGGGACTCTAACCCTTAACAAGCTGAGTGTTGACAGAAACTTAGTTGAGGTGTTTGCAAAGGGTGTGGATAAAGAACATGTACTCCTGCTTGCAGCCAGGGCTTCTAGAACTGAAAATCAAGATGCCATTGATGCTGCCATGGTTGGAATGCTTGCTGACCCTAAGGAGGTTCAATTCTTTTCATGCTGACATTTTTTTTGTTAAATATGCTCTGAGAAGGAACTCCTGAGTGCTAAGATAAAACCAATATGTATACTATGCAGGCAAGAGCTGGTATTAGAGAGGTGCATTTCCTCCCATTCAATCCTGTTGATAAGAGGACTGCTCTGACATATATCGATTCAGAAGGCAACTGGCATAGAGCAAGCAAAGGTGCTCCTGAGCAGGTATTCTATATATTACTGTATGCATGAAAGACCAGGAATGTTACGTGTCATTTTCTTCTTTTAATCAATCTTTTTCTTTGGACAGATCTTGGACCTGTGCAATGTCAGAGAAGATGTTAGAAAGAAAGTGCATTCTGTTATTGACAAGTATGCTGAACGTGGTCTTCGGTCATTAGCTGTAGCTAGACAGGTTTTCATCTAACATATGCACTATCTCTTTGTTGCATTATTTTTTATTTTAAATGTTAAATCATCCTCTTGCTTTTCCTTGTTTGCCTGTCTGCAGGAAGTGCCTGAGAAAACGAAAGAAAGTCCTGGTGGACCATGGCAGTTTGTTGGTTTGCTACCACTCTTCGATCCTCCAAGGCATGACAGCGCTGAAACCATCCGCAGGGCTCTCAATCTTGGTGTGAATGTCAAGATGATTACTGGTAATGCATTGTTGTTCATCAGAAAATGCAGTTTCACTTCCTCAAACTATTGTTCACTCATCTGATGACACAATTATTTTTCAGGTGATCAACTTGCCATTGCTAAGGAGACTGGCCGGAGACTTGGAATGGGAACTAACATGTACCCTTCTGCTTCTTTGCTTGGTCAAGACAAGGATGCAAACATAGCTGCCCTTCCTGTGGAAGAGTTGATTGAGAAGGCTGATGGATTTGCTGGAGTGTTTCCAGGTGGGTGGTTTTGTTAAGCTTTTCTGGCCACAAACATGTAATTTTAGCTGTTTCCTATATTGCTTTGGTTGAACAACTTGTTTCTTACGTCCCTACTGATCTTCTTCTACAGAACACAAATATGAAATCGTGAAGAAGTTGCAGGAGAGGAAGCACATTTGTGGAATGACTGGAGATGGTGTGAATGATGCCCCTGCTCTGAAGAAGGCTGATATTGGTATTGCAGTTGCTGATGCAACAGATGCTGCAAGAAGTGCTTCTGACATTGTTCTTACAGAACCTGGGTTGAGTGTTATTATCAGTGCTGTGTTGACTAGCAGAGCTATTTTCCAGAGGATGAAGAACTACACAGTCAGTCTCTCTCTCTCTCTCTCTCTCTCTCTCTCTCTCTCCCCCTCCCTTCTAAATGATGCTCATAAGTTTTCTTTTAAGAGACTAATTCAACTTTCGTTCTTTCTTTTTCTCTAGATCTATGCAGTCTCAATCACAATTCGTATTGTGGTAAGTGTATGGTGATGTTTTTGTATACTCTCATTAAATATGAAAAGCTATGCTTATTTACTTTTTTTGTTTTTCTCTGTTTGCAGTTTGGTTTCATGTTTATTGCTTTGATATGGAAGTTCGACTTTTCTCCGTTTATGGTTTTGATTATTGCCATTCTAAATGATGGTGAGTGGTAAATGTGTTCACATTCTTTTTGTTGTTCTTTGTGCTTTAAAAACATGATCTTTGAGTTCTGAGACTATTAATTTTTATATTTCATAGGCACAATTATGACAATCTCAAAGGATCGAGTGAAGCCATCTCCCTTGCCTGATAGCTGGAAACTTAGAGAGATTTTCGCTACTGGAATTGTGCTTGGAGGTTACTTGGCATTGATGACTGTTATATTCTTCTGGGCAATGCATGATACTGATTTCTTCTCGGTAGGACAGATGGACTTCTGCTTTGTCGGCACATACTAAAGTGAAATATTCAAAAAGAATGATTTTTAGTTTTATTCAACTTCTTGTTTGTTTTTTGACAAATGCAGGACAAATTTGGAGTAAGATCCTTGAAGGATCGTGAGCATGAAATGATGGCTGCTTTGTATCTACAAGTGAGTATAGTAAGCCAGGCTCTGATTTTTGTGACTCGGTCCCGCAGCTGGTCCTATGTTGAACGCCCTGGACTTCTATTAATGACTGCATTTTTAATTGCACAACTGGTAAGAAGCTTGCACTTGTATAACTATCTTAACCATATTTCAGGTTTTTCCAAGTTGCTAAACACCTTGTTTTCAGGTTGCAACCTTGATAGCTGTATATGCCAATTGGGGTTTCGCAAGAATAAAGGGTTGTGGTTGGGGATGGGCTGGTGTTATCTGGCTTTATAGTGTTGTCTTCTATGTCCCACTCGACTTAATGAAGTTTGCAATCCGTTACATCTTAAGTGGGAAGGCATGGCTCAACTTGCTTGAAAACAAGGTATTTTTGTTTTTGAAAATAATCTTTTTCAAATCTAGAATATTATTATGCATTTAGTGGTCTGAATGACTAAACAACATGTTAACTTTTGTACGTAACAGACTGCCTTCACCACCAAGAAAGATTATGGTAAAGAAGAGAGAGAAGCTCAGTGGGCTCTTGCTCAAAGGACCCTGCATGGACTTCAACCACCAGAAAGTACTAATCTCTTCCCTGAAAAGAGTAGCTATAGAGAGTTGTCTGAGATTGCTGAGCAGGCTAAGAGAAGAGCTGAGGTTGCAAGGTACAATTACCACTGCATTAACCCTCCTCTGAGCTGATCATCAAACCTTGCGAGAGAACTTTTCTTATTTACTACATCTAAGAAGATTAAATATTTACTTTTTTTCACTTTGTGGTTGCAGGCTTCGTGAGCTTCACACCCTCAAAGGGCATGTTGAGTCGGTGGTAAAGCTGAAGGGTCTTGACATTGATACAATCCAGCAGCATTATACAGTGTGATTAACCAGAAGAAACTTTACTTGAAACAAGAAAGGGTCTGTTCAATGACTTACCCTATCCAAGAGAAAGTCTAATTAGTAAAGATTTGAAGATAGGGGAAGCAATCTGTGCTATAATTCTCCTAGTGTCTGTTTACTTAGCCTTTCTTATGTATTTCCATGTCACAAGAAAGGATTGTGTTGTTGGTTACTCGATTTCTCCCATAAATGAGCAATGTAATGTCACTTTTTACACAAATTTCTAGCTTCAATTCTAATTACTCCTCGTTTTCCCTCATTTCTCGGTTTTCATATATTTTCTGTGATGCAAGCAAATATATGATCAAATGATTGACAAAATACTAAAATATAACAACTCCTTGTTGCTGAACGAACCATGTATATATTCTTTTTTTTTGGTTCTGTCTTCCCTTTAACCTCAATCACCAGCACAATTTAAACGATCATTAACATTTCACTACACACCATAAGATTATGTAAGAAGCTAGAAACAAAATCTTTATCTATAGAATACCTGCTTAGGAGCACCTTTGCTTGTTTTATGCCCGTTGCTTACAAAGTCACAAAGATGATAAAGAGGTTATCAAAAGCAGTACTTTAATCTTTCTAATATTCCTGTCATCTTCTTCGTCTTAATACAACTTTTTTTTAGTTTCTTAATATTCTTGTCATCTTCTTCATCTTTATACCACTTTTTAGTTTTAAGAAAATTCAAAATGTTATAAAATGCTTGTAGAATGTTTTTCATTATGATTTGTGACCCAAGTAGTTGAATTTTGATCTTATATGTCTTTTGATATGACATGACCCAAACCACTCTTAGCCCCTACCTATCGAAGGCCATTCCTTAACATTTTTGCTTAGATAAGAAGACTATGAGCTGATATGATTTTAAGGGGAAGAGTTATAGTTTTTGATTACTAAACAACTGATGTAGCTTATTGGATGGCTGCATAGTCCATATAAAAAGTAACAAAATTTTAAACAATAAAGTGGCAATGCTACAATTCCTAAAGTTTCGTTTATTATTTTTCTAGCAAAATTGGTATGTTATGATAAAAAATGTCTAAAATTTAAATGCGGATTATAAAAATAGCTCTATCTTTAAAAATTTGTATGTCATGACCCTCTTTTTAGTATCAAATATTATTAGACGTACCCGTCGGACACTATCAAATAGGATTATAGCATATATATTTTTAGATTTAAAATTATTTATCAAAGAAATTCTCTAATTTGGATTATTTTCTCCATTTTCCTATATGATTACTTTAGAGTTAGTGTGGTTACTGGTTGCTAAGTTTGGAGGGGAGGTCTTAGACATTAATTTAGGAGCTGCTCTGCATAGAGCCGAATCAAACCGTAACCACGTAGTATGAAAGCCCATTAAGTTAGTGGAAGTGAGTGTACCCATATGTAATCTACACATGTACATTGAAATTTGGAAGGTAATATACAACCAAAGCTAGGATCAGCTTGTCAAATATAAATATGATACTCTTAGTAGTCGCTGCAGCCTGTAGTGCTTATATATATAGCATGTCATGTACTGGTAAACACAAAATCAAATGAGCGACATTTGGGTTGCTAGCTCCGTACATATATCCTTTTCGATTCAATGCTTGAGGTCTTCAAATTAGTGCACAAAATTGATTCAAGCTGCTCGTGTTCAGTTATCAGGTTTTAGATAAAAACATTAGCGAGTACCAAGTAGATAAATCATAAATGGGTTGCAGAGAAGGTAAGCGTTGCGCGACAAGGCCGAGTTTGAAGTCCAGTTAGACAGCTTGAGCAAACACACAGACAGACACACATATATACATATATATATCTTTGTCTATTTTGTCATCATCAATCAACTAGATATAATTAAAAGAATAATCAACTAAATTTAAAAAGATAAAGAAATAATATATTTACCAATAAAATAATTAATTATTTTATAAAGTATTAAAAGTAATTCGTCAATATAATTGCAAGCAAGTTAATCCAAATGAGGACCGTTAAAATTAAATACTAAATTTATGGTCCTCAGGCTTGATCGATTGTCAACACTCGTAACTTCTTGGAATGGCTACGGTACAATCAAGTACCAGTCTATGGGGTACTCTGGCGATACTATTGGGCAAATCAATTATTAAATATAAAATTGTTTTTCTCTTAATATTGACAACATTGATTTTTTGGATATTTAGGAAGAAAAATACTTAATTTTGTGCAAATAGCCAGAGTTATTTTCATACAAAAGGTGTACATGGCATATAAAATATGTAATAAACATGTAATATGTACTCATGTAAATAAAATAAAAAAATATTATAAATGAAAAAAATTAAATTTTAATAGACAAAAAATAAATGTTTGCCTTATTGTACAAATAATGTAAAAAGATATACAAAAGTAATAAATAAGTATAAGAAAGTTGTAAATATTTTTTAAAAGAAAATTTAATACTATTCATTACATCTAAAATTTTAGCAAAAATTACTATTTATTTTTTTAAAAGTGACCAAATACATTTTCATATAAAAGTTTCAAATAACATATAAAAGTTGTAAATATTTGTATAAATGGTATATGCTTGTTACTGTTCATGTTGAGGGTGAAAAACAAAAGTTTTTGAATATGTATAAAAGTTGTAAACAATTATATAACAGTTTGGAAAAATTCAAAAGATATCCATATTTTAAGGGGCTTTTTGGTAAATTATCGTCTTTCCAACCATTTATATGCAATAATCCTCTATGGTGAGAAATGACTCAAATACCCTGTTCCTACCTTTTACAACCTCCATTTGATATTTGATGACGTTTGAGAATCTAGTCGGTTGTTGAGCTCTCCGACATCAGACAAACAATAGATGAGTAAGCCCACAATCATCGGATGTTTGACAGCTTTTGCAATTCCTATTAGACGTCAAGCAGCAGGAAACATGGCTTCAACCTCTAGCCCTTTCCACCATTGTCAACCAATTTCAAGCTTCTATAACCAAATTTTGCACAATAACGACATCTCCAAAATATGTTACATATTTAAACTTCAAAACACATCAATCATTCAACTTTCTAACAAATCACTCTATTTCAAAGCCTAACGTTTGATTTTTGGTAAATTACATTCATACAATTTTTTATTTATGTATCCAGTTTCTTCGTTTATATTATTGTAGCATTGAGTCAAAATTATTAGTACATGGTAACAAAAGTATCATAGACAACATTACTACCATATATAACAACGATAGCATACGTGACAGCATTAACATAAATAAAATTAATTTAAACATAAAAATTAGCACGCAACATTATTAGTGTCATCAGTATACGATCATGAAAAGTGCCTCTCACATCATTACAACAAAGTCGTAAATAGGTTAAAAAAGAACATAACATGAACAATACTACATATCTTTTTGAAAATTAATCCATTAGCTATTACATCGTGTGCCTACTGTAACATCAAGAGGTTCTAGATTGTGACATGTTTGACGATTATGACATGAGCCTTCGCAAAGACCACAACTGTATGATGAGCTAGACTTACTGACAAATGGGATTCGATTCCTCCCAGATCATCTTACTAGTCTCCTCATCATCGGTGGTAGGAAAACTTTGCTGATTACTTCCTCTAGAATCACTCAATCCTCATTTACCTCAACTGGAACAATAGGAAGAGTATATGCATAAAGTAACCATTCTATTGTGTACTAGTGGACGCAGTAATCATGGAGCATAAGTAGACTCGTATGCTTGTAAACAGCTAATTCATGTGCACATGGCAAGTGGCAAAGATCAAACACCATATACATCCAAGTCTAGCATGTATGTTGAAAAGTTGATGCGCTCGTTTCCATATACCTCATACATTTTAAGAGAGATGCCACTAACTCTCACTCAATCATCCTCTTTCAAACGATACTTCATCAACTTGTTAGCCTATGGAGTGAGATGTAATTGTGAGTTTGCAAATATCTCTCTCCATTTGTAAAATCATTGTTGTAGATTCACTTGGTAATAATCTGCTAACAATGTAATCAACAGGAAACAAACGTGTCTCAAACATCTTTTCATGGATTCAACAATATTGGTTATTATGATGTGATACCTTCGCCCAGGATACTGTGAACATGTCCATTTCTCCACATCGATATCGCGAAGATATGTTACCATTGCTGGTATATATGATTCGATTTTTCACATATGGTAATTGAAATCACTATGGTGATACATCTTTACAACTCAAGTGAACATGCCTAGCAAAGTCTTGTCCTTGAACCTTGTCTTCAAGTTTTCTTTAGATAATGAGCGCATAGGCCATGAAGTGCACAAGGGAAAATTCCAAAAATAGCTCTTTTAATACTGGCATGGTGGTCATAAATGAACATTAAATCTTGGACATTTCCCACTGCATAATCATGCAATTATATCATGAACCAATTTCAAGAATCGTATTTTTTAGAATGGCCAACTCTGGAATGCCAGTGGATATATTTGTTTGTTTATTTTCATCCACGCATGATACCAAAAATATGGTAACTATATATTTTCCTTTTAGGAATGATCTATCAACTACTATAACTACCTGAAAGATGTTGTAAATCCTGCAATAGAAGCCCTAAAACTTATGAATAAGTACTTGAAGTGATCATTATCATCAGTTTCTAAAGCTGTTCTTTCCTGAGATTTGCTTTCCCAACCATTTATCTATACTGAGGGAGAAGTGTGAATGATTCCTCAAGAGATCCATAAAGTTCTTCCAAAGCTTACTCTTATGCCCTCCATGCTTTGTTGTATGTGATGCTAACACCAAATGTCTCCTGAACATCAAACATAATGTCCCTAGTTCGATATATTTTGGGTGTTTGAATGAATTTGCTCTTTATGTGTTTCCCAATAACATGTGAAGTAGCTTGTTTATGATTTGGGTGAAGTCCAACTCCTGAACATGTATACTGGTTATTATACTTCTTGACTTGGAAAAAATGGGAATCTGTAACCTTGGTTGCCCGTAACTGCCATTTACAAGATTCAGGATGACATATGACCTTAAACCTTATTGTGTTAGACTTTTTCATCCCTAATTGAAAGTTACGTCGTAATGCCAAATTGGATAACTTCTCACAATACTCCATTTTGCTATTAAAAATTAGCCTAATCGCAACTTGAATTCCATCAACTATAAATGATGTAGCATCATCTTCAACTGTGGATGACAAATGCATAATACGACGCATCCGCCTTAATGTGTTTCCTGACGCTTGTCATTCTATAGACCCAAATTTGATTCATGAGGCACATAATCTAATCTCAGCTCATTGTTTAATATTGGTTCTAACTCTTTTCATTCAAATGGAAGAGGAGGTGTAGATTTTCATTCAAATGGAAGAGGAGGTGTAGATTGCATTGGGATAGGAAAGGTCAAAAGCATATCCTAGATCGAATCATTCACAAGCATTGTACGACCATCCTTAGTGTTTTATACACTATCAACCAAACCTTCTTTTACATTCTAGTAATGAGCATTAGAATCAGTTAAATCATCATTTAAACTATCATTCAAGTCCTTGCAATCAACATCAGAATCATCATTATCATGATGATGATGATGATGATGATCATCATCATCATTTTCATCATCACCATCACTTTGAAGATTGCCTAAGCTCTCAAAATTCTCTAAAGTTATTAGGGTGACATACTACACTTAATGGCAATGACCTGAAACACCAATTGAATGATACTCTGCCCAACGAACTAGTGAAAGTCAAGGCTAACTTCTTCATTAATTTGTGGTTGTGCACAAACAGGAGTGGACTTATTTAATTTATTGCTGCCACTTGTTGAGCAAACAAAGACGGATGAGAAGAACTTCACCTCTTTATTAATGGATCAAATCATGACCTTATTCTTTGCTTGTTCTTATCTTTAACTATGATGATTAGTGGTATATATGACTGCTGGTCCTCCAAACTATGTTGTATAAAAAAACAAACATCTTTGTCAATCTTAATAGAAGTTGGCAATGGTAGAGGACCTTTAGAAGAGAATTAAACAAATAAACATAAGTTTTTTTTTTTTTTACTTAGATGCCAACCCATTTATGTACTTATACATTTAACCAACTTATTATAAGTAGTACACCTGGGAATTATCAATGGCTTGGGACCTCCTGCCTATGTCCACACTTCACTTGTTGCATCTTCTATGAATTACTGTAGAATATCGAAATGCACAAAGCTTGCATGTAAAAGACATGTCAAAATTCACCCTGAATAAAAAATTCATGAAAAAATTGCATAGAAGTCCTAGAAACAAGGATTCTGTCATTTTGCTCAATGGAGCTTGATAAATAGTGTTGAGCAGTTTGACACATGATGACGCTTGACAAAGCTCAACAGTAGATACATAAGGTTTGACACATGATGTCGAGCATTGACTAAACTTGTTCAACATTATAGATAGAAGGTCATTAGTCATTATCGTATACAAGAGCTCGATGCCCAACAACTTATGTCGAGCTAATTTATTCAATAACAACCGACATTAGGTTTTCGCTGTTAGCTTATGTCTGACACAATGCTCAACACTTGACATCATAGAATTGAATGTTGAGTCATTATCTTCCTTAACCAAAATCCCCGTTTTTCTCTACAAGTTCCATTTTTCTTTTTGCAACTAAAGTACTAAGAACACGTCAACTATGCTTAATTCATTATTTTCTAAGCTAATATCATGTTTTTAGACAACAATTATTTGAAAAACATTAAAAGTATGAACTAAATCAAGAAAAATTTAAAGAGATATGTCTTCCCTATTGATACTCATATCTTGAACATCAGTCGATACAAATGATAGAGATAGTGGGATTTTGCAATAGTTTGAGCAAAATATAGTTGTGTAGAAGAGTTCTACACAAGGTTGGAGAAGAAATGAAGGATAAAAGAAAAAAACATAGGTTGTTTGCCTTGTTTAATGAAAAAGATATTCATGTAATTTCTCAAACAAAATGGTCATGGCATGAAAATTTTGAGAGAGTGGGCCACTTCTCAAATAGGTCCCTTAATTTAGGTCATTTTTTGAATTTTCTATTTTTTTTTATTGTAATTGAAGGAAGGAAGGAAAGAAAGAGGGCATTTTTGCCTTTACTCACTCCAAAGTTTCATTACATTAAATTTGGTGGGAGAGGGTTAGTATTAAAAAGACCCTTTAAATGAGGTCTTTTTTTTAAATTTTTCCAAAAAGTTTAAAACGATATAAAACTTATAAATCTCTTTAAAAAAAGTTGTATTTCATAGTACTAACATTTTGCTTATCTAACCCAAATTACTATTAATTTTTTGAAAAGTGACCAAATACATTTTCATTAAGTTAAAATCAAAGGTTATGAATTCGTTTTAAAAAAATGATGAAAATTCATTAAAAAAGAGAAAATTAAGAAAATTATCCAAGTTAAAGGGCTTCTTTGACTTGGATAATTTGCCTACACTACAAAAGGGAGGACTATTTACGGCAGGCCGAAACCGCCGTAAATAGTCATTTGCAACGGTTATGCGACGATTTGGAACAGCCGCAAAAACAACCGCAGTAAAAGCTTTTACGGTGGTTTAGTTGGTCGATGCAAAAACAAGTGACGAAGCAGGATTGGCAATGGCCACACCCTTTTATGGCGGTTTTGTGTCCACCGTAAAAAGTCAAATATTTACGACGAACAAAAAAAGGTCGTAAAAAGTCAAAAAACCGCCGTAAAAAGTTTTATACAATTTTTCACAACTGTCGTGGGTTGATGGGGAACTGTCATAAATAGTTAAGAAATTTTTTTTTGTGTCGACCAGGAAACTGTCGTAAATAGTTAGCAAAAATTTTTCAAATTTTCGCTGCTTGTGCTATTCTATATTTATTTACTGTTTACAAAATAATTAACCTATCCCACAAAAATGTTTTGATATAATTATTTATTCATTCATTTAATGAATATAATGCAATCAAATCAAATACAAAAATACCTCATATAATGGTTCAATTATAATCCAAGAAAATCAAATATAACGCAATCATCATCCACACTATTCATCATCTTATAATCAAACAATTAAATAACATGTCAGTTAGATTTCAACAACCTTCACATAATTTAATCATCTAATAAGTAAATTATAAAACTTTGTAAACATCCTACAACTTGGTAAACAACTTGCAACTTGGTAAATAACCTGCAAGAATCAATTTGCGCCAAGAGCATAATCATTAAGTAACATTATATATTGTGAAACAAATTGTTTAATTTCATTTACATATCTATTCGTTATCTTGGTCTGATTCATGATCTATGATGTTGTTTGTTCTATGACTATCAAATTGGAAACGACTACGGTGTCCACTTGAAGCATCTGGGACCTATTTACCAAAAAAAAAAAACATAGGTTAAAAATGTAAGTCAACTGAAACTAGATTTTTAACTTTAAGAAATAAGTAAATACCGGTCTTGTAACACGTCAAATTAAGAAGGAACTTTTCATATATAATCAAGGTTTACTAAATAAATTATAAATGTTGAAATACATATGGTGCACCCTCTTTGATAAAATCTTGGGTCTGCCACTAAATGGTTGAGTCCCTTGTCATACTCGAGTACTTAAATGAAACCTAGGTGGAGAATCTATTACTTCCATATGATGCTTATGAGAAAGTCACAACTCAATTTTGTATTCAATATGGAGCCATGTAGACAGTCACATCATATCATATAGTTTGAATTGTGTGAGAGTTGTAAGTCTAATATTACTTTTTGTGTGTGCAGGATAAATATTGTAAATAACCTCGAACTAAGGCTTAATGTCACATATGACCTTGATGTTTTTAATAATATTAACTATGACCCTACCATTTGCTATTTCTATATGAATTTAAGTTTGGCACATGGAATAACTAATATAACATTGTTTTGTTTTTTTATGAGTTTATCAAATTGGTCTTAACCATATGCCCCTTTTACATTATAATTTGATATCAATAAATAATAAAGTTATAATTGAACTTGTAATTATTAAAAAAAGCATTATTCAAAAAGATTATTTAATATAACTATCTTATTCAACAAATTTGCATACAGATAAAGATCATTTATACCTTGAAAATATTTTTTTAACTTTATATTTATTGAAATTTAAATTATTTAGTTTTAACGCATTCTTTGAATTAATGATTAGTTTAATTTGTTGCGTAAATCAAATACAAATGTAAATATGATTAGTTTAATTCGCAATGAGAATTAATTAACCTAAGTCATCGTAACCTTCTACAGGAATCATTTTCAATAGTTTCCAAGAAAAGAAAACATGTATAAATAAATAAATAAAAAGATAAAGGAGAAAGGAATAATACCTTAAACGTCATCATATTGAATAAAGAGATTTCCCACCCCAACCCCTCACCCCCCAACCCCCCGAAGTAGACATTACATATGAGTCATTCTTTGAAAGTGCGAAGCATGGGACATAATCTTCAGGGTTTGTTTCGCTCATATCATTAGTCATCAATATTCCACTTGGAGGTTGCCAAAGTTATGGTGATACACTAGTAGTAGCCTATTAGAGGCAAAATCTTTGTTAATTGCAAGCTCAAGGATATTAACACAATAGATAGAAAAATAACTTTTAAAGAAATGAATTTTGTGTGCAACTTTGTATGCTGTGCGTGTGATCAAAAGACAAATTCTGAAAACTAACGAAAATCTACAAAATCTTAATACCTTTCCAGTTAAATTTCGATCAGTCCTTTGCCATTTCCAGAGCTTATGTACAACATTAGATGCTAGCGCCAATATGGCAAGTCCTGAATTTGTGTAAATTAATCTACAAACCTGAAATAAGAATTAGCATATAAAACAAAATGAAAACTAGTGCCATAAAGTTAGCTCACATTAAACCAAATATAAATCCAAAAATTATTTCTTCAAGAACATATCATGGATGATTAAACCAAATGGGGCAACACCTTGACTTCAATCGAATAACTTTATATTAGAAGATCAACTCTTTTTTCTTTTTTCTTTTTTTTTTTAACTTTCTTTAGCTTTTCTATTTTTAAGAGGCTGGATGTCATGTTTAGTTTAGATCAAACCGTCTACAACCTTCCTCGTGGCAACTGGTTGGTGTGTTTTTCATGCATAGCCACAAAAAAAGATCGCAAAGTACCATACCCTCATTGGTAAATTATCCAAAAGCCTAATAGATCGGCACTGTGGTGTTTCATTGATTTCTGTCAGTTTCCAGATCCTTGACTTTTCCACAGACTCATCAGTGATTTTGGGTTTCATATAAGCCAAACTTTTAGTATCATTGCTCTGTAGAAGCCAAAGGGAAAAAAATTAGATAATTTTACACAAAATTCCTTTTTCATGTCATGTGTATCCCCAGCTGTATTCAATAAAAAATTTGCATTACTATGACAATAAGTCTAAGCTACACTTAAAATCAGAATTATCCATGGAAAATACATCAACACTCACCATTCCAACAATTGCTGCTGCAGCTGTTGGAGTAACTCGATCTACATGCTTGTTACAACACCTATATTTGCTGAACCAAATATGCCTATTGTAGGAGCCTGTATAGACATTATGCATTTAGGAAAACATTTATCAACAAGTAGGTCAACATAAAAACTTTAGCTTTACCTTAAGAACAGTTGCAAGAGCAACTCTAGAAGTATCAAATGGACGATTCTCCACTGTGCGTGGCAGCCTGATTCCATCAGTATTTGCTAGAATTTTAACACCATTGTCACTAGTTGAGACAGCTAATAGAATTCCTTCTTTGTTAAATCTAATGCAAGGTGAAGCCTGCACGTTTCCAAGACCAAATGATTTCAAAAGCGCAAAAGCTTCATCGAATCTACCTAACCTAAAAAACCCATTAAGCAAAGCATTACAAGCAACAACATCAGGACTACACCTGCTTTCTTTCATCCTCTTAAACAACCTATATGTGTCATCAGCCCTGTCAGCTTGACACAAACCCGAAACAACAACAGTATAAATAAATTTATTGGGGGAAATGCCTCTCTCTGTCATTTAATCAAACAGCTTAAGCGCCTCCTGAGTTTTGCCACTCTTACACAACCCATCAATCAAAATACAATATGTTACACTACTAGGCATGCAACTCAATTGCAACATCTGATTATAAACCGCCAAACCCAACAAAATCACTTTTTGACATGACATAACATACAGTATCTTATTATAAGCATGAACATCAGGCTGGCAATCAAAATCCTTAATCTTCCCAAAAATCTCCAACGCTTTTTCATAATTCCCCACATCTGCATACCTTGAAATGAGAACGTAAAACGCATTGGAGACAATAGAGAAGTGACCAGCCTTCAGCTCCTCAAGTGTTTGCCAATACAAATCAAACCCATTTGGCTTTAAAAGCATGTCAAGGATTAACTTATGAGAATCCCAACAGCGAAAACGCTCCCATTTACATGCCCAGATGAAAAAATGAAAACCTAATTGAGGATTTCGCCTTTTTTGGATTATAGAATTGACAAGTTGGGAAGAGAGGAAGGGAACTAGTTGATCCAAGGCAGGTTCAATGGGATTAATAGTGTCAAGGATGGAGAGAACTTCATCGACAATAGAGGATTGGAGAGTTAAATAAGCGGAAGAGGAAGATGTGTGCAAAGAGCGGAATGGTGGTGATAGTTTGAGGTAACACGAGACTGGGTAGAGAAGAAGAGATGGGAGTCTCATGATAGATTTGTGAAGGAGAAGGGGAGGAAGCTCATTACAAATTGAAACAAGTTGATGCAAAATTGAGGCGATTAGGGTTAAATTGGTTTGGGGGATTTTGGGCAATTTAGACTGCGGTTCTAAAACCGTCGTATACACGTTTGTAGTTCATTCATTTTCGACGGTTTTTAAAAACCGCCTCAAATGAGCGCAGTATAAGCCTCCCTTTCTTATAGTGCTGCTATGACCCTCTTCGATAGTGTTCAATAAGTGCATTCGATAATGTACAACAAGTGTCGAACAGTCGACATAGGGACATGACACATTAATTTTCAGCAACATGGCCATTTTTGCAATCCCCAGTTAAAATTGTGATTTTTTTTTGAATTTTTCCTAAAAAAAATTACAAACCCTCCTAACACTTCCTTTGTGCCTCTTTTGGTCCTATAAGTAATTTACATTGTAAAAGAAGAATAAAGTCAGTAATTTGCTTTTGATTACAAGTAAAATTTGTAAGTTTGGATGGGTATATTGAAGCAAAATTGACTCTTATAGGGGTAATAAAGCAAAGAACAAAATCTATAGTAGGGCTAATATAATTAAACTCAAAAGTGAATTCTGTTGATTTTCTTAAATTAGTGGGGGCAATTGCCCATGATTGTCTCTATTTGGCTCCACCATTGGTTGAGTTTCATTTACCATTTAATTTTTAAATAAAATAAAAAATAGAACCCTTGGATTTAAATCAATCCAACGGTTATACTACTATTTCGTTATTTGTTTTGTTATTAATTAATATTTTTAAATGAGTTAATATCACTTACTAACCTTAGGTTTTCGTAAAAAATCAGTTGGATGTAATTTTTTAGAATTTTATGAACGCCTACCCTTACCTTTTACGAAATCTAACAATTACTCCGTAAATGTTAACTCTGTTAGAAATCAACAATATTAAAAGGGGAAATGGGACTTTTCACTTGTTTTTAATTTTTTAATCGTATAAAAAACTTACATAAGATTTTCTAAAGTAAGATCCTACCTAAATCTGCCAACTCCACCTATGGACATGGGAACCCACAAACGTCGTGGCCTTTGTCAACTCCGCCACCCGTAGAAGCCATCGTCTCCACTAGCTCGACCACGTCAAAATTCATTTCCTTCATGATTTATACTACTCACACGCACTGCCACCAGCTCTAATGCCTCGAAAAGCAACTAGTGCCCCACCATGGTTTGTACCACTCGTGCATTGCCAATGTTTTTCTTGTTCCTCTCCCATAACCACTCCTTCAATTGTTAGTTGTAACCGAAAGTTTGTTTAATTGGTATTTATCCTAGGTGTTGGTCTAAGATTTAAAAAAATTCGAGAGTTGGGTAGTTTTTATTATTAATATTTTTTATGCATGTTTGTTTCTAAAAATTCAATTCTTTGATCATTGAATCTGTTGTGACTAATCACTTCACAATTATTGATTTGTTCTTTGTTTCACCCTTTTTTATATGTGTTTTTTTTTTTAGAAAAATAATAATTTGTTCAGCAAATTGCATTTCTGCTTGTGGCTTTAGAAGAAGGTTAGTAGATGAAAGAATATGAGGAATTGAAAATTTTATAATTTGCCTTGTCAATAGTGCTATTTGGGGTAGGAGATGGACCCTAGGATATGAAGGAATTTGATGTTAATATTCTTATTGGAGCCCTTAATAGTTTATAGGTAGGTATTCGGGAGAAGCATCTGTTGCTTGCTTTGATGTGGCTTTTGTCTTATTTGTTATAGCTATGCATAAGATGATGCTGGTGGGATAAGATGGTTGCAAGTAGGATGTAATGTTATAACAATGATAGTGGTGCTTTGTCTACTGTGAGTGACATGGTGATGGACAGCATAACATTGTTTTATATATATATATTGATTTATTTGTTGGGGGTACAATTTGCAACTTTGTTCATGTAGTTCTTGATTTTCTTTCTTTTTAATACTTTTTTTGAATTTTAAAGCAAATGTCTAAAGTTGTTAGACTTTTATTATAATATTGTTTGTCCTTTGCCACAAGTATATAGGCCATTTAACTATTCAGAGATTATTTTATTACACATGTTTCAAAACTTAATAGAAGGGTAAATAAGTAATTGGATTCTCACTGCTTATTCAGCAACCAATTGACTTATGGAATCTATTAGCGATGGGATTAATTGATGAATTTGGTAAATGGTAAGGGGAGATGATGATAAAATTTTGAAAGGTTACATATACGTGATTTCTTAATGAAAATCTGGGAGTAGTAATATTAACTCATTTTTAAATTAAGGGATATTTGCAAATTTCCTCCCTAATTTTCAATAAAAAAATTCCTCTGTAACTCTGATAATTGCAAATTGCCCCTGAATTTCTGATTTCTCTTGTTAAATTGAAAAAAAAATTAGGAGAGAGAATATAACATTTATAATATGCCTAAAATAACCTTATAAATCCATTAATAAAAAAACTTAGTAAAAATATAAATCTTCTTTACCTTAATGCCTCTTCCTCTCTCTCCTACCCCTCTAAACGCCTCCCTCCTCTCTCTTCCCTCGCTTTTCTCCTCATCACCAATACCACCAAAAACCACCACCATCTCCTCCTTACTCTTCCTCTCTTTCCTTTCCCTCTACACCACCTCCTTGCTCTCTCTCCTCTCGCCCAACACCTCCTCTCCTAGCAACGAATCGCTACCAGCTCCACTGCCCTCCTCTTTCTCCTCTCCCTCTGCACCACCTCCTTACTCTCTCTCCTCTAAGTCCTTTGATGAAATCTTTCAAATCGTCGGTGATGCCAAACTTTTAGAGCTCCTCATCCGATCAGCGATTTTGGTAGAGGTTGCAAAGTCTTAAGATTTTTTTGACAGTCGACAATTAGATTTGGGTTTGGTTACGATTAGGGTATTGATGGATTTGGGTTTAGATGCTAGCGAAATTGATGAAGAAGAAAGGATGGGATTTGGATTAGGGTGAAAGGACAATGATGGTGACGCTACAGTGAAATGATGGGATTTGGGTTTCATGGAGATGAATAATAGTGATTTAGGGTGTTAGAGATCTAGCATAAGAGTATGGATGTTTTTCTATAATATGTAAATATTATTATTATAAATGAATAAAGTTATTATTTATAAATTATCCAAGTGTGACCACATCAATGACTAAAGGTTATAGAGCTTCTACATTGACAAAGTTTATATATATATATATATATATATATATATATATATATCTAAGATATAGAATTTTGTCATAACTCCAAACTATTTTATGACCTATAAACAAAATTTGGGCACTTTGTTTGGACAAGTTTGTAGTGTCATTTATCTTCAAAGAAGAAATGGTGAGTCTCTAATCATTTGAAGTGGAGGCTTCAAGAGAAAGACACTTGTGTATTATGAATGCATTAAACATAGAGCACATTGAAATTATCCATTTGGTAGAAATACCGTAACTAAATGTGAATTTCTATACCGAGCACTAAAGGCATCCCTATCTTAATCCTGAGTGGGTAGTGTACCTTTAATGTACAGGTTATGGTCTTTGACTAGAATAAAAAGTGAGATCTAAAAGAGTAAGGTCAATACCTTGGGTAGTTGGGATTATAAGATCTATATGCGACACTATATATACCATAGATATAGAATTCATGAATCTAAAAAGATTGCAGAACATACAAGGTTTTATTTGAGAGAATCTTAGTCGAGTGTTTAATGAAAATTGTTCATTAAACAGAGATTTATTTTAATAAATCTCAACTCATTTAAATGGTGTAAAACTGGTATCAAGGGCTCAAGATATAATTGGAGGGGTAACACGATAAATTACACATAGCTCTAGTTATTGGTATTCGATAAAGGGTAGTTGTATAAACCTAAAAATTAATGGATATGCCTTAAAGAAATAATTTAATCAGATTAAATTATTAAGATTTCTGTAAAGAGTATTTAATTCAAGCGCAACTTTGGATCTATAGTAGAATAGACTAAAATTAATAGGTAAAGTCTACTACAGCTACGAAATAACAGGTACTGGGTTGAACTTATTAGAGCTTATAATTAAATATGTCCATCAAGATGCTTAGGTAGCTGATATAAATTGTCAGAACAATGATAGGGCTTGAGAAATTAATTATTTAATTTAATTGGTTTATTAGAGAATAAAACCTATTAAATTAAATATATTTGACAAGTAAATGGGCTCATTATTTAATTAATTTGATTAATTAAATAATAGAGTACTTGGGTCAATTTAATTAGTTAGATTAATGGACTTATAATTAATGTGATTAATCAAAATCCTACAGGAAATTTGGGTCAGACTTAATTGAGTGTTAAAAGCCAAATTAAAGAGTTAATAAGATTAAGTTCTAGGAGTCCAAAAAATTAGTTGGACTTAGGGACTGTTTGTTTTAACTACTTAAATTTGAATATGAATGAAATTAAGTGATTTGAAAAATTATTTTTATTTGTTTTAATGCCTAATCACTTATTTTTAGACTTTATGTTTGAATAAAAAACTGAAAAAATATCATTTTTTTCTTAAAATATCTTTAAGTATAAGATATCTTTAATACCCTTCTAAAATCAAATCTTCTTTGTGAAATCTAGCGGTTGACCCTTCTCCATGTGCGATCAACGTCTCACAGCCGCCACTCACCTCTTCTCCATGGCAGTGTGATGGGCTTTAGTTAATCTTCTCTGGCAACTTTTCTGGGCTCAATCAACACGTCTTGTCGACAATACAAATATGGGAAGGCCACGATTGTTGCACTTTGCGCTTTCATGAGAACTTAAAAAATCAGTGGCTGGAAGCATTGTGAGTTATTGCTTCCTAAGTTACTCCGTTAAAGCTATTGATTTAAGTAGTGGAAGGGTGGGGGTCATAGGCTAGCAGCGGCGGGCCATCTATTTTGGTGATGATGGACTGAGGATGTGGGCGATTGACTTTAAAAAATTGTGTTTCATTTTTAGAAAAAGTAATAGTTAATATTTAATATCAATAAATTAAATTAAGTATTAATTATGTTGTTGTATAGGTTATATATAAATTACATTTTTTGTTATTTTTATTAATATATTTTAGTTATATTAACTAATTTAAATAAAAGTTGGTTAATAATTGGAAAAAAAATAAATTTAAATAAAATAAATATAAATATAAATTAAAAACGAATTTAATAATTTAAAATATAATTAATAAAGATAAAATGTAAGATTATTAATAATTTTAGTTTAATTTTATTAAATTTTTAATTTTTAAAGGATTACAACAATTATTGAGATAAATATTTTATATTTCCTATTACAAGGATAAAAAAGTCATATTAAAAATAAGATATTTTTTTCACCACTTTTTTTAAGAGGTGTATAAAAGAGTAATATTATTTAATGGTAAAAATTTAGTCATAAAAAGTGTTTAGATGTAAAAAGTGTTAAGTGATAGAAACAAACACTACTTAAGCCTAATAGGATTATGTTTCCTAGTTAAAGTTAGATAGGGATTAACATAGATATAAAAGCATAAATCATGTCAGTGTTGCGATAGTTCTGTAATGAACAAAGAACAAGCCGTAGCTATACATGATACTATTCACTAGTAACTGTTCACAGAGTATTGTTTATAAGTTACTGTTCATCAACAACTGTTCATCTATCACTATTCATATAAAATAGTCTAGTGATTTTAAGATGCCCACACGTTTCGTTAAAGCAGTTTTCATACCTAATTAGGAATAAAGTGGTGAGAAAGCAAATCAAAATTTTTAAGCCTATGCTTACAAGATCTTTGTCCCGAAGGCTATTCTGCGGTCTTAAAGTGTTCAGATTTGGCATTGAGTTCCTACAATTGGTATTAAAGTTTTGGTTCCTCTACTAGTAAGCGACTAGGTATCAAAAATTATTTGCTTTCTTTGTAAGTAACATGTTTTAGTTGATCTGGTATTTTGGTTTTTCTCTATATTTTTTTTATTACAATTTTTATGTGATGAATTTTTTAATAATTGAAAGGTTGTGAATCTGGTTTAATGCATGGCCTTAGAGTTTTATTTGTATTTCTTTTAAGGGTATTTAATCTTTGAAGGGTAACCTATATGCCATTGAATTACCCTCTGTGTTTTTTTTATTTTTTGTTGATTATTTTTGTGTTTTTTGTACATAATTGTCTATAATTATTATGCATGAGATTTGTATTAATTGATGTAAGAACACAAGATTTGATGGAGATCAAAGGAGCTATGGAGACTGAAATCAACATAAAAGCTAGGGTTTAGGCCACAAAAGTTGTGTGCCAAAAACCCTAGGTATGAGGGTTTGTGCAAATGGGCATTGGAGGTGGCGGCTAGCCCTAGAACAAGTCTAGGGCATGTGGATTGATGGGCCGAAGGGTTTCTTGGAAAGCTCTAAGCCAAATCAAATTGACCAAGCCCAAGCGTGGTGAGCTTAACTCCAAAGTGTAAAATTTTGTTGTTTTAAGCCTATTGGGCTATTGGATGTCGGTCTATGGGCATAGCTTGGTGGTTCAGCACTAAAGTTGGGTCCAATGGACTATTTTATGATGCCTAATAGCCTTTAGGCATCGAACAATACCATGGTGTTGGGTTTCATGGGTTCACTCAAACCCAAACCCAAGTTGGTTCCAAGTTGTTTCACCTAATGAGCTTAGTTTATTTTGAAACTTAAGACTATATAAGTGCAATTGATTTATTGGATAGTATCCCATCTTGTCCATGTTGTTTTTGTGGTTTTATAACCCTAAATGGTGACAAATTCGGAGTTGTATAACCCATAAAATCAAAGTTGCAATCTGCAGGGTTGAAACTATAAATTTGAAAATGTTCTAGATTTGTAGGGGTGTTTGAGAAAATTTTCAGGGTTTTTGGACAGCCTTAATAGTTCAGTAAACATTCAAAATTTTTTATTTTATGAATTTTGAAAATTTTCTTCGAACTAATGGACATATTCAAACAAAAGGGACATGCCAAGAAGACATAAGAAGATACAAAAACTCAAGAAAATATCATTGTAATATTTTTAGAAAAAAGGCCAAGTGTTTATACCAATATGTATGATGCATCTATGATTATTTTATTTAAGTATTAAATGAAATAACGACATGTGACATGCCATACAGAGAAAAGGAAATGCCACATCATGCATTATAATAAGTCCATGTATTCATGCATAAATTTATATATAATTAATCAAAGTGTTTGATTAATGGAATTTATAAATAAAATTACTTAAAATTAATTAGATTAATCAAAGTAATTAATAAGTTGATTTATATATTTATCAAAAGTGTGATAAATAGAATATAAATCATAATCTTAACTAATGAGATCAATTAAGAAATAAAATATGGATATAAAAGTTTCAAAAGGTTTGAAAAAGTTTTATGAACCATATTTTAAACCAAAATCCAAAATTTTTTTAAATGTTTAAGTGGAGAAGGTTTAATTAAATTTAAACCTAAAGCCTCCATTGGTGGTTCATATAGATGGGTTATCCCACTTAGGATGTTGTTCCTTAAAAGAGGGTTTATGGTAGTTTTTTTCCAAGATTGGATCTCCTATTAGATAAAATTGATCTAAGTAAACCATTAAGTGCTATTTCCTAAAAAAATTTCACATTAATGCAATCTTCGAATTAATTGAAACAATGGTCATACACTCAATTTAATTTTGAAAAAGAATGGTTTCATTAATTAAGGGCTAAAATATGGTGGTTGTTATTATTAAAATATGAAAATAATAATAATTAGAAAGAGTTTTAATTTAATCAAATAGAGTTATCACATTTTCCTAAAGAAGAGTGGTAATTATTTGATTAAAGTACCATATAATATATTATAGATTCTTTTGGGTAACCGCATCTATATTTTTGTATCCCACACATTATGTAGTTATATTCAAAAGTTATATGATTATTGATAAGGGTGTATGTTTGTTTTACGGAAAATAAATTCAACAACTTTTGTGCTAAAATGATCAATATGCTCCAAATATAAATTATACTGAATGGAAAATTTAATTGTATTTTTAAAAAACCATGAGATGGTTATAGCTATATAGATCATATAATGATGATAGCTATATCGACCATGTGACGGTCAAGGCTATGTATAGCGAAAAGAAAGTCTTGACACTATATATATAAAACAAGCTCAAAGTTATAAGTGGATCCTATAGGCAAGTATACCTTCACCTTCCTATGAGTATTTGACTCTGAAGAATGAAGAATATACTATGCAAAGTGAGATAAAATAAATATAATAGCCAAGTTATATATTTACTTCTTTGGACCAAGTGTTGTATATTGAAGTTTATATACATGGCTAATGTAAAAGATATCATTTTTCATTTGTAAGAGTTGTTAAGTGAGGCAAAATCGATATGACACTAAATTTTTTATCATGTTCTTTATTTAGAATAATGATAAATTTTGATAAATAACTAGAATTTCTCTCAAAAGTCAAAATGAAGGAGGCTACAAAGGATAATAAAACCAAAGTCTAATGTTCTAATAGTTTCAAACCTTAAGGGAAAGGTCTACAAGAATGGATATGGAAAGGTTTTAAAATCCTAAAATGGAAGACAAAAAGTGAAGCCAACCAATTGGAAAAAGTTTCCATTACAGTGATAAAGGCCATTTTGAAAAGAGATACATAGCATTTAAAGTTTGTTTAAACAATATCTTTTTTAGAATCATTCTTTGTAGAATATTCCATTAATTATTAAATTATGGATACTAATCATGTATTTAGTTCTTTGTAAAGGCTAAATAGGACTCGACTTCTAAATGAAAGTGAGCTTGGCTTAAGGCTTCTATAAGAAGCATTGGTGTCTGCTCATGCAATTACAGAATTGCACTTTTTGATGCTTTTAGTTAGGGGTGTGCCAAATAATCCGACCCGATCAGGTTTGTCGGGTTTTGGTCGGGTTAACCGTGAACAGTAACCCGAAATCGGGTTGGAATAGTCGGGTTTGAACAGTACCGGATTATAATCGGGTTAAATAGTATGTTTAAATAAAACCAAACCCGATCCAACCCGACCCGATCCGATCGGGTTGTCGGGTTTTAATAGGGTTAATATTGAATAGTAACCCGAATTCGGGTCAAAAGAGTCGGGTTTGAACAGTGTCGGGTTAAAATCGGGTTTGGACAAACCCGACCCGACCCGACCCGACCCGTGTGCACCCCTACTTTTAGTTGTGGATAATTATTATTTTTGTAGATATTATGCACGAGATTTTGAATTTCAGACACTTACATAAAATTTTGCTTATTTATTTTCTTTTAACAAGCTTGTTATTATTCAAAAGAATAATGAATTTTAACTTTTCTGGAAATGTACATAACAATTTGCATATGATGGAAAACTAAAAATGGAATCAATAAATGAGACCAAGTTGAATAAAGAAAGAGTTAGTCTAAAACGAATCAGGTTTATCTTTGTTATTTCTGACTGAGCCAATTTTATGAAAAGGGATTCGAGAGATGGTTAAATATGAACACTAAGTTCTTTAGATGCTGTACCTATACCAATTGATGAATCAAGCCTAGTGAGAAATTTTCCTATAAGTCATTTTAAGTTTAAAGGAAATAGAGTTAAAGATTGTATTGATTTAGTACATTAAGATGTTTATGCACCAATTAAAGTAAATACATGAGGCATAAATATATCAAATAACTACGGTAAGATTGTAGTAGTGAATACTTCTCGTGACAATGAAGTACTATTCCAACTCAATAAAGTAGTATAGATAAAGAATAGAACTCTCTAGGACATAGTTTGATCCGTGTAAGTCATTCAAAATTATCCACTTGTTTTTAGGAAACCCTAAAAGGTACAAGAGGATAGTGCTTTGATAGTTGACCTAGTGACAAAAAATTTGCAATATGACTACAAATCACTTAAAGGTCAACTATATGAAGAATTATAAGCCTAAACGCAATGTAGTATTAGAAGAAATGTCAAAAGAAGCTACCACTAATCCAATCAGTGATGATAGTTTCAAAGATTCGACATTTACTTCTAATACAAAAAAAAAAATAAAATATCCAATTACACAACATCCTATGGTACCTTGACGTAATAGGAGGATTGTTAGACAAACTCCTATGGTACCTTGATGTAGTGGAGGATTGTAAGACAATTCAATTAGATTCATAGGAGTATCATAAAATAGTGAAGGAAATGAATCTGATCTTGCTACTTATAAAGAAGCAGTGAAATATGCTGATACAAATAGTTGGCAAAAGGCTATGAAGTCAGGAATAAAATATATGTATTCTAATTCTGTCTGAAAACTTGTAGATGCACTTGAAGGGATAAAACCTATAGGGTGCAAGTAGGTCTACAAGAGAAAGAGAGAAGCTGATGAGAAGGTAGAGACTTTCGAAGCAAGGTTAGTGGCTAAAGGTACACTCAAAAGGAAGGGATCAAGTATGACGAGGCCTTATCGCCTATAGCTACATTGAAATAAATTCAGATTCTCTTATCCATTGCTACTCATTACAACTATGAGATATGACAAATGGATGTCAAGACAACATTCTTGAATAGAAATTTTGACGAAAGCATCTGTATGATGCAACCAGAGGTTTCATAGAGTAAGACCAAGAGCAAAAGGTTTGTAAATTGAAAAGTTTAATTTATGGTATTAAGTAAGCATCAAGGTCTTGGAACTTTAGGTTTGATTAAATGATCAAAACTTATTGTTTTATTCAAAACGTAGACGAGCCTTGTGTTTACAAGAGAATACAAGACCAAAAGGTTGTGTTTCTCATTCTTTCTGTTGATGATATTCTACACATTGGGAATGATGTAAAGGTACTATCATAAGTTAAAATATGATTGGTTGAGCAAATCCAAATGAACGATTTGGGAGAGGCTAGTTATGTTCTTGGATCCAACTCATACGTGATAGGAAGATCAAGAAACTAACATTGTCTCAAGCTTCCTAGATAAAGAAGATTCTGCCTAAGTTTGCAATCCAAAACTCCATGAAAGGATTTTTACCTTTCAGGTATGGAGTTAAGCTTTCTCGAGAGTAGTCTTTTTAGACTCCTCAAGAAGAGAAAGAGATAAAATGAGTCCCATATGCCTCTGCTATTGGGAGTTTCATATATGCAATGCTAAGTATTAGGCAAGATATATGATATGCCATGGGAGTTATTAACGGGTACCGGTCAAATCCTACTTGTGAGCATTGGGTTGCGTAAAGCATATACTAAAGTATATTCGTAGGACGGAGGGATATATGCTTAGGGGTGGCAATTTGGGTCACGAGCAACACAAACACAATTAATAAATGGGTTGGATTCGTGTTTAGGGTGTTCAACACGCCAACCCATTTAGTAACACAAATAGTTAAACATATCTTATCAATCCTTAACATGCAAGCTCATTGAATGATATGAATTTTTACCTACTTACAATATATATATTATAAAACTAAAAATTTTATACTATAAAGTAAATTAATTTACATAATAGTAAATTATGGTGATTTTAGTAATTTTTTATACTAACAATTATTTATATTCTAAAATTAGTTTTAACTGATATAAATATGTAGAATATGATATATTATACATAATTAGGTTAAAAAATTAAGTAAATTATGTGAATTAATATATTATACATAATTGGGTTAAACAATTAAGTAAATTATGTGAATTAAGTATGACACAATTACAACACGTGTGTGATACGTTTAATAATCATGTTGAATCCGTGTTTTATGTCTCGACACGAATAATTAAATGGGTTGACATGCGTGACATGAATTGCTACCCCTATATATGCTTGTATATTCTGGTAGTGACCTCACTGTGGTTGGATATATGAATTCAGATTTTCAGTTTGATCTAGACTCTAGAAAGTCAACTTCAAGATCTGTTTTCATTTTGGGTGGTGGAGCCATAGTATGGAGGAATATTAAGCAATCAAGCATTGCTGGTTCCACTATGGAGTATGAAGCAGCTTATGAAGCAGCTAATGAAGTTGTTTGGCTTTGTAAGCTCCTTATAGATTTAGAAGTTGTTCCAAATGGTGAATAAGCCATTATACTTTATCATGATAATATTGGGACAGTGGCTAATTCTTAGGAAACTAGAAACCATAAGAATGGAAAGCATATGGAAAGGAAGTACCATGTCATACGAGAGATCGTGCTGCATAGAGATGTGCAAATATGTCACATCTACTCTAAAGGCAAGTAGGAGGGGTTTTTTTTTTTGTAATATGAAAACATTATTGTTATAAATGAATAAAAGTTATTATTTATAGATTACTCAGGTGTGACTCTATCAATGACTAAAGATAACAGAGCTTGTACATTGACAAAGTTTTTATATATATGAGATATATCTAAGACATAGAATTTTATCATAACTCAAAACTAGTCCACGACCTATAAACAAAAGCTGGAAACTTTGTTTGGCTAGGGTTGTTGTGTCGTTTGCCTTCAAAGGGGAAATAGTGAGTCTCTAACCATTTAAAGTGGAGACTTTAGGATAAAGACACTTGTGTATTATGAATGCATTGAACATACACTACTTAGAAATTAACCAATTGGTAGAAATACAGTAACCAAATATGAATTTCTGCAACTGAGCACTAAAGACATTCCTACCTTAATCCTGAGTAGGTAGTGTACCTCTAGTATATAGGTTGCAGTCTTTGATTGGAATAAAAAGTGAGATCTAAAAGAGTAAGGTCAATACCTTAGCTAGTTGGGACCATAAGATCTGTATGCTAGTAGACACTATACTGTAGATATAAAACTCATGACTCTGAAAGGATTGTAAAATACAACCTTGATGGTTTTAATATATTTTATTTGAAAGAATCTTAGCCAATTGTTTAATGAAAATTGTTCATTAAATTGAGATTTATTTTAATAAATCTCAACTCATTTAATGGTGTAAAACTGGAATTAAGGATTGAAGATGTAATTGGAGGGGTAACACATTAAATCATACGTAGCTACAATTATTGGTATTTCATGAAAGGTAGTTATGTAAACTTGATAGTCAATGCATATGGCTTAAAGAAATAATTTAATCAGATTAAATTATTAAGCTTTCTATAAAGATTATTTAATTCAAGAGTGCAACTTTGGACCTATGGTAGAAGAGACCAAATTTAATAGGTGAAGACTACTGCAATTATGAGATAAACATGATACTAGGTCAAATTTATTGGAGCTTATAATTAAATATGTTCATCAAAGTCTCCTAGGTAGCTGATATAAATTGTCTGAGTAATGATTGGACTTGAGAAATTAATTATTTAATTTAATTGGGTTTATTAGAGAATAAAGCCCATGTATTAAATTAAATAGATTTGACTAGTAAATAGACTTATTATTTAATTAATTTGATTAATTAAATAATAGAGTATTTGAGCCAATTTAATTAATTAGATTAATGAGCTTATAATTAATGTGATTAATCAAAAGCCTATAGGAAATTTGGGTTGCACCTAAGTAAGTGTTCAAAGCCTAATTAAAGACTTAATGAGATTAAGTTCTAGGAGTCCAGAAAATTAGTTAAACTAACCCTAATAGGATTAGGTTTACTAGTCAAAATTGGATATGAATTAACAGAGACATAAAAAGATAAATTAGGTCAATGTTGTGCAGTTTCCTAGTGAACAAGGAACAAGCGGTCACTGTATGTAGATAATGTTCACATGATACTATTCACAGAGTACTTTTTAACGAAGACTATTCATGAGGCAATGTTCACCGAATACTGTTCATATGTCATTGTTTACTGATCACTGTTTATCCAACATAGTCTAGTGAATTAAAATATCCTGTAAATTATTGCATAGGACAAAGTTAACATTAGGGGTGGCAATTCGTGTTCGCGGGTCGTATTTGTATCGTATCGAGCTGTGACATGATAAATATTGACCTGATACGAATATGACCTGTTTATTATTCGTGTCACGAAGGGTCAACACAAATACAAAATGATTATTAAACAAGTAACACGACACGAAACGCGAACACGAATAATAAACGGGTCGTCTTCGTCTTCGTGTTAAATACGAACATGACCTGTCTAACACGATTATGACATATTTATACGATTGACACGACTGTTTATAATTACGATACGATTATGACACGATTACAATTATGACACGATTATTACATGATTATACATTAAAACATTTTTTAAATAAAAAGGCTATAACGTAATATATAAAATTAAACAAAACTAAATGCCAAAAAATAATACAAACTTTAACATTTGATTTAGGAAATTAAAAATTAAAGGTGATGTGCTAGTGTCCTTCTAATTATATTAATATAATCAAATATTCTAATTTTTAATTTGTATTATTTAATGTGTAAAAATTATGAAATATTATTAGTGTCAATAATCGTGTTATTCGTGTTTTAATTTATATTCAGGTCAATCGTGTTTAATATATATGCGAGTCATAAACGGATTCGTGTCCTAAACAGGTCGTGTCATAATGGTGTTCGTGGGTTGAAGGCACTCAACATGAGCATGACACACGATTATTAAACGGGTTGAAAATTTCAACATAAATAGGATTAAGGCAAAACCAAATTCGTAAATTTTTGTATTATATTATATCAGATTCACTTGTCGTGATTTAAATTGTCACCTCTAGTTAATTTAGAATATTAGGTTATTTCTTAAACGGAGAAGTGCTTTAACAGTTATTAACGGCACTTTAGGGTTATGTTGTGATTACCGTAACTACAGGTAATTTTACTGTCGTTTGGGTAACCCGAGGGGGAAAATGTTATTAATCCTAGTAACTCTTGCCCAGAACACACACAAGTGATCACAGCAAAAGTATTACTATCACAGTATCACTCCTGCTCAAAAATGGATCTAGGTATTCTTCTCCACGCTCTAATTCCTTCACTGAACTCTGTAAGTACTATCTCTTCTTGTAAAGAGAATGAACTACTCCCTTATTCCAATTTTTTGTCAATGCCCATTTACATATTCTGCTCAGGTTGCTGTGTTAGGAGTATATTTTACATACTTGGCCGTTGCTGGATCTGTTCTGCCCTGTAAACTTGTTCGTGGAGTTGCGCTGCCAGATGGCACTCGAGTTCAGTATCGATGCAATGGTCTGTTTCTGTTCTCACTGGCGTGTTTGTCTACATTTTTGTGTGGAGTTTGAAATGGGTTTACTGTTTTGGATAGGTTTATTATTACTCGTATTGTTGGTTGCGTTACTTGGAATTGGTGCCCAGATGAACTTCGTATCACCCACTGTATGTACTCGCTACTTATGATTGTTTATTCTCTTGTTTGTGATTAGTACATTAGGGATCAAGTAGTTCTTGTTTTCTACGATTTTTAATTTGTCAATAGGGTGACATCTGGCTTTACACTTGACTGAATATAATCCAAGTGCTGCCAGATTTCAAATAAGTTATGTTGTATTAGGAGTTAGTGTTTGAACTCCAAGGTGTCCTTGAAGGGTGAAATGGTAAGAGTTTTCAACTTACTACCTTAAGATTGCAGCTTGTAGTTGCTGCTGACATAATGTATATGGAAATGTTTAGGGGTGGGATCATATATATAAAAAAAACTTCTCATTACCATGCTTTACAGTATATATGTCCGTATTTGTTCCTTGTTGGATTGAGGTGTGTCTTGGATTTGGACGCTTACATTTGTGCAAAAGAATAGCTAAAAGCTGAAGGGAGCAAGAACTACCTCTCTAATTATTGATGCAGCTGATTATGTGCATCTTGTGAATTTGCACATTTGTTCTAATTTTACAAATTGTATTTGCAGGTTATATCTGATAGAGGACTTGAGCTGCTATCAACAACTTTTGTATTCAGTTTTCTTGTAAGTGACAATTTCATGTTTTTGTGCTTGGAAATTTTGGGTGTGGACGCGTGTTTTGCAAATTTTAAACAAAAATACACCTTTTCCTTTTAATTAGTGAACAATCTTCTAAACTGCATGTCAAATCTTATTTTATCAGCGTTTGTCTCCAAGTCACGTCATCATATCTATGAGCTTTTTATGTAATAAACTTTTTTGATAGTTAAACTGACACTCTGTCTCAGATTATTTAGTTCTGATTTGAGGTGGTTCCATAAATGCACTTCCTCAATTGTGCAGCTTGTTAAGTTTAAAATCTTGATTTAAATTTAAGATGTGAAAAGAAATTGGAGCTTCACTAGAATGATACGAATGATATAATAATTGCTAATTTTAAAAGAATCCTGAGTATACCGTTTATTTCTATAGAGTCTCATTGTAAATGTTCTCAGCCGACACATTCAAATTTCATTTTCTTTTGGAAAACAGAGCTTGCTGGTCTTCGTCTAATTCCACCTTGGTATTTCCACAGACACCCTTTTTGGGGGATCAAATATATATACACACACACACACACACACACACACACACACATAGCTGAAAGGATTCACAATTGCATAGAACTCAATATCTTGGTTGCAAGATAGTTTTTGATTGCATTGTTGTTGGTCTTATAGTTGTAATAATATTAGTAACTGTACTATAATTGTTCTTGTCTCTATATCTGTAGGATTATTATATCATAGTTTTCTGTTTTAATTAGTTCTCCCATTTCTGTTTTCTATTCTATGCCAGGTAACATGTGTACTTTATGCTACTGGCTGCAGTTCATACAATCAGGGTTCTTCCCTGAAGCCTCATGTCACAGGAAACCTTATACATGACTGGTATTCTAATAAAATCCCTCAGTGTATAAATGTTTCTCTTTAACTTTATGTCCTGCATGGCTTGTGATAGCTACCCCACTGTATTTTTGTCAAAACTCTGTTTTTAGAATTATCGATTTGTTATACTTGGAACAATAAACTTAGGGGCCGTTTGGTATGGGATTTGTGATTATGGGAATGGAGTTCAAATTCCTGAGAAATTGAAAATCAGAATCTGATCTCTTGGAAACAAACTTTACTGTGTTTGGTTGCCCACAAGAATCTTATCATAAAATTCTTATGGGAATCATATTACTATGTTAAGTTGCATACAGTAATGTGTTAATTTTGTTCAATATGTGAGTAATACTTTATAATTTTTTTTTCAATATGTCAAAAATACTTATATTATTTTTCATGTTCTAGTATGCAATAAAAACCATTAAAAATATATTAGGTTATTCTAGTATGCAAAAAAAAAAAAACCATGAAAAATATATTAGGTTAATAATTTTGAAGATTTATAAATTTATTACAAATATATATATATAATATATAAATTATCTTAATAGAAGACAATATAACGCATGATAAAACTTAAATGTATATTTTAAATATATATTACTATATTTAATAAATAATAGATAAAAATATTATCTTAATAAATATATATAAATTTATTAACCAAAAAATAAATAAATTTAAAAAATATATAAATGAATTTATAAATACATATAAATAAATATATTTATCTTAATTATATATTATATTATTTAATTATATTTTTATTTATCAAATTTAATTTTTTAAATTTAAATTTAAGTTTATTGATAAATAAATTTTTATATAAGTATAAATTTACATAAAAATTTACATATATATATATATATATATTTAATCTTTTTATACAAATTATATATTATATTTATATATATAAAAATATATTTATCTTAATTAATTAATTAATTTAATAATATTAATTTAAAATATTATTTTTATTTATATATTTATATAATTTATATATTTATTATATATAAATTTATATATAATTTAGTAATTTTTTTAAATTTATTCTATATATATTAAATAAATAAATAAATATATATATAAGAGTGGGTTTAGGTTTCTTGAGGAATTTAAATCTCAAGTGTTGAGAGGGTTTGATATTACCCCAATAGAGGGTAATATGAAGCCTATGATAAGATCCAATCCTAGGGTTTAAAAATTCAAATAAGCCAACCAAACAAGGGTTTGGTTCCCATGTTCAAAAACCCTCATATCAAACGGGTCATTTTCTTTTTTCCATATCATTTGGTCCTTAATAACTTTATTTATTTAGATTATCTTGATGTTTTTACCTTGTATGTAATTCTATAGGTGGTTTGGGATACAGCTGAATCCTCACTTTTTGGGCATTGATCTCAAGTATGTAATGCAGTCTTCAAACATCTGTGCATGTTTTATGTTGTTCTGTCTTTAAGAATCTTATATAAGCGTACATTTGAATGGATATATGATGACAGTCTATTTGACAAACGCTGAACAATAATTCTCAAATTTAAACTGGATGGTTCTGTCTCTGTAGGGCAGCGCATGAATCGATCTTTTGGCCAGTACTTGCATGTTTAGATGAGGACTTTGAAATTCCCTAAGCATAATTAGGATTGTTTAAATTATTTGGTACTATTATCACCATTTGTCGCTATAACATTTTGAATTTATTGAAAATTTGAGATGCTGTTGCGGATATCAGTTCTGCTTATGATAATATTATCTTGTTTAGATTTTTCTTTGTTAGAGCTGGAATGATGGGATGGCTGCTTATCAACTTATCAGTTCTGGCGAGAAGTGTTCAAGATGGCACCTTAAATCAATCAATGATTCTCTACCAGCTACTTTGTGGAGTAATTTGATGATGCAAATATTATTCCTTCCTTTATTTATATTTTACATGTCATCTGCAGTTACTAAACTATTCTATCTGCTTATATTTTTGTTTCAGTTATACATTCTGGACTACTTTGTTTATGAGGAGTACATGTCCTCCACGTAAGTGTATTACTTGCATTTCTTTAATGTGATCTTTGGCTTATTTTGGACTCTAGTTTTGTAATAAACATGTTGGTTGCTGAATACATAATAGGGTTATTTTTCTGTCTTCTAATTATTTTATGCTATGAGCTTGAAAATATATTGGAAGCTTTAATGACAACTCTTTGCTGCTAATCTTGATGCTAGTAGATTCACTGGTATTGGCAGCTCTAATACAATTACTATTGCTCTTGCAATCCAGTATTGGCTTATTTACTATGCCGCAGAACATAATCTGTAGGGATGCAGAAAAGGAATAATAAAAATGAATAAAAAATGAATTTAGGAAAAGTTAAAATCAAATGTAGCACAAAATCTATAACTGATTTCTTTTATTATTATTATTATTATTTTTATCTTTTTCCTTTTCTTTATGTAATGTCCATAATTATAGATCTAATAAGTTCTGTTCTAGCACACTATTTTCCTCTAAGTTTTCTTGAACCATTGTGCAATTTGTTAGCCTGATTATTTCTATCTGAGCAGAGTTTCATATGTGAGCCATCTGTATGTGGGTTTCTTTTACAGATGGGACATAATTGCTGAGAGGTTAGGCTTCATGCTGGTATTTGGAGATCTAGTCTGGATTCCTTTCACGTTTAGCATCCAGGTATGTAATTGTTAACTAGAGAAAGAAAGCGATGCCCTTTATTGTTTTAATATTTATAATTCTTAAAATATCTTTTACACACATGCAATAGATATTGTAGTTTTATGCTTAATTAATTCTTGTAATTGTGAGTTGACAAGAGCATTGCAACAACTTTAAACTATAAAATGAACTCCTATCTGGCCAAATGGAAAGATTCGATACTTAGGTTGGACATCTATCCTCTTTATCTCTTCTGCAATAAACATTTTCCAAGCCTTGGTCCTACTGCTCTATCTGAAGTCATAGTGTTCTATGACACTTGAATTTCTTCTTGTGAGAAAAAGAATATCAATATACAAGTATATATAACTTTCTTTTGAAGATTTCTACAATTCCTTTATACAAGTCATAAGATTTATACTGAAATTGAGTTGTTTAAGAATTATTTTAGCCAGGGTTTACCGGTCTTGACATTAGTTTGGATCTTGCATGTTATTGAAGCCAGATGTTGTGTTGACCCAGACATTTGAAAAGAATTGTAGCCCTGTGTCACTAACTTGAACACCTTTTGCCAATAAGCAATTTTGTTTCTCAGTTTCTTTTAGACCACCTTATGTGTGGATCCTCATTTTGGTAGTTACTCAAAATACTGAAGTGGTTGTGAAGCCAGCAAGCTACACCTTCAAGGACTTTTAAGCTTATGTTATCTTATGAAGCTGTATGATAACATCTTTACTGATCAATATTTCATTTTTTTTAATTTAAGACATAAATAGTTTGACAAAGGGAGTTTAGGGAGAATGTGAAATTATGTCAGCTTTAGGGGACTTAAATAAATCCACATAAATATGACGGGAGAAAAGGAGGTATCCATTTTTCACAAAACATAGGGGAGTCGGTGGTCACATGAAGCAGATGTGGCTTGTGTGTATGGCTGCCAAGTGGAAGTGGGTATGCTTGACGTGGATTGGGTGGTTCACCATCCCCAATAATAATAAACTGACGGGTCAACGATATGGAAATGGCTATGACTTTGATATGTGATTTTCTAATTATTGAATAAGAATTTTTAATAATATAATAATTCAACTATTGTAATTCAAGATTATTGACAGATTGATGAGTTAATTCTACATCCTTTTTTTCTCAGATTTCACCTTGATATCATGCAGAAAATAAAAGTCTTTTTATTAACAAAATTTTATAAAATCATCGGTTTCTCCTTGAATGTTGTCCAAAGCCATCAAAAGTCTTTTTATTAAAAAAATTAGTTAAACCATTTAAAAACAAAGAGGTTAAAATAGATTAATGAAATTTATTTTACAATTTTACTTTTTTAATAGATTAATAACAAAGAGGTTAAAATAGATTAATGAAATTTATTTTACAATTTTACTTTTTTAATAGATTAATATATCGCCTACAAATAGTACTACACCTCGATTGCTTGTTGAACCTCGTGAATGGCATGAAATACTCCAAATTCGTAGATCCAGAAGTTTTATAAAATGTTTTTTTATTAAAAAAATGTGAATGAAAGAAGAAAAATCAATATAAGAAATAGAGAGAATTCTTAATCTCTCTCAATATCTCTCAACTTGAAAATTTAAGATTTGAATTGGCACCCACCTTATAGTTAATCATGTTTAAATACATCGGGTACCAGCAATAATTTTAGTAGTGGTTGTTTCACATTATCTGTGTAGTCGCCAAATGTTGGTGATGCTGATCATGCAAGGACATCTTTTTTTCATTTAATTTGTATTACTTAACCATATTTTTTTCTTTATTTAATTTTTGCTACTTAAAACATATTTATTATAATTTCCTTTCTGCATAAGACTGTGTCTCCCTATGCAGTGTAAAAGTTATCCAAACAAAGGGCTAGCAGAAAATGCAAACCAATCCTATTGTAATCCATGTAACAAATGCGCCTTAAATGTTAAAATATTTTATATTCTAAGATGTAAAGCTTATTAGAAAATTTGAAGATCTCCTTTGAACAATTTGAAATAAATATAATTTAAATATAATATAAATTTATATAAGTTTTGAGAATTTAAACAAATCTGATCCTTGAAAACGAGAATTTCTATATTCTCCTCTCAATAAATATTATAAGTAACAAGTTGAAAATTTTTAGAAACTAGAGAGTTTTATTTTATATTCTTTCTACCAAAAAAATTAGTTTTCGGAATCTATAAAATTTTAGGGACTATAAAAAAAAAAAGTGGAGTATAAAAAAGTTTGTATTAAAAACTTTGTGCTTGTTCAATTATCAGAAAACCAGCCAACTAAATTCCACATTTCCAAGATATTTACTCTGATGGAGGTCAAACATGTCTGTTGGTATCAAGTTTTGGGCTGATCCAATCCCCTATTTCTTATGCTGCTGCTTCAGTGTGGTGATCAAAGAAGGCTCTTAGTCCTGATTTTTCTATAAGAACAATCTCACTCATTGTTAACTTGCGCTATCAAATGAAACCTCGTTGCACTGGCCTCTACTTTTGGTTTCAGAGTGTTTTTGACAGCATCTTTTTTCCATTTTAACATGTTCCTACTGTCTCCCATTTTTTTTCAATTAAAAATGACGTACTTTAGTGTATAATTTGTTTTCCTCATGCAAAGATTATAAGTGCTAAATCCGGATTGTTAAACAAAATGAACTGCTTTGTGCAGTAGCATGCTTAAGCACCCTATCACCACCTTCATGGATATGACTGGATATACCCCATATCCATTTTGATTGGGTTGAATGAATTGGTTGTATTTATCATTGTTGCAGGGTTGGTGGCTTATACATAACAAGGTGGAGCTTACAACTGCTGGTGTTATTGCAAATTGCATAGTTTTTCTGATTGGGTAAATTTCTATTAATGTGTGGCTCATACATTGTCATTTGAATCTGACCTATTCGAGGACTTTTATTGAAGATTGCACATCTAATAATTGATAATGTGCAGATATCTGGTGTTCAGAGGAGCTAACAAGCAAAAACATGTGTTCAAAAAGAATCCCAAGGCACATATATGGGGTAAGCCTCCAAAGGTTATTGGGGGCAAGTTGCTTGCTTCTGGTTATTGGTATGATATCTGTCAGTCTTTTGTAATTTTCTTCTTTCTTTCCTTACCATCATCATAAGCATTACAACTTTCATCTTATTGTGTGGATCAATTTTTGGAGTATGATGTTATTGATGCTAAAGTTTTTAAGTTGACAAGGCATAAACAGAACTTGGAAATTAAAAAAAAAAAAAGGAATAGAAATGTAGAGTTGATGCACTTAAGAGTACTTGATGTAATCATAATTATACTGATAATTATTTCTCAACCTATGTTTCATATCTGAGTTTAACAAGGTGGCCCATTTTGGGCTCTACTGTGGTTTAAACAGAGCATCTGCCAAAAGGGCATAAGTATAATCAAAATATCTTACCATAAATTCTAACTGGTGAAGTTCCGTTTTCTCAAGGGAAGCTGGGATTCTTATTCATGATCTACATTTCCTGTTGATGATTTGCAGTTTTGTTATTTGCATGAAATTGTGTATGGCTCAATACTGTGGAACTTGGAAAAATTTCATCAAGTAACCCCTTAAACCATCCACTAATTATATCTAACCCCCTTTATCATTTTAACTATGTCTAACCCTTCTTTTGAAAGGAAAGTACAGAATGCCCTTAATAGTTTTGAAAATAACGAAATTAGATAACATGTAAGATTTTTTGCGCAACGTAATTGTGCGGGGGAGTCGTGCAAAAAATAGGTCTTGGGTGTTTTGCACAAGTCTATCGTGCAAGTTGTACGACTATCTCGTGAAATAATTGCTAACAACATTACAAATGTAGCTGTTGTATTGCACGATTCTGTCATGCAACTTAACTACCCCATTGTGCAAAAAAAAAATGACTTAAGGAATTTTGGACTACTTCGTCATGTAAGTTAATGATAGGGTCGTGCAAAATTATAGGGCTCAAGAATTTTGCACGACTCCATTGACTATGTCGCGCACTACATAAAAATGGTATCCTATATTTTGACAATAATAAGGGCATCTATGACTTTTTACATGTAAAAGGGGTCACAAATAGTTAAAACAAAAAAGGAGATTAGATTTAGTTAAGGGACCCCAAAAGGGGTCAAATTAAAGAATATTACATGTAACTTCTGTTAGGATCTAATCCTTGCATCCAGCGTCATGATTTTTAATAATGCAAAAATGTCTGATGTCTAATTCACTCGATCCAGTATTTGGACTTTCCTTGTTAGAGACTGGGGATGGGTAGAAAAGATTGTAAACTTTTCTTGTTTTTGTTTCTTCTTTATTTTATTTTATTTTTTTTTTAACTGATTGATTACGGGAAAAAATTTACTTTTCTTGAGTTTCTTTGAAGACTCCTAGGTGTTTCAAAACCGATCCTATCCTTTGTCTTTGGATTAGTGGCATGTTTACTCTCCTTGAAAGTTGTCGGTCTTTTTTGGTTGTGGGTTTGTCAGTATTATTACTACCGAATATCTTAACCCATTTTACTCCCTGCAAGAATGGATTCCTTATCTCAATGCTTGAACATGATGCTTGACCTATTGTTTATTTCAATTTGGAAAACCTTCAAACTATCTCTTCGATCTGGTATGGTCCATGTTCTTGATGCCTCATCTCGTGAAAGTATGTGATACTATAACTATTTTGTTGAAGGGGAATGGCAAGGCACTGTAACTACCTTGGTGACTTACTGCTGGCTCTGTCCTTCAGTTTACCTTGTGGGATAAGGTAATTTTTCAAATTTAAATAGGATATAATGATAATATTGCACATTTAACTTGTAAGCAGCTTCCATTCTAAGACTCTCACTCCTTTGCAGTTCACCTGTACCATATTTTTATCCGATTTATCTTTTTATCCTGCTAATATGGAGAGAGAGAAGAGATGAAGCTCGTTGTGCCAAGAAGTATAGAGAAATATGGACGGAATACTGTCGACTTGTCCCATGGAGAATATTACCTTATGTTTATTAGCAAAAAGTTCTGTTGCAATAGTTGCTTGAACCCTTATGGTTCTTTGTATCATTTTGTAATTTCTTTTGATGGTTCTTCCCACCTGATTCTGAAACATAACTTTTATCTTTTCGTTTTATAAGTGTTAAAGAATTAGAAAAACCAGCTAAGACTGAAGATTTGTTTCAGTACTGTTATATTGGAAAATATCTAGAATTCGATGATAAGATAGAAATTTGTTTAGAATATTTCAATACTAATAACTGTATATCATTTAAAAATATTCATATTGATAATAAAAATGTAATCTCATATAAACCATATAAATAGAAGGTCGATGAAATTTTAGCAACAACAAAAAAACAGATAATAGGGGAAAATCTTATAAAATACATAGATTCGAATATTATGCGAAATTAAATAAAAGATGAGGATTTAGTCATTTTGACATCTGATTAAACATAAACCTTTAGATAAACAAGAATTTATGATTCAAATAGAAGAATTACAAAGACTAGATGTAATAAGAAAAAGATTTAGTCCTCATAGGTCAGTAGCATTTATGGTTAGGAACAAAGCTTAAGTTTTTAGAATTAAAGCAAAGGCTGCACACGGGTCGGGTCGGGTTTAACATAACCTGACTCAACCCGATGCATCATCAGGTTGGAGGTATTCAACCTGCAATTTTTTAAGCATGTAACCTGACGTGCAACCCGTTTATCGGGTTGAATCGGGTCGGGTCATTCGGGTTGACACAAGATATATTCTTGTTTTTTGTCAAGTGTCAACAGTGATTCAGCATTTACACAAGCAAATTCTTTCTAGAATGTCAAGAGATACAAATCAACAAAATCCCAATTCAATCACTACTTCCAATAATATAATGTCTTTATATCCATTGCAAACAGCTTTGACTGTAATTACCATTACATTAAATATGAAACGCAAAATAAGCGTCTATACAAGAGTATGCAGTAGAATAAGAGTCACCACCCAAAAGTGAGCTACCATTCAAAAGATTTGGCTAAACAAGAAATCCAATTTCCAGGATAATTATAAGACTAAAAGAACAGAAAATTAAAAAAAAAAGTATACACAGCAATGACTGACCACATTCTAAAGCATCTATCATGCACACGTGCGCAAACGTGAAGAATTAAAAGATATTGCATTAAGAACTAACCTTAAACTTATTTTCCCTTGACTTCACTTTCTCAACAGATTGGTTTCACCAAGGCTTCACAAATTTGAACTTATTCAAAAATTTGAAAAAAACTTTGTCGTCAACATCACCAAGGCTTCACAAATTTTCACGTATTCATGAGACCATTCACCAGTTTGGCGGGGATGACATGCACAATGATCACTCCCACCCTTTTCCTCAGCTTCCACTAAAAGTTTCACCCATGTTAATTAATTATCACCTCCACTACACTACTATAGGTCAGTGCCAAATGTCATAAACATTTATCGATGGAAGTCTTTGACGTTAAGCAACAAAAATCCACTACATACAAACAAATAGAATTTCTAATAACTAGAAAGAAAAAATGGCATAGCAGAGCATTACAATCCTATCCAAACCCAAAATAATTACTGACCATTGAAAATTAAGCCAACATTTAATCTATATGCAAAAACCCGTTTTATAGCACCAAATTAGTAGCAATTGATTTGAGTACAATCATGTACATGCAAAAACTAGTCCTTCATGAATCATCTACGGAAAGCACGAAGGATCGTAGAAGAAGAAGTGAAGAACCTATACAGATGTGAAGAAGAATAACAAGTCCCGCTGTCCAGGCACTTCTCTGTTCTCCCTGTCTTTGCCCACGTCACGGAGGACGTAGAGCCGACGAAGGAGGAGGTGGAGGATGATGAGGGGAGTCACGGAGGATGAAGAGCCGACGACGGAGGAGGTGGAGGATGATGAGGGGAGTCACGGAGGATGAGGACCTGACGAAGGCGGAGTCGCGGAGGAGGATGGGTTTGATATGATTTTGATTTTTGATTAGGGACTGAAATTGATTTTAGAGTTGGATGTTCAAGTTGTATTTATATTTGTATTCTGGTGTTGCAAGGTCTACGGTAAGAAGATGTTAAGAACAAATCACACTGCGACACGTGTTCAAAAAAATTTTATTTAATAAAAAATTCAGTCGGGTTACGTTACTTTGGGTTACCACATTCAAACCCTATTTTCAATAGACCCGATAAATTTAACCCGATCTCGAATTACTGTTTATTAGTGACCCGATAAAAATCTGAAAAATCCAATTAACTTGATCGAATCGACGGATTAATTTACACGCCCCTAATTAAAGGTAGAATGATAATTAATTATAGAAGAATAAATGACAACGCGCATAGAAATGGTTATAAACTGCCTGATAAGAAACAATTAATTAATAAGATACAAGGATCTAAATATTATCTCAAATTGGGATAATATCATATATTAACTTTAAGGTTTCGCGTAATATCATTCAGAAATAATGTTTCATATTTGTATCATTTTAAATCTTAAGTTTATAAATTTATATCATTTAGGTCCAATTGATTAACTTTGTCTACGTTAAGCGTTGAAATGACTGTTTTACCCTTATCATAAAATAAACAAAAATCCAAATAAAATTTTTTTCTTCTCTCTCTCATCTCTCAACCTTCCCTCTCCCACTGCCACAGCCGCCCTCCCTCTCCCATCGCCACAAGCATCATCGCACCTCACTCAATCGCCGCCCTCCCTCCTGCTATCGGCTCCCTTTGCATTTGTCTCATGCTCTCCCCTTTCCTCCCTCAAATATGCGATCTTCCTCTCGCACCGCCACAAGCATTGTTGCGCCTCATTCAGCCGCCCTCCCTCTCTACCCTCCCTCCCGCTATTGACTCCCTCCGCGTCTCTCTCTCGCTCTCTCCATTCCCTCTGTTCCTGCTTCTCTCCTCTGCTTCCCACTTCTTTCTGTCTCCTCCGTTCCTGCTTTTCTAAAATTTATTATCGTTTTGTTAATTTAAAAGTTTTTAGATTTTTTTTAATCTTGATTCAATTTTAGAAAATTTTCAAATTGTTTGATTTGTTTGTGGAGGGAAGGTTTTGTGATATATTCAGTGTGACTGGTTACGTAGTGGTGGTGTTCGAATTGGTGGTTGGGTATTCTATTTGGTGGCTAGTGGTGTTCAATTTGTTGGCTGTTGGCTAGGTTTTTAGTGGTGTTTGAATTAATGGTTGGGCTGAGTTTTACAGTTGTGTGTTCTGTGTACATGTATTTGGCGCATGGGTTCCAAATTCATGGAGAGGAGTTGAGAGAGAGCGAAGAAGCAATGGGCATACATTGCCGTTAACTTTGTTTTGACAAAAATGCCTTTATCCGTTTATAAAAAAGTTAATAGAAAGACCTAGATGATAGATGATATAGATACACAAACTTTCGGATATGAATGATACAAATACATAAACTTAAAGATTAAAATGACACAAATACGAAACTTTTTTTGTGGATGATATTACGCGAAACTTTAGGGGTGGTGTATGATATTACCCCATTCCAAATTTGATTGCAAATCTGGTATCTAGCAAATCAGAATGCAAGAAGCATCTACACCACTACTTTTAGTGTTCTATGGATTTATATAAATCGACCATTATGCCCTTTGGATTGAAAAATGCACCATCTATCTCCCGAAGAAATATGGATGATATATTTAAAGATTGTTATTAGTTCACATATGTGTTTATATAGATGATATTTTAGTATTTAGTAAAACACCTCAAGATTATTATAAACATTTGTATATTTATTTAAAAATTTATTAAAAATGGAATAATAATCAATGAAAAGAAAATGGTTATAAACGTTGAAATTGTAAAATTTTTAGGACATGTCATAGGTAAAGGATTTATAAAATTTCAATCATTTGTATTAAAAATATTAGAGTATCCTAATGTAATGGAAGATAAAAAGACTTTACAATCATTTTTCGGACTACTTAATTACGCACGCAGGTATATTTAAGTAAAAAGATGTCTGCATTATATGAAAAAACACAAAAGAATGATAAAAAATATTTTAATAAAAAAGATATAGAATTAGTCAAAGCCATTAAAGAAGTAAAATAATTTATCAATGTTGACCATACCTTCATCTAGATAGTACATTATAATAGAATGTGAGGGATGTAAAGACGGATGGGGAGTTGTTTTAAAATGCAAAGAACATGAGTCATTATCTTGAAAAGAAGAAAAAAATTTGTGCTTACGCTTCTGGTAAATATAAAAGCACAGCCATATTACATAATATTGAGTTGGAAGTTTTAGCAATAATTTATGGATTAGATAAATTTCGATTATATTTAGATAGACCATTTACTGTAAGAACTGATTATGAAGCAACAGTAGAATTTGCTAGAAAAAGAAAGACTAGAGGCTATAATGAAAAAAGATGGATATAATTTTTAAATATAATAGAAGGATATGATTATAATATAAAATTTGAAAATATTAGAAGTATAGAAAATATAGCTGCAGATTTGTTGGCAAGACAACAAATTAGTACATATTTATTAAACAATGATCTTGACAGTCTTTTAATTGCAGGTAATGAGCGAGAAAAGGATGATTACAAAAACAAGTTCAGCATCAACAAGTTCTTCTAATGAAGGTAGAGTGATGAGTGGGTATATACTCATAATTTAAGTATCTTTAAGCTTAATATTTTGTCGGTTTTTGGGTATTTTTTGTTACTTTTACGTGTGTTTTGTGTTTGTGTAGGTTAAATAATGTTGGAGTACGAATGTGGAGAAGTTGCAAGCAAGAATATGACAATTTGAGCAATTACAATCTTTATCTTCAATTGAATGACCAACTTCTCAGATTTTTCTCTATTGATTTACAACGAACCATAGCTCATGTGATATACCGTTGGAAAGCCCCAGAAGTCTACTTTCTGGAAGAGTTTACGGTTCGTCAATCAGAGTTTTGTATGAGAAGTTATGTGTATTTTTATTCAAAAGGGAAAAATTGTAATTTGTAGCAGTGCAGGGTACTGTAGTAAGTTTAGAATTTTGCAGTTGGCCCTTTAAGTTGAAGCTTTCAATTTTTGCAATTTAGCTCTTACTTATAAATATGAGAATTTTTCTCATTTTAGGATATCTCCTATTTGGGAGAAAAACTCTTCACCCTCTAGAAAGAGAAACTCTCTCCCCTCTTATGGCGGTTAGCGCGGCGGTTTTCGGTGCTGGAAATCCATAGTCATCGGATTTGTCTCCAACAGTCTAGTTTTCTTTTTCCCTCCTTTTTAATTATGTTTGTTTTATGTATTTTTTTAGTATGAATTAAGTTTTGTCTTCTAGGGTTAAGATGTAGCCAAATTATGATACTCTAGTTGATTGAATTCAATATATTAGTTATTTATTCCATGATTGCTGAGTAATTTAATTATATGCTTAATGCTTGTGAAAGCCTAATCAACTTTTGCATGATTTGAGATATGAATTGAGACTGAGAAGTGATATTCATATTAGTCCTTAATCATTTTATCATAAATTAACATGAGATAGAGATATGAATGTGATTTATGCAATCTTATTGATTTCTTGCGCTTAATAGATATTAATAGTGAGTTAGATAAGCCAGAGATGTGATTCTAATATATTAATATACATTGTTATTGCTTGATAAAGAATAACACTTACATCAATGAAATCGATTGGCAACAATTAGGAATAAGGCTGGTATCATAGTAATTAATAATTAGAGTTGATTAATTTCGGTGAAATCGGTACCCTAGAGCGTTGTGTCATTGTATTCTCTTTTTAGTTTCCTAACTGCATTTTCTTAGTGTAAATTTTCTATTTAATCTCCTTACAAATCAAATCTCAATTTCGATTCTTTTTATTTTAAACAAGAGTTAATAAAATTTTGGTAATTAGTAACGACAGTCCTCGTGGGAACGATATATATGCTTTTACTTTATTACTTGTAACGATTTCGTATACTTGCAGATTTTTCGTAACACAGAGCAAATTTAGAAAAAGCACCAATGGAAGAAGACTCAATAGAGTTCATATCCTTTAGAAATCTTAAATTAAAAGCAAATATTAAACGTGCTTATCAGCCAATGAGGCATCTAGAAGCAGATTTAGAAAAAGAAGAAAAATCTTTATTAGACAATATATGAGGATCCTATTGGAGTTCTGATGTTACTCAAAGACCAGAAGAAAAATTAAAATGGTTTTCTGTTGTAATCAACTTTTTGGCTTTTTTTTTTTCTTGCGAAAATGAAAAAGAATAAGAAACCCAAATATACCCATTATACAGTATATGAACGTTTTATTCCTGGAATTCATAATTCTTGGAATAGGTTTATGAAGCCACTAAAGGTTTCAAAAACCCTCGTTATCAAGGATTTTATTCTCAAGAGGATGCTTTTTTCCATTATAAAAAATATTTTAAAAAACAAAATTCCAATTCTGAAGTTCAAAAATTTAAAACCTTTGAAGAAGACATTAAGCAAGAAGACAAAATCATCAAAGACTATTCTAATAGACTTGGTGAATTTGAAAAATCAAATAAAAAACTTTTACACAAAATAGATGATTTGAAAAATGAGTTGGCAAAAACAAGAGATTTAACTCTCTTATTCAGAAATTATTTCAAATGGGTAGATTAAAAAGGACTAGATTTACAAGATTCTTTACTAAAGTTACTTGCTTTTTGAAATGAAAAAGAATTTAGAAAAAGCTCAAGAAAAAAACAATTGGTTGGTAGACATAAGTACAAAATATATTCTGTTATACCAACCAAGAAGAAGTCAATCTGGTTGTTACATATATATATATATATATATATATATATATATATATATATGATTCTGTCATATATATTGTTATCATATATATATGATTCTATCATTTATGTTAACATATATATATGATTCTATCATATATATGATTGATATGATTCTCCTTTAGTTTAGGTATAAAATTAGACAATCAATCATCATTATTGAGGTTATTTTCTTTCCTTGTATATATGATTTACTGCTATATTTGTAATTGTATGAAGCCTATAAATTGACTTGTCTTAGTAGCTTGTAATTCATTCAGATCAATACATTTTCCTTCATTATATTCAATATGGTATCAGAGCCATGTCTTTAATTTTTGACTCCAGCCAATTTGTTCAAAGTCTTTAAGAAAAGTCAAGCCATTAGCTCAAGTTGCATTCACATGGTTCATTCACCGATTTTTTAACAAGCCATCGAGTCAAATCACATACCAAAATCCTTTCTTGAATTTATCTCCTAGTGTTGTCCAATATCCACACAGCCAGATTATCATCTTAGGTCAAACCATTTCTTCACATTAAAATCTCTCTTTTGTGATTTATTTTCTAATAGAGAAGTTAGATATTGCCCTACCAATTCAAGTTCTTCTTGATGGTCACAATTATACTATATGGTCTTAGTCTATGTGTAGCTTTCTTAAAGGTTGAAAATTATGGCGTTATATCACTAGAGAGTTTCTTGAGCCAATCCAACAAAAAGACGAACCAGATGAAAAATTCATTAAACAACAAGAGGATTGGGATGCAAAAAATAACCAGATTATTACATGGTTTAGAAATACGATACATCAATCTCCAATTTGGTTGTTTTCATATAGCCAAATCTTTGTGGGATTTTTTGTCAACTAGATACAGCACAACAGATTTGGCTCATCAGTATCAACTTCTACGCAATCTTTATCAGTTACGTCAATCTTCAAGTGAATCAATCCATGAATTTCTTTCTCAAATGCAGTATCTTTGGGATCAATTGACACTATCAGAACCTTCATGCACTAGTAGAAAAAGGACCTACGACAACGTGCATTGCACGTTGCGAAAAGGCTTTCGCAACGTGCAGGTTCATGTTGCTGTTCCGCCTGTTGCGAAAAGTCCAGAACATTTCGCAACGTGCATTGCACGTTGTCGTAGGCCGTTTTGCACGTTGCTATTTGAGATTTTGCAACGTGCATCGCACGTTGCTAAATACCCAGCAATTATAAACTTTTAGCAACGTGCAATGCATGTTGCCGTATCTGCATTCGCAATTTTTTGACAACATGCATTGCACGTTGCCGTAGGTATAATATATATTTTAAAAATAAATGCATATATATTTTTATAAATTTTTGGATAATTTATGATGCTTGTAATATTTTATAACTGTACACATCATAATAGAAATGATTACATTCAAGTTAACAATTATATATAATATCAAATTGCATATTTAAATTGAAATGAATATCATTACAATAGTAAAAGTTTAAATACTTGTATCTATACAACAAGTAAGAAGCATTGGAATTGAAAATAAGTAACATATATGAACAATAATAAAATAACAAGTACTAGATGATTTGAGTGTTTAATGTACCACAAATGAAACAACCATTAGAAATCATGTTCCTCTATCCTAATTCCTTCATTTCTTTCTTCAGCAGCAGCTTCCATGACTGCATGATGTTCCTTTCACAATCTTTTGTTTTAGGTTTCCTTGAGGACTACAAATAAAATTAAGTATATGAGTTCAATTGTTAATAATAATCAAAGTAAAAATTGAATAAAAAAACATATGATTTGTGATATGGCCTGCCGTAAAAAATGTGGTGTGGTAAAATTTTTTACCGCGGGCCAATGGCCCGCTGTAAAAAGTCCTAATTATATCCCCAGCTTCCTCTACTGCTTCCTCTGCCAGTAGTATAAAATCCCCAAACATATGACATGAGCTCGTCAAATTTTAAAAAAGAAATAATAATAAATACATAAATAATAACATTTGTAACCACATGGACAATAAAGCATCAAATCTGAATAAATAACGCATACAGTGGACAGTAACTCAAATCAGGAACATCCTCAAGAATTAAAAAATCGTGTCATAAATTAAGGTTTCACAAAAGCTGACTTACTTCATGAAAGAGCACTGATATTTCCAGAAACCTCACAGAAATTGCACATATACAATATTTTGTTTGATTATCACACTCACTAAATCCCTTTCAAAGGATGCTTCAAATTCAATACTTTATCATCATTATTTTCTGAGGTTATTGACACCAAAAGCACTAGTATCCAAGCCAAGAAAATTAGACAATAAAAAGAGCTATGGCAATAGTTTCACCAAAGTTCTACCTTTACCAATTCACAAAATACAGGTCCAAAAAAGAGCTCTCTCTGTGGCAAAAAGATTAGTTATGAGCTACCATCCTTGACATTGTAAAGTGAGAGAACTTGTAGCATACACTGGCAAGTGTAAATCATCACATCTCAACTAGAAAAGAAAGTACTAACATAGAATTTGGTGCTCATACTCGCCCTTGAGATAAAATAAGGAGGAAGCTCCCCAAGTGCAGTACCAATTCCCCACAAAACAGCCTCAATGTTATATTTTAACTCATCAGGAGTACTCACTCCTTCGGTAACTCAAATGATAGAAAATTAAATACAAAAAAAGCAACTTTTTGTAGTAGTGACATGTATGCTGCAACCAAGATACATGCTTTGGTTATGGTCTCCATTGTTAACATATGAAAAGCAAGAAAATGGTAGCGACATTTTCTCTTAATAATAATTTCATGAGGCCCAAAAAAACTTGCCTAGACATGGTACAGGAGTTCTTGTATCCTTAAACCCATGGAAGATGCCCTGAATAGCTAGAGAAAGTACAACCACAGGAGCACCAATTGCTCGAAGAGACAGAAATTGTTGTGCTTGAATACGCATGGAAGAAGCCTGTCCAAAAAAAAAATCATTTTAACAAATAGTCCTTCCCTCATAACTCTTAACAAAGTTAAAGATTTGGCAAGCAACATTATCTGGATAATGGGATCTGTACTAGGAGTTAGTAATACTCCTATTGAAGTTAGAGAATAAATGTGATCGGCTGGAACAAAAAGAAGAAAGAATCACAGAACTATCCTATTATCTTGTTACAGTTGATTAACTGAAATAAGTTTTACTTACAGATGATATGCCCATCATGCTAAGAAACAATCCAGATCCAAAATACATTGCTAGAGCCTCAACGACACCAATTGCAGCAGCCATAAGTAAAATTATGAATAAAGGCCTCCACTGGACAGAAAAGAGCAGCAGCAATGGTGTTTGCCAAATCTCTGATTTTAACTATGCACAAGATGCAACAAAGTAGATACAGAGAAGTGACAGCACCAATCTCTATTTCCTAGAATTGCAAGCTCTAAGTTAAATAGAAACAAGAAGCATGTATATAAGTCAAAGCCAAACCATACTGTCAAAAAAGTGCCCCAGGAAATGAAAAGAAATCATTGAAAAAGAAAAGAAAGATGGGAAAACAACACAAAAAAGTTGGAGAGCATACATTCATAGTATTTATCTGTAGAGATGGAAGAAGTAATGGAAATATCAAAAGTTGTAACATGTGGTCTGTTATTAACCTCCCAACTTCAGGGATTCTAGTAGAAATGACGTCACTAAAATCATAGAGATTGTCCTCAATATCATTCACAACATCAATAATCATGGAATTTGAATCTGGGACTGGGTTTCTGTCTCAGTAACCAAATGATATTTTTAGGAAGAACAGCAAAAAATATGGTCATTGTCATGAAAAGATTACAGTTTCCGGCTCTTACTTGAGAGTTTGTGAGACTAATCTATTTAAATCAATGCACCGCTCCCCAAAAAATGAAATCAAATTTGAAAAATAATCTGACTGTGGAGCATCAGTGATATATTTGTTAACGCTTTCATCTACTTATTCTACCAAACTTTGGAATAATTGTCATGCAACCAGAAACAACAGAGCAACTGAACCTTCCAGTGGGCTGCTACCAATGCTATTTAGTTGCTGTTACTCTTAAATTAATCACTTTCAATAGATTTTGAGACACTTCTTCCAATCACTTGAGGTCAAAAGAAAAGGACAAACACGAAAAAACTTCCCCAAAAAACAAGTATCAAGAAACAGTAAACAACCATATCCAAAAAAAAAAACTACAACAATAAAAGTTGATCTCGAAATCATCAAGATACAAAAGTGCAGAGAGCTCAAATTTTGAGTCTTCACAAGTAGAGAAACTGTATTCTTGTTTAGTTTTCCACTTGTTGCTCTTCCAGAATTGTAATACATGCCAGTGGATACCACAGTCAGCATAACAAGGCAAACCTCACTTTTGCAATTTAGTAAAATTGGGGGTGGGTGGTGGGGTGGGGGTAGGGGTGCGGTGGGTGGTTGCGGGGTGGGGAAAAAAAAAAGATGCTAACCTTAAAAAGGATATATATATTTTATGTTGCTTCATCTGAACTAGGCACCTTCCTGCTATTCCTTGCTATGTATTCAGCAGCAAATGATATTATGTTTGACACATAATAGACAGGAAAAAATGCACAGATGGAAAAGAAATCAAAGGAAGAAAGAAGAAATCAGAAGAGAATGAAAGTAAAGTGAAGTCTTACAAGTTTTCATTGATAAGTTCTGCTCCATTGGTAGATGCAAACCTTTCCCCAACGCCAGAAGGATTGGTTTCAACATAATCTGAAGCATATTGACAGCTGATTGATTCACAACGTTTGATGACTTATCCGACGGAATAGCTTAATTATATGTAACAGAATTAGATCCATACTCTCCTTTCACATCCTTTAATACTCTTAACATGACTACTCTTTTTATCTATGAAAAAGGATACCACTTTTTGTTGGTTTTGCAGCGTTCAGTTTCATTGACTCAGCAGTTTAACTTCTACAAGGAGTATCAAACCAAAGTTGTGAATTTGGTAGGACAAGAAAAGGCCAATTCTATATTCTCTGGTGCAATCCATCTCTTGAGTGCAGGGAGTAGTGACTATATTCAGAATTACTACGTCAACCCTCTCATTAACAGAAACTACTCACCTGATCAGTTCTCAGATACGCTCATGAAATCCTACTCTAGTTTTGTTCAGGTATCTTTCTACTCTTAGTACCACAAATACAAAAGTTTTGTAGGTATGGATCTAATTTTGTTACATATAATTACAAGATTGTACTTTTGTCAGCAAAATGCTTTCCCAGTTTCCTGATTGCTATTCTTTCAAAACTTTTACCTGCAAATCCGCACGAGGGTCTTCCCACGAATTGAGTTACTGGCATGTTGGTATTGATTGGCCTACTTGTGCTGTCCAAAATCTCTGCAAATTTTGCAAATAACACATTCCAGATTCAAATAACTGATGTTATGAATCATGAGAAAGAATTCCAGATAAAATGCATTCACCCAAATGGATAATGCAGGTAAAAGATTGAAGTGAAAATTAAAATCCCTCTGTTATTTATTCTTACAATAATTGAAACAAAAAAGATGATAAGAAAAATTCCTCTTTTCTGCACATTCTATCCATTTTCTCAGTAACCCAACAGATGCCTTTTCTTTAAAAAAAAAAATACGCTTATCTGCCTTCTCTTCAGGGATATTTTCAATCGAGAATTCTTACTCAAAGCCATTACAAGCTCCACCCGGTCCAGACTGTCTAGGGACAGATCCTTTTGAAAATCAGCTGTTTCAGTTACCTGCTGAATGGCCATATGAAACTAAAATTAGTTTACCACACTTCCAGATAGGATAAAAGACAGAATTAAAAAAATGTTAATTTCAACCTAAAGCACAGCCCAACAGATAATAACTTACACACCTTCATATTTACCAACTTCAGAAGTAGAAGCACCACAAGATTCACATTTACCAAATTCAAGTGGTAAGCCAAGGAAGGAATTTGCTAGCTGACTCGCATGACTGATTTGACAACCACTAAAAATGTCATAACTAGCTAGCAAATGTCTCAACCCTCAAGCAGTTACATTACACGGTTTCTTAAATTTCAAGACATGAAAATGTTAAGGAGTCCCACCTTCACGACAGGAGAAATGAGGTCCGACGGACTGCTGCTGTTAGCGGTACGAGTCCAAGAAGGGACTGAGTATCCGTCGCAGCCTTACCTTCAACAAAAAGGTGAGCCGCCACAACTCGTATCTCTGATTCGACTTTGAGAGACAGAGAGGTGTGAGAGAGATGACTATCGAGAGAAAAGCTTAGATTCGGTTTCGATTAGATGCTGCCACCGCAGAGAGAGATGACCATCGAGACAGAGGAGAAGGTGAGGACGTGAGATGAGATGGAGCTACGCCATCGCAGCTCGCAGCTCCGATTCGACTTCAAAAGACAGAAGCTTCGATTCGGTTAGATGCTGCCGCCGCAAAGAGAGAGAGGTGAAGGAGAGGACTAAGGAGGACGTTAGGTGAGTGAGGCAGAACAAAAAAGGGGTTAGGTTAGGGATTTGGAGTTTCAATTTTGGGGCTTTTTTTAGGATTCCATTCCACAATTCAACGAATGAAATTAGGGAGGGAAAGAAATTAGGGGATTTAGATTGGGTGTGATACAGAGAGGAGAGAGAGAGGAGTGAAGGGGGAAAATTACATTGAATCAGTTTACTGCGGGCCTTTAAAAACCGCCGAATATCTATAGCCTTTCAACTGCGCTCGTGGTGGCCCATCACAGAATTTGATTTTTTACTGCATTTCTTACAACCTGAGGTAAATTGTTGCAGTAAATAGTCCTTTTTCTAGTAGTCACGACACGAATTCCACCCCTAATCCGTTTTTTTAGAACCAAATCATGGATCGAGCAAATCACTAATTTAAGTTTTTGGGCTTCGTAGTTGACCATATGATTTTGATTGTTTTTTATTACGAGGCTTTAGATTCCTTTTTTTAAACTTTTTTTAAAATAAAAATAAACAAATAATCTTTTATCATGTACTTGACCTAAATTGTTCTTTCGGATAGTATCATGAAAATTGAAAATAAGTTAAATCATTGTATATTTATATTATTTCAATATATATTTATCTTAGTATTTTAATTTCTTAATAATTATTTAAATAAATAAGTTAAATCATTGTAGTCTTACATAAATTTTAAAATTAAAATAATTTCATTTATTTTTTAAAGTTTTTAATGTAAAAAATTAAATAATTATATTATGCAAGAGTACTCTTTTTCATATATTTTTTATTCTTAAGATTCTTTTAAAATATTAATTAATTTACTTAACTTTCAAAATTTTTAAAAATTAATTTATTTATTTCTTTAAATTTTTTATTTTTTAAGTAAATGAATAATGTTCATTTTCCTATTTTAAAATTGACAAGTAAAATTGTATTTTCTTTATTTTGATATTTAGTATTTTCTTTTTAATTATAAAAATAAATTCATAACAAAAAATCATTTCGCAACGTGCAATTTGTGCATGTTGCTATATGTTTAATTTTTCGCAACGTGCAGGAAATGCACGTTGCGATAGAGACTTTTAGCAACGTGCTTATGCTGCACGTTGCTGAAAATCATTTTTCGCAACGTGCATTCAATGCACGTTGCGAAAAAAGGGCTTTGGCAACGTGCCCTGGGTGCACGTTGCGAAAGCCTTGTTGCTATATCCTGTTTTTCTACTAGTGATGGTCATGTTTGCCAGATTAAACAAAGTTCTCGACTTACAAAGATCATCAACATTTGATATAGTTTCTCATGGCACTTAATGACATGTTTGAACCGGTTCGTAGATCATTGCTCCATCACCAACCTCTACCTTCTCTTGATAGTGCTGTTACTAAACTTCTCTCTGAAGAGACTTGTTTGACTACTCTTCAGACTCAAAATACACCCACCATCATGGTTACTCAATCCTCAGTTTTCCAGGAATGCAAATATTGTTATGAGACTGGACATTTTATTCATGAATGTCCTGCCTGCATTTATCGCTATTGTCGTAAAATTGGATCAGGACAATTTGCCGAAGATTGTCCTAAAGCTCCTCCTAAGCAGAGTCGTCAATTAAAACAGAAAGGTAACCCTAAGAGTAAGTCTCAATTCTCTGCTGTTGCTGCTGAAGATAATAATCAGGGTTCTAGTACTAGTTCCTCTTCCCAAACCTTTTCTGTTAGTGATCTTGAGTCTATTCTTCAACAAGTTCTTTCCAAGTTCGATAATTCCTCAATTTTCGCTTTAACTACTAACTCAGGTAATCCATCATGTTACTTTGATTCTGCTTGTTGCAATCATATGACTTCAGATTCTAATATATTTTCTTCCAAATATTGTTATTCTAACATGCCAGTTATTCATACTGCTGATGGTTCTTCAATGCATCTTAGCCATGTCGGTCATATTTCTACTTCCACTTTAGAGTTACCAAATATTTTCTACATTCCAAACCTCACATTGAATCTTCTATCTGTGGTCAATTATGTGAACTTGATTTTAATGTTATTTTTTCTTCTTCTGGTTGTTATGTTCAGGATCCACAGAAGGGGAAGGTTCTTGGGACAGGCCGTAGAGTTGGTTGTCTATTTGAGCTCATGAATCTTCATCTTCCTTCATCAATATCAAATAAATCCAATATAGCATCCACTACAACAAAGTCATCCTTAAGTCTTTGGCATTCACGTCTTGGTCATGTCTGCCTTGGTCGTTTACGACTTTCAAAATCTAGTGGTTTGTTAGGTACAGTTTATGATGAAAATATTAATTGGTGGTCATGTCAACTTGCTAAACAAACTACTTTACCTTTTAATAATAGTGAATCTATTTCTGTTGCTCCATTTGATCTTATTCATTCTGATATTTGGGGACCTTCACCAAATCTTACTATGGATGCTTTAAAATATTTTGTTATTTTTGTTGATGACTATTCTTGTTTTACATGGTTATATCTCATGAAAAATAGGTCTGAATTACCTACCATCTATCGAGACTTTGTTAATATGGTCAATAATTCAATTTTCTCGATCAATCAAAATTTTTTGTGCTGATAATGCCATGGAGTACGAGGATTCCAAATTTCAAATGTTTCTTTGAGAAAACGAAACTGTTTCTCATTTTTCTTGTCCTTATACATCTCAGCACTGAAAGGAAACATAGGCATATACTGGAAACTATTCATGCCCTCTTAATTTTTGCCTCATGTCCAGAACGTTTTTGGGGTGAAGCTGCACTAACAGCTGTTTATACAATCAATCGTATACCTTCTCCTATCATTGGTATTGTTTCACCCTATAAACGTCTTTTCGATAATCCTCTTGATTACAATATTTTTAAGGTCTTTGATTGTGTTTGTTTTGTCCTTCTTCAACCTCATGAACGCACCAAGTTAGAACCTCGAGCTCATCTTTGTTGTTTCTTGGGCTATGGTATTGAACATAAATGTTACAAATGTTGGGATCCTGTCTCTAAGCGTCTTCGTATTTCTCGTCATGTTATTTTTTAGGAGCATAAAATTTTCTCCTCAATATCCAAATTTGAAGTCCCTTGTATTTCTGAATCTTGTTTCTTCAATGATCATTCTGTTTCATTGTTCTTTGTTGACATTAATAAAGGTTTGATTTCTGAGCCTCATTCAGATGCACTTGATACTTCCACATTGCCTACCGATAAATCTGTTATGTCTAATGGATCTGATGTACAACCTGATCAATTTGAATCTTCTTCTATCCTTCATTGTTCCACTCGGGTAAGAGAAATTCCAGTTAAACTTAGAGATTATCATTGCTTTTCTACCATTCTTTCCTTGTATGAACCCTAATCTTATCATGAAGCTAATACTAACCCTGATTGGCAAAAAGCAATGGCAGATGAATTACAGGCTCTTGAAAAAACTCATACATGGGACTTAATAGATCCTCCTTCTAACAAATCTATGATTGGTTGCAAATGGGTCTACGAAATCAAAACAAAATCTGATGGCTCTATTGAACATTACAAAGCTCGTCTTGTTGCTAAAGGGTATAATCAAGAATATGGAATTGATTAAGAGGAGACATTTGCTCCAATTACTCGACTTACCTCTGTTAGAAGTCTTCTCGCAGTTGTTGCTATTCGACATTGGAGTCCTTTTCTGATGGATGTTAAAAATGCATTCCTCAATGGCGATCTTGCTAAGGATGTTTATATGCAGCCACCTCCAGGATACCCACATCCTCCAAACAAGGTTTGCAAGCTTTGTCGCGCTCTATATGGTCTCAAACAAGCACCTCGAGCTTGGTTTGCCAAATTTAGTTCTATTATTGAAAAATTTGGCTTTACTTCTAGTTCTCATGATTCTGCCCTTTTTGTACACAAGACCTTAAAAGGAAGCATTCTTCTTCTTGTTTATGTGGATGACATGATTATTACAGGGGATGATATTACTAGTATTTCAGAACTCAAGCATTTTCTTGTTCAACACTTTGAGATGAAAGATCTCGGTGATCTTAACTATTTTTGGTTTAGAGGTTACTTCTAATAATGACGGGTATTATATCTCTCAAGCCAAATATGCCTTTGAACTACTTGCTTGAGTTGGTTTAAGTGATAATTGAATAATTTCCACTCCTTTAGAGCCTAATGTTAAACTCAATTCTTGGGATGGGCACCCCTTGATGATCCAACTCTTTATCGACAACTAATGGGTAGTCTTGTCTATCTCACTATTACTAGACCTGATATTGCCTATGCTATCCATATTGTTAGACAATTTCTATCGGCTCCTTGATCCACTCATTTCGCAGCTATTGTTCACATTCTTCAATATATGAAGGGTACTTTGTTTCATGGACTTCATTTTTCAGCTCATTTAAAACCTCAATTGACTGCCTATTTTGATGCTGATTGGGTTAGTGACCCTACTAATCAACGATCAACTACAGGCTTCTGCTTTTTCTTAGGAGACTCTCTTATTTTCTGGCGAAGTAAGAAACAAACTGTTATAGCACGATCTAGTACTGAGGCTGAATATTGTGCTATTGCTGATACTACACAAGAGCTTCTATGGCTTCGTTGGTTACTTGAAGATATGGGAATCATTCATACTCATGCTACTTCACTTTATTGTGACAATCGTAGTGCCATTCAAATTGCTCACAATGATGTTTTTTGCGAGCGTACCAAGTATATGGAGATTGATTGTCATTTCATACGATAACTTACTATCCGTGGTACTGTCCAACTAAGTTCAATCTCCTCTGTTGATCAACCAGCTGATATTTTTACGAAAAGTCATCCCCCAGGACGGTTTTGTGAGTTGATTTCCAAACTCAAGTTAGCTTCTATATCACCAACTTCAGTTTGAGGGGGGATGTTACCATATATATATGATTCTATCATATATATGATTGATATGATTCTCCTTTAGTTTAGGCATATAATTAGACAATCAATCATCATTATTGAGATTATTTTCTTTTCTTCTATATATGATTTACTGCTATATTTGTAATTGTATCAAGCCTATAAATTGGCTTGTCTTAGTACCTTGTGATTCATTCAGATCAATACATTTTCCTTATTATATTCAATACTGGTTAATCAAAATGAAAATACAAGCGGAATTTACAATGGAATTATCAACATCAATTTGTAACCTCTAATCATCCAATATTCGGTGATACATCATATGGGAAGGTTAATCTTGACCTTGATTATATTGATGTAGATGCAGATTGAAATTTTTACTTACAAGTGCCAGACCATCCAGAGTTCTATTTAACCGTAAATCAGTTTATTGAATATGGCATGGTCAACAAAATTATTATTACCAAAATTTTAAGAGTAAAATTTCGACCTGAAGTAATCCAACCATATGTTAAACAAGCTCTTGAAAAATTACCAAAAGGTCATATGGTAGTGTTAAGCTTCTTCTCAATACTTCCTGAATAGGATGAAGTAACATTACTAGATACTCAAGATCTACTGAATGAAGGTTATAATATTTTATAAAATACTTACTATTCAATTCCATTATCATGAGTTATGAACGGTATAGCTTAAGAGATATGTATTCAATCTGGCATGGGATATCAACTATACTGAAGCAAAAATCAAGACCATCAGAGTCTACCAATTGTATAACTACAGGACAAGATCAAGCATGACTAAAGCACGATTAATCACAGAAAATAGAAGTCCAGAACTTATCTCTCAGATTCCCCTTTCAGTCAAAAAGGAGATAACAACGTAACAAAAAGCAGAATAGGCATTTGAAAGATAAACGTTTTAAGCTCAGACAACGATGAAAGTCAAATGTCTCAATAAAAGTAAAAACACATAAATGCAAAATAGTCCAGAAAGACGTCGAATGGCATAGCATTTTTACTATTAACAATAGTCAAAGGATAAGATACCCTTATGCGATTCCAAAATATCCTAGGACACATAGGTTTCTTATCACAAAACTATACAAATACTTTTCTAGAATATGTAAAGAGATGAGGGATAAAGACTCACCACTACATGGACAAGCTCTCCCTCATTCTCTCTTTGTATAAGTACCTAGTCTTAGTTTTGTTTAGACACACCTCTCACTTGGTTAGTGTTTAGTTAAAGCACCTCTTTGCTTTAAATCGCAGCTCACAAGTGAAATCCTTTCTGTCTTTCTCCTCTCACTTCAGTTTTGTTGTTTATAATAGTGATTGTAATACTGATAGTGAAATCAATCATTAATGTTGTAAGTGTTTATATTCTTACGGCTTTCTAATTTTCTTTCAAAGCAAAGGTCAAAGGCCTAAATAACATCTTCAAAGTTTTAAAACATTTAAAAATCTTTTAAAATTTTGTGTAAAACTAAAAATTTTATCGGCCAAGAACTCTCTTGGATACCACGAGTTGATGTTTTCAGAAAAATTTATATAGCCACTAAGTCACTACCTTTTCAAAAATCAGCCTTAAAAAACTTAATTGTTGTTTGCTAACAGTCATGAGTTTGAACATTCTATTATTCTTTTCTGGAAAAACTCTGTTGGAATGATGGTACAATACCTAGTTCTTGAATTTATTTTAAAATGTTTTTAAAATCTTTGAACCTTTTGGATAAAATTTAAGTCTAGTAACTGCCAGCCTGCTTTTTATATCTAAGTCATTTTATTTGCTCTCTTCTTACGAATCCAATTTCTAATACAGATAGGAATATTAAGTTTCAAGTCTTAAAATATTTCTGAACTAGTTTTAAAATGCATCAATTTCAAATTAAAGAATTTATCAAAGTAATACTACTTTATATGATAAAAATCTTAAACGATATTTAGACAGTCACCTTGAAGAGAATCGATGGTATTTACAAAAATTAAATACGCTTAATACAATAGAACAATTCATATTAGATCTAGAGTTTGGGCTGGACCTTTAATTTAATAATTGCAAGTACAGTATTTATAGAAAATTTAAATGAAATCATATAAGGGAACTTAAAATTGCTAATCAAACCGTGTTAGATTTAGAAGACAATTTAGAAGACAATTTAAAAGACTTAGAACAAAAGCAGCCATCAATTTTCATGAAGTAGTTTATAATCAAACAAAAGAACAAATTAAAATTACCGAAAAGAAATTAGCAGCAGCTTACGAAAGACAACGAGAAATTATTGAAGATTATAGAAAAGTTGAAATTATTAGGTAATTACACCTATTTTCATCTGAAGATTCCTGTTCTCGGAGGATTTAAAGCAGAGATTTATATGAATAGAGAATTAGCTTTAGGACTTGTAGGATATAGGTTAGCTGACCCTAAAAAGGAAAGGCAATTAAAGAAAAGATTAGGAGAATTAAAATTTAAAAAGTTAAAGACTAAAGCAGTCTTGAAAGATAATAAAAAATGGTTAGAAGTACAAAATATATTATTTGAGAATTTTAACAATAGTCTTCCGCCTGCTGAAACTTGGAATTATTTAGATGTTAATCATTTACAAAATAGAGAAATAATTTTAAATCAAAATCCAAAAATAAACAAAGAATATAACAGATTTTTAATTTACTAAATACTACTGAAACTAGAAGATTAGAATTAGAAAATTATATAGAAGAATTAAAAAGTGTGTGTTTGTGTGTGTATATATATATATATATATTAAGAAGGCTTCAAAGGCCTTAAGAGAATGTTTTTCATCTGTTAGGAATGTCTCACATTCAGATTTCTTTGATAAGCAATTTGAAATGTTAAAGGTATTTTAACATTATGTTTATGGTATTGATATATGTGAACTCAACAATAAGCGTAATGCTACATCTATAACCATTTTTTATACAACCTGAATTGGCAAGATATATTAAATTAGTAAAAAAGAAAAAAGAAAATAAGTAAGTGACGTTAAATTAAATGACATGGTAATTACTTGTTTAGTGATATCTTGTCAACTCAGGTTGTTTAAAATGTTGATTGTAAATGAGTTATAGGTGTAGCATTTTTCTAACAATAAATCATGTTTTGGCTTTTTATTATTGAAATATTTACATTACATAATCGTGATTTTTATTAACTTGCTATAGAATTTCTTTTAGATCTTTAAATAAGTTACATTTTCTTATAATTTTTTCATAAATTTTATTTTAAAAAAATTGTATAAAGAATATCACAAGTATGAAAGAAAATGAAGAAAACAGCCAAGCTAAGGGGACTGCAAATTTTGAGTTTTAGTCAGACGTTATTCTTTAATTAGTTGGTCAAGTGTTGAATTGGTTTGTTAGATTAGTCAACACCTAAGGAGGCATTGGTCTGACTCAAATATTTTGTTAGATAGGTCTATTTTGAATCCTTCAAATAGAGCTTATTGAAGTAGATTTCACTGTAATGGAGTTTATAAAAATAGAGTAAAAAGTTCTTAATTGTTTAGTTGGATAACTATATAAGCACTTATTAATATTAAATTAAAAATTAAGAATTTTTCTTTTTTAAGAAGAATAAGATAAATATTTTAAAATATGATGAGGATATATTTTATATTTTGTAATTCTAACAAAGCTCAAAAAGAGTTTTTTTTTTCTCAAAAGTCTCGAGTTTTTTTTAAAAGACATAAAATACTTTTTTTAATCATTTAAAAATTCTTTTTAGGTGGCAGTCAAACAACTTAAAAAAAAAACCAAATTAGAAAAACTTCAAAAAGCTCTTTTAGCTAGAAGAAAATTAAAGTCAAACCAAATGCACTCTTATACAACCAAGGAAATGAATATAGCATTAAATTTTGGTTGACAAGTTGACAGTATTATTTCATTTGTTACATTTTGGTTGACGAGTATGATGGATATCCAAAGAAAGTGTTTTGAAGGCATTCCTTTGCCCAAAACTTTGTTCCATTACAGGGCAATTCTATTGATCCTTTAGGGGGTGTTTTGTATTGGGGCATGTAAACAGATTCCCAACAATGTGAAAGTCATCACACGTTTGGTATGTTCTTAAGCCCGGAAATCATGTATTCCTATGGGTTTCCTATTGCCCTAAACTGGGGTAATATGAACCCCTTACGACAGTTGAGTTTGGGATTTTATAGAATCCCAAACCCGCGGCCTTCTACAAAGGCATAAGAAATAAAAGAAACAAATCGAGTGGACTGCAAATTGTATAAAGAATATCACAAGTATGAAAGAAAATGAAGAAAACAACCAAACTAAGGGGACTGCAAATTTTGAGTTTTAGTCAGACGTTATTCTTTAATTAGTTGGTCAAGGGTTGAATTGGTTTGTTAGATTAGTCAACACCTAAGGAGGCATTGGTCTGACTCAAATATTTTGTTGGATAGGTCTATTTTGAATCCTTCAAATAGAGCTTATTGAAGTAGATTTCACTGTAATGGAGTTTATAAAAATAGAGTAAAAAGTTCTTAATTGTTTAGTTGGATAACTATATAAGCACTTATTAATATTAAATTAAAAATTAAGAATTTTTCTTTTTTAAGAAGAATAAGGTAAATATTTTAAAATATGATGAGGATATATTTTATATTTTGTAATTCTAATAAAGCTCAAAAAGAGTTTTTTTTCTCAAAAGTCTTGAGTTTTTTTTAAAAGACATAAAATACTTTTTTTAATCATTTAAAAATTCTTTTTAGGTGGCAGTCAAACAACTTAAAAAAACAAATTAGAAAAACTTCAAAAAGCTCTTTTAGCTAGAAGAAAAGTCAAACCAAATGCACTCTTATACAACCAAGGAAATGAATATAACATTAAATTTTGGTTGACAAGTTGACAGTATTATTTCATTTGTTACATTTTGGTTGACAAGTATGATGGATATCCAAAGAAAGTGTTTTGAAGGCATTCCTTAGCCCAAAACTTTGTTCCATTATAGGGCAATTCTATTGATCCTTTAGGGGGTGTTTTGTATGGGGGCATGTAAACAGATTCCCAGCAATGTGAAAGTCATCACACGTTTGGTATGTTCTTAAGCCCGGGAATCATGTATTCCTATGGGTTTCCTATTGCCTTAAACTGGGGTAATATGAACCCCTTACGACAGATGAGTTTGGGATTTTATAGTGACACATCCGAAAAAGGATTGTCTCCTAAGTATAGGAGTGTCGAAGTAATAAACCCGATAAGACCGAGGTCGATCCACGAGGAAGGGGATTTTAGCGTTACAAATTATAAGATAAGCAAATATGATATGAATAATTCAAAGAAATGACAAGATAATATCAATAAATATGTAAGATGGTAGGCGGTATTACCGACCATTCAAATATAAAACAAAAAGCAAGAGGAGGTAAAACCATCCATGGAAATAGGTGGTATAACCAACCATAGTAAATTAAAGAACAATTTCATAAGGTGGTAGAACCTACCATAGTAAATAAAATAAAAAGTTCATAAACAATAGAATAATTAAAATACAAGAGGAATTAACACAATAACAATGAAGGCTAAGGTTAGGGGATCCGCCCTTGATATTTCGAATAAGGATAATTAACCCATTTTAGTTATATGAATTATATTTGTTTCATTACCAATATTTATACCACTTCTTGTAAATGGGTTCAAGCATCCAATGTGCCAATCACCATATGTCTACAACAAATCAAGGTTCCTAACTAGACTTGTGTCGGTAAGGAAGAACCATACGACATCTAGGAAGGATCCAAGCATTTGATGTGCCAAGGATTGTCTACAATGGATCAAGACCTCCACTTTACGAGTGGTGTCAAGATTGATTAAGAAATTAAATATAATCATATTGAATAAACATTATAAGATTAAGATTATTAAGCACATATTAAGGGTTAGAGAATCCTTATTCTCATATCAAGGGTTTCACCCTTTCACCTTAGCAAAAGAGAAATTAGAAGAACATTATAATAGAAAGAAAATAAAATGCAAGAAAAAGGAAATTCATTAATAACATAAACACACAAAACACAATACAAGATCCTAGCCAAAGCCAAAATGTTCCAGCCAAGGCTAAGATGCCCTAATGGGTCACAAGGCACCTCTATTTATAGATACATCCAAACTTGTCAAATTACAGGGGCATAATTGTCAAATATTAGTTGTAAATATCTTTGACAATTGGGATCATTAGGCACCGACTTTGACCATCAATTTTGACATCGAAATGTTGTGAATTTTAATCACATGTCTTCATGAAAGTTGTAGATATTTCTCTCAGATTTCTAGAACATATTGATTTGCACAATTTGGATACGTATTTTGAGAGATACGGTCCAAATACTGAGGCCTGGTCAGACTGGGCCGAGACTATAGATGGGTTCACTTCAAGCCCAATTTTGGTCCACTAAGAGCCCGAATTTGATGATGCTTGTGAAATGAAATCTTGTAGACAATTGAATCAGCTTTCCAAAACATTAAGAATTGCACCATTCTGATCTATAAATAGAGAGTTATGCCCATTTTACCAAACCTGTAACAAAATCAAAATTAAGAGGAAGTTAATTCCAAATATGCAAATACTACAAATATGCTTAAGTTGAGGAATTTAATGACACTATTAATGCAAAATGATGAACTAAGCTCTTATTAAACATACATATTTAAGTGTTCATCATATAGAATCCCAAACCCGCGGCCTTCTACAAAGGCATAAAAAATAAAAGAAACAAATCGAGTGGTGGTGCGGTAGATGTAGAAGAGGAAGGCTATGTGAGGCGATGGTGGTGGAGTGGAAGTGGGGAAAGTGCAGTGGATGTGGGAGAGGCGAGTGGTGGTATGGTGGAAGAGGGAAGAGATGTGGTGGAAGCGATAGAGTCGAGTAGTGGTGTGGCAAGTGCGGAAGAGGTATGGTGGAAGCGAGAGTGGTGCGATGGAAGCCAGGACATGCGGTGGAAGCGAACGAGGCTGGTGGTGGTGCGGTGGAAGAGAGAAGAGGTACGGTGGACGCGATAGAGTTGAGCTATGCTATAATGGAAGCGGGAGAGTTGCAATGGAAGCCAAGAGGTGCAGTAGAAGCGGGAGAGGTGAGTGGTGGTGCTGTGGAAGAGGGACGAGGTGCGGTGGTGCTGTGGAAGAAGGAAAAGGTGTGGTGGAAGTGGAAATTAGAATTTTTTTTAATTTTATTTGGGATTTTTGTTTGGGAATTTTGTATTTTTTTTATTTTTTTGATGGTCTGAAATTTAAATAATTTAAATAGTAAAAAATTTTATATTAGAGTTTAAATATATTTTTTTGGACATATTGAAAAATTAATTATCAAATTTACTCATATATTAAATAAAATTAACATATTTTATGATTATATATAATAAATTTAAAAATATCAAAACTTAGTATGTTAGAAAAATCTTCAAAGTTTCAGGTTAAATTTTGATAATTCATACCGAAATATAAAAAATGAAATAAGTATTTTTGACATATTAAAAAAACTTAATTATGAAGTTTACTAATATATTGAATAAATTAGCACATTCCCATGTATAATCCAAACACAGTAATTTGATCCCCACAAAAATCAAAGACCAGATTCTTATGGGTAATCAAATACAGTAATATTACTTTCCTAAGTATCAAATTCTCATGGGTTTCAAATTGCCTTAAACTGGGGTAATATAAAACCCTTTTGACAGTTGAGTTTGGGATTCAAGGAAATCCTAAACTCATGGCCTTTTGCAAAGGCGCAAAAAAAAAAAAAAAGAAACAAATCGAGTGGTGGTGCAATGGATGTAGAAGAGGAAGTTGATGTGAGGCGATGGTCGTGTAGTGGAAGTGAGGAAAGTGCAGTGGATGTGGGAGAGGCGAGTGGTGGTATGGTGGAAGAGGGAAGAGATGCAATGGAAGCAGTAGAGTCGAGTAGTGGTGCGACAGAAGCGAAAGAGCTACAGTGGAAGCGAGAGAGGTGCGATGGAAGCCGGGACCTACAATGGAAGCGCGAGAGGCTGGTGGTGGTGCGGTGGAAGAGAGAAGAGGTGCAATGTAAGTGGTAGAGTCAAGCTGTGCTATGGTGGAAGCAGAAGAGGTACGATGGAAGTGAGAGGTGCAATGGAAACCAAACAGTGGAAGCGAGAGAGGCGAGGGGTGGTGCTATGGAAGAGGGAAGAGGGGCGGTGGTGCTGTGGAAGAGGGAAGAGGTACGGTGGAAGTGGAAATTGGAATTTTTCTAAAAAATTTTATTTGGGATTTTTGTTTGTTAATTTTGGTTTAGGATTTTTGTATTTTTTATTTTTTCAATGGTCTGACATTTAATTTTAATATTAAAAATTTTATTTTTTGGAATTTAAATATATCTGTTTTTTTGGACATATTAAAAAATTAATTATCAAATTTACTCATATATTAAATAAAATTAACATATTTTATGATTATATATAATAATTTAAAAATATCAAAAATTAGTATGTTAGAAAAATCTCCAAAATTTCATGTTAAATTTTGATAATTCATACCAAAATATGAAAAATAAAATAAGTATTTTTGACATATTAAAAAAAACTTAGTTATAAAGTTTACTAATATATTAAATAAAATTAGCATATTTCCATATATAATCCAAACACAGTAATCTGATTCCCAAAGAAATTAAAGACAACATTCCTGTAGGTAACCAAACACAGTAATATTACTTTCCCAAATATCAAATTCCTATATTTTACTTTCCCAGTAATATGAATTCCATTTCTAAGATTCCCACACCCTGTACCAAATAGCCCCTTAGTGTCAGCCCATTAAAAACATGAGTATTTCTTAGGCCTATTTGTCATAGGATGACCAAGAAATCACTTGGTTTTGTACTATGAATATAACATTTTTAGAAATTTTTATAAATAAATCTAAGAGGCTCTTTAATTTTATTACAGGGTAATATCATACACTATCCCTAAGGTTTTGCATATTACCACTCAAAAATATAGTTTCGTAGTTATATCATTTCAATCTTTAAGGTTTTTATATTTGTATCATCGAGATCCAATTCACTGATTCTGTCTACATTTTCATAAACGAAAAAAACAAAACGTCAATGGCTTATAAGAATTGTAGATTAAATTATCTAGAGATATAATTGACTTTTTGCTTTTCTGTTTATGAAAATGCAGACAGAACCAATCAATTGGATCTAGATAATACAAATATATAAACTTTAAGGGCTGAAATGATGCAAATATAAAAACATTTTATAAATGCTATTATGCGAAACCTTCGAAGTAGTATATGATATTACCTCATTTTATTATCTTTTAATAATTATTCATAATACCCATCTCAAAGGAGGTTTTTCTTTTTTAAATGAGTTTGAAGGATTTTTAAAAATTTTAGAGATTTGTTTATTTTTTAATAATTTCAAGGTTTCTTTTATAATGTCTTAAAATGCATCAATGCATTTAACGTCTTTTAGCAATACAAAATATTTCCTGCACAATAACATTTGAAGTCAAATTTTAAGATATATAAAGCATCCATGACTTCATTTTTTTAATATAATTTCTTATAATAGTTTAAGAACATTGGATCTAAAATACCTTGTATATTTGAGGTTAATCTAACTTACACAATCAATGCACCTTAGAAATAACATATAAAAAGTTTAATCTCAACAAAACAAAGTCCTTGGATCCAATGATCCAAAAATTGTTTACTAAATTTGGTGTCAACGACCTTACTTCAGCTTTTAATTGATCTTGTCTCAACATGACCGGCTACTGTAACACCTAAAATTTGGGTGGATTAAAATATGAAGAAATATTCTATGGATTGATTTGAATGGAATAGGAAAACAATTTATTGGTGCAATTAACTAGATTTATTATTTATTTTATTTGGAGAGAAGATTTAGTTACTTATTGGAGGATTAACATATTAATGGTAATTCACGGTAATTAGAATTGGAATTGATTTATATTAAGGATTATTGATACATTTATTAAAGGAGAGAAAATCAAGTCATGAATTTTGGAATTTTTGGTTGATTTGAGGTAATTGGGCAATCTTGTTTGATTAATTGGGAAGATTTATGGTATTAATTTTTTTTATTTTATTATAAGAAGCTGTTGGATAAATGAGTGGGAATTAATTTATGTATTTATGTAAGACAAGATTACAATGGATGTATACCACTTAACTTGAAAGAACGTATTTTCCCATCTCATACATTTTTTGCAGTTTAATTACCTTGAAGCTTTCAATCCCTCTAACGTGAAAACCTGCTGGAAAAATAGGAGTTTCAACATCAAAGCAAATGTGTGGGAGCCTGAAAATGAATTGTTTGGACCAAAATCATCTAGTAAGTATGTATACATGTGTGTGTGTGTGTTGTTTATGGATCAATATGGATAATTTAGAGTTTCCTTTTGTTTGAAGTTATACTATGAGATTCTTTTGATTTGTATTTGGTGATTGATAAGTGGAGTTTGTAATAGATTTGCATAAAAGAAGAAGGATAGAGAATCAATATTAGGGGGCTATTTGTTTTTGGCACTTTTTACTTAATTTATTTTAAACTTGAGATTTAAGTGAATACTCTTTTTTTTTTAATGTTCAATTTTTTTCAGTGGTATATCACTTATTTCAAAAAGTGAAAATTTATCATTTTTTTTTCATCATAATGTTTGAATTGTTTTTATTATCAAAATAATGTTAGATGTATGCCCTTAAAGCAGATAATTGTAATCAATTTTTCTGATAAATAAATATTATTTTATGCATAAATGTATTTATTATTTGAGCAAACTTTATAACTATAAAGATTCTGTCAAATTGTACTGGTAATTAAATAGGGATACCAGTGCAATTAAATTGCATTGAACAGGACCTCCATGAGATTTAATTGAGGTGTAAGGGCTGTCACATCAATTAAATCATATTGGCACTAATAATATAATACTCTTAATCTTGAGTGAGTAATGAACTCATATTCGTGTCTTGTATTTTTGAGCCATTACAGAGTGAGATTTCCTCTAAAATCAAAACCTCTATAGTTTAGAAATATAATATTATGATTTATGGGAACATTTATTAACAATATGAAATCTATAACTCCTATTGGAGAGGATGATATTTCCTAAAGCTGATTTCGATACTGGGTTAGTAAAACTTAGGCCTGAGTATTCTTAATAAAGAGCTTATTAAGAATTAAAGTTTATTTGTGAATTATTTCACAAGTATAGATACGTATAAAATAACCATTAGAGAATTAATGACTCTGGAATACTAGATGTAATTAAAAAGGTATGACAGTAAAAATACACGTAGTTTTAATTACGGATATCATATAGAGAGGTATTTATATGGTATTAATGTGACATGGATTTTGGCTTTGCCAAATAAAATTAATTAAATTATGAGCCTCTTATAATTTGTTCATGGACTTGAGAGTGCAGTCTTAGGCCTATAGTGGTAGGGCATCAAGATTAACAATATTGTCCAATTAATTATGAGATAATTAGAATTGGACTTAATTATTGGAGCTAAGGTTTACATGAGCCAATTTGTTCCCCGTGCTACCTCACAAAAGCTACTACACATTTATTGGGCTTTTATTATTAAATAAAAGACAAACAAAAATCTCTAAAATGACTTGGACTCCAAGTTTAATAAGATAATTATCTAGAATATTATTTTATAACAATTAAATAGTTATCTTTATTTTCCTAATTGAATAAGAGATAATTATAATCTTATATCAGTTGGGATTTTAATAGAATATCTCTTATCTCAAAATTAGGATTAATTAACGTGAAGCTTTGAATATTATTCACATTGGTTTTGCGGTTTAAGGCTGATCAATGGAAACTGAGAATGTGAGGTACATAGGAGGAAACGTGAACTCCAGAGAAACACAAGAAAGAAAGGAAAAACAGTAAAGAGAAAATTCTAGCTTTTCTAGATTGGCTTTTTGCAATCTCTTTACTAATTACTCTTGGTTTTTCTTATAGATTCTAAGGTACCCATACTCTTATTCCTGTGTAGAGTGCTTTAGAGTCACGATCTAGAAGATCGAGCGCTCGCTCGAGCTTTAAGTACACTCTCTAATTATATAAATAGCATCATGATGAGGAACTAATGATACGTTTTTTGATTTACGCTTCTGTTGAATTTTTATAAAAATTTTGTAATTTACCAACAAATAACCCTATATTTCTTAGTATACAAATTAATATAAATTTAAATTATATAAAATTTATTAAAATAATTTTAAATTTATATTTTAAATAAAATTAAAATTTTCAATTTACGAAATTAGCCGCTGGAGTTCGTCGTTGTTGTCACTAGCTATTGAAACTTTAAACATGCAATCCCTTTGATTGCCCCCTTAATCATCGATGATGTTTACGGAACCTAGGCGGTGGGCTGATGACGATCATGACATCATCTGCAGCGTGGTCGAACGTGCCATATCGTCGAAGACCGACGACGATAACAATGGCTGTCTGTCAGCCTTTTTTTCTTTTTTTTTGAAAAATTAAATTAATAAATATTAATTATTTTAATATTATAATTTTAAATTAACAATAATTTATTTACTTTTGATTATATAATTTTAATTTAACTTAAATTTTTATTTTTTAAAAAAATTATACATTTTAGTATTTTATATTAAAAATAGTCAACAACACAGGATGCATAACTATTTTAGTATTTTCAATTTTTTAATTTTTAAATTTCGTGAAAAAATAAATAAATTTTTTTATTTATAAAATTATCAATTTAATTCATTATAATATCTTTACCATATTAAAGAAGATATGAATTTTTATAATGGGTAATTTTATTACTAATTATTGATTATTATTGTTTTTGATATCTTAATTTAGTTTTGTTAAATATTAAATTTTCAATGTATTTTCTGTATTAAATATTACATATTAATATTAATGGTAAATATATCATATTTAAATAATTTGTGAACATAAGACTTATTAAAAAAATTAAAAACAAACATATCATAAAGTGATACAAAAATAAGTGCTAAAGAGTGTTAACTGCCAATAAGTATTAAGTGAACGAAAAAACAAACGGCCCCTCATTGACTACGTAGCTAAGACAGCCCACTGTTCCATGAATTTTTACAATTACTTGCATTATGATTTTAATATGATATTTTCATCATAAAAAATAGACTAATACACGTTTCATATGAAATTTATGTCAATGAAAATGATTTATTATTTGATTTTTAATTGAATTTCGAAACAACACTATTATCCAAAAAATCAAACAATTTTAGTACATAACCCGATTTTGACTATTTATTTACCTATCCCAAACGAAGGCCAAAAATTATAAAATTTTATATTCCAAATAAATCATATATTTATGTTTATTCTGCAATTTTTGTGGTGTTTTGATCAGTACAAAAATTTATAAAAATCGTTGAAATATCATGACTCACTGTTAAAGACAGTTTTGTACTCAAAATATAAATCTGTTTGGAAAAGTTTGTGACATCAAAAATTCATAATAAAATTATTCGAACAACCTACCTATGTCTGTAACAGTACTGTAAAATTTAAGGGGATTTTGATTTGTAGCTTGTGAATTGAAATTCTTAGATTGGGTGTTGTTCTAGTTTGAAGTACTAAGGTTGGAGTTCAAGAAATCATGTTTTGTTAGATAAATTGGGGTAAAATCTAATGTTTGCGACATGATGATTTATATGTCTTCACAAGGTTGATATTTTAATTTTATGTTTTAATATTCAATTGTATTAGAGTTGTGGGAACCGATAAGTTGTTGGAGTTGGATACCTAGGAACTTGATTTACCAATATTAGATGAGACAATAGACTATTATCAAGTGTATATGTTTATTTTCTTTCTAATTTTGAAATTAATGTTTCAATATACTAAAATATTTGTCTCAAGGATTCTTTTAAAATTTGTTCCAGAGAAGAATATGAAAGATATGATTTTTCATGAATTTTGGAAGTTGATAACAGAATTCTGACATTCTTTGTTTTTAATTGACTATATGGAAGTAAAAAAATTATAAGTACTATTTTAATTTGATTTTCATTTGATATTTTTATATCTTATATTAGACATGCAAATCTTTCTTTTAAAATTAGTTTCACTAAAAAGGTTGAGTATTTTATTTTTAATGATTTTTAAAAGACAACTTTGAAATTTTTAAATTTAACATTTTTAGCATAATGTTAGAAGTACAAATTTGATTTCAGTTGGTTATAATTTTTACAAGTTGTCAGCTTTTACATACTTCTTCTTGTATTAAGTTTTATTCTTGAAGTTTCCATGATTTTATAAATTGATGGCAAATTGTTTTGTATTTACCACGTAAAAGATGTCAATTATGGAATCTAACAAACAAAATTAATATTCCTTAAATTATTATCTCCTTAAAGGGTTTTTTGAGTCCAAAATGTTTTGATATTTTTTGTCGTTTAAAATACATATGTCTACTATGCGTCTGTAAGATATTGGAAACTTTGGGGGTATAGATTGGTCATTAAAACAAGAGCATGTTCATTGTTTATATGGAAGTATTTTTATTGTAATGCCGATTTGAAGGTTTTAAGCTTATGAGATTATGAGAGATAAATTTTGGAATTCTTATTATGTTGATTTGAGTGTATTAATTATGACATCTCGGGTTCATGAGATGGATATGATGACTCTTTAGTTGTTTGGAAAAGAGTTTTTGCATTGAAAATTTGAGTTAATAGGGGAGTTTTTGCATTTGATGATAAATCATGATGTATATTGACATGATTGAACTATTTTTCATTTTTGTTAGATGATTGTCAGATGTTGGATGGGCGACTAAAAGATATATGATATACGGTTTGCAACTTTGAGGTAAGTATAATCATTCTTAATATAATTAGTTTACCTGCATAATTAAAAGTATATGTTTTCTTATGAAAAGTTATTATTTATGAACTATTTGAAAATATATATCATTCTTATATTATGGATACTGCTTATATAATTATGCTTTGTAAGATATGCATTTTTTAATAAGTATTGAAAACTACACGTCCAAAACTTATTATATATTTTATACAAATTTTTATTACAATCAAAATTGTTTTAGTTTTCATATGATGTTTTCAACTGTGCTTTTGAAAATATAAAAAAGTCATTGACAGTTTCAGATCATGTTTTATTGCATACAAGTATTTGATAAACAAAGAAACTTCTATTGATCTGCATATAAAATATACCTTTCATCATAAAGGCATGTTCTTATTGATTAACACTTTTGAAATTAGTATTTAAGTGAGTAATATTTACATTAGTGTGCCTTACTATGATATATATGCAAACCATTATAATTTTTAAACATAAGTTTTATAGTTTTTTAGAAAATAAAAAGTTGTTTTTATAAATCATGCTTTTAATCACCAAAGTATATTTCCAGTTTTCCTTACATTAATTATTTAACAAAATAAGTTGTTTTCTAAAAGTTCTTTTTATATAATCATTTAATTCTTTTATCAAAAGGCTACAATTTACAAACATTTATATTTCAATCTTTCATTAAAATGCTTTACAAATCAATCATCTTGGCTTTAAATGTTTTATCAGCAAATGATTTGTTTAGGAAATATAGTTTGTATAAAATTATTATGTAAAGGATTAGTTTAAGTATTTTGAGATTTATAAGATTTCTAAAATTAGTATTCCAAACTATAAGTCATCATAAAAAGAATTATGGTTCATTGTTTGTAGCGCCTTTATATGTTGTGATATAGCTGCATGGGGCCGCCTCTTGAAACTGTGTGGAGCATATGAAGTGTCGTATACAGTGCAAAGTGCCATATGTGGGTCAGGATGTTACAACTACTGTCCAACTTAACCAAAAATCATTTATAGGATATGCATGTGTAAGTCATTTGATCAAAAAACACAGGCACCATTAAAACAACAAAAGAAGCCATATACAAAATGTCAGAATGAACTTCCATTAAAAACAAGACTAATAGCCAGTGGCTCACCATTAAAACTCTTTTCAAGTATTCCAATTTGTGATGCTTGTATCATGCCTACGGTTAAGAAGTTTGTAGTTATCAAATGTCATGCTCAAATTTGAGATACTCTTCTAATCTCAACAACATCAGCAATGTGTCAAATGATACAATATATTACTTTCCATGCATGTTACTTTTCATACACTAGGTAAAAATGCAAGCCTAATCATCAATTAATATTACTTTTATTACTTTACATAATATGTAAACAAACCAAAACATCTAGATGGAGGCTCCATGAGGACACAAGTTTGATTATCTATACTAAGTGTATCATAAAGCAAATTGAAATAATATGAAACAATGTCAAATCATGCATATGAGCATGCATGCATAAGAAAATGCAAGAATATGTAAAGCGTTTTTAGCAAGGTGATTAGGTCCAAATAGACTAGAAAATCTTACTCATAATATTGTACAAAGAACAGATAATTTAGTTACTATTGGGTTGTCCCAAGTTTTGTGATGAATCCCAATTTGCAAAGTTAAGAGGTCTCCATCCCAAGTAAGCAACCTAGGCTGGCCAGAAAAGTAGGCACGAAATATGGGTAAGCTTGAACATTATTCAACATAAAATAAAAGCACTTTATTAATGCGTATGATCATTCAAACAAATGAAATATAAATATTCATGTAGTAAGATTTGTCTTCCTAGCCAACAATGCACATAAATGGTAAGCTTTAATAAGCATTTTAAAACAAGTAAATCAATACCTTTACAAAATGAGCATTTAAACGAAAAAGTTGAACCCTTTAAGTTTAGTTAAAAGAAATAGTTTGGTAAACATTTTAAAGATTACATCAAACACATTCACTATCTTTTAAAGATAGTTACTTTTAGAAAGCAACACACAAATGCAATAAATCATTTTTCCCTATATACATTAAAAATTTTGTGATGGATAGATCAGCCACATGACTCTAAAGGTGTTAACTTAAATGCATTCTTCGCATTTTTTATGTTTGTTTTGCACACTTTTATAGATCAGACAAAAGCATCATAGTGGTAACATTGTTTGGTCCTGCAAATATTCCTGATTTACAATTGCATATATTTTCTTTTGGTTGTAGGAAGTGGAAGGAAAATTGAGTTGGTTCAAAATTCATGCAGCAATAATGCTTGACTTAAAACATCCATATAACATAAGCTCTAAAATAAGACATGGTAGCTTAAGTGGTAAAATCCTATTAGAGATGTAATTTTCCTAATACATTTTTGTTTTTTCTTTCCTCTAGTGAATTTTCGTCATGTAGGCTACTACATCATATTGTAGAGTTTATGTTGTATAAATATTATAAGTCTAGCATTGCTCTTCACGCAAACTATCAATATTTTCATTATTTTATAATCATTACAATAAAAAAAATTGAAAATACTATTTCCTATCTAGAACAAATCAAATATTTTATTGTGTACTTATCCTCCTAAGGACAGTCAATAGAGCGTTGAGCTGGTAAACATGAAATTATGAAGTGTATAAAAGAAGGAAGGGGAGAGGGGGAGGGAGAGGGAAGGAATTCCTTCTTTCTGTATCTATCATAATTGGAAGCAGTTTTCTTATAATGTTTTCTGAGTTTTCTTCTTTGTTTCGGGTGGTTGAGGTGGTTTTGGGTTTTGTCTTGCTTGTTTTCAAGACTCTTTTAGAATGTCCTTATTGCGTTTTTAGTGATTCTGTGATGTCTTTGTGCTTCTGTTTCTGGTATTGATAAAGGACATATTGTTCTTTATTTGTAAACAATAACAACTTCAGTTAATACAATTCTTGTTTCTTATAAGAAAAAAAAATCCCAAATATTTGTTTTATGTGATTCTTCTAGTTTTTCACATAAAATCTTTTCCAAACTAAACCATTAAAACCAAACAATCCCCTTATCTTTCACTCCTATGAAGAAACAATTTTCTCTCATTTCATTCAAAATTGCAGTGAGAAAAGTGGAAACATTAACCTTATATGCAACATGTTATTAGGAACTCAACAAGCATATCTCAAAACGATGCACATTGTTTCATGTCAAGAGTCACAATGAAACTAACCAAACAAATTCTTAACTATATCGATGTAGATGCAAATTCTCTACAGTCAAACAATAAAGACCTCTTTCAATTTATATCCCTTTTTTGCGGTAAAAATAACCTTCGGTTTAATAACACATATATCGATAAAGTTATCAATAATGTTTCTATTCCATAATCGTGTAGTATTTTATTATATGTTGTTGGATAATAGAAGGTTCTCCTAGGGGTAAAATGATTCAGTAAATGTGCATAATAAACGCATCAAGGCAAGAGAAGCACCCGTGACAGGAATGTAAATCAAAATAAATTGCAATGTAAAACAAGCTTCTGATGCAGGGAAGCATTATGTCAAAAATAACAAAAAATCAAGCGTCGCACCAATAATCTGATTAATGTTGTATGATTAACAAATTAATGTGTTTCACTATTAGTTGTATGGTTAAATGTATTCTAGTGTTAGTTGTAGATTTAGCATATAGATTAGTATATTCCATTTACCATTTATAACTTTATTTTATACCGATCACAAGTTCTTGTATAACCCTATATAAACAAGAATCTACATAAAATTTTATACACAATAATAAACACAGCTCTTCTTAAACGGTATCAGAGCCACTCGGTATCAATTATTGTGAAATTAAAGATCTACACTTCAGTTTCACTCTAACCAACTGCAAGCAAAAGCCCTACTAGCCGTCAATAAGCCTTGTCCCTATACCATTCTTTATCAGTCACTTTGTGTAACGACCCTTCCCACGCCCGATCTCTCTCGGGTGCACACGGACCCCCTACCGAGCCACCGGGTCACAGGTACATGGCCGCACACTCTAAGGTATTGTCCGCTCTGGGCCCACTCACTTCGAACTGGAATGACTTTTGGGGTCTTGGGTTCGAGTGGGGGAGGCGTCACTGGGTGTAGATACCCAGTGAACAAAACCGTGCGGGTCAGTGGGCCTAGAGCGGACAATACCTTAGAGTGTGCGGCCATGTACCTGTGACCCGGTGGCTCGGTAGGGGGTCCGTGTGCGTCCGGGAGAGATCGGGCGGGGGATGGGTCGTTACACTTTGGTTCAAATCACTCAAAAAGAAGCCGATTAACTCATAGGCATAGCCACCAAATCACTTTGATTAATATTCCACTGCATATTTCAAGTCAGTATATTGGTGCATTCAAAAAGTTTCTCACGGATGGCAAGAGCATTATTATTACTTTTTTTATACCATGACCGTTCCACCATTCAACTTGCATTTTATGGGTTTTTTTCAATTCAGTTTCTTTATATTTTATTCACATTTTCTCTCATAGAGAAGTCCAATGCTACTCAACCAATTTAAATTGTTTTGTACGGTAGAAATTATACTTTATGGGCCTAAGCCATGTGGACTTTTTTAAACGAACAAAAGCTTTGGCGATATCACCGGTAATCATCTTGAACCTATGCGTCTTAAAGAAGAGTGTACTGAAAATTTTGATCGAATGGTATGATAATAGGGAGAGTAAAAATCACCAAATCATTACTTGTTTCCATAACACATAAATAGTCTTCAATTTGGTAAATTTCAGATGGGAAAATCTCTATGGGATTTACTAGCACAATGACATATCTCAACAGATCTGGTTCATCAATACCAAATCCTAAGGAATCTTCATCAACTCCATCAATCTTCTGGTCAATCTATTCATGATTTTCTCTCCCAGATGTAATATCTTTGGGACAATTAACATTGTTCAAAACCTACTTGGTTATGTTCAAGTGATGTATCCAAATTTATAAAGTACAGAGACAATCAATGTCTGATACAATTCCTCGTGGCTCTCAATGATACTCTTGAACCAGTGCATTCATCACTTTATATCAACTACCAATACCACTCTTAGCAATGCTATTAATGAATTACTTTCAAAAGAGACTCGCATGGCCGCTCTGCAATCCTATTGAAGAATTAATTTCAAAAATCTGGAACTTTCTACAATGTTCAAACGATATATAATCTGATTAGAATCTCTATATATGAAATACTGTGTGATTGCCTAGGATTTCTAGTCAAAGAGAATTCCTGTTTGTCTCTTTATGTTCCTAGGACAATTATATATTGTTGTAATCCCCTATTTTTGTTAAGCCATAATAGAAACGTTTCCTATCTTAAAACAAAGTAATATCCAGAAAATAATATGACATACTTCTCTTCACTACATTAAACCTATCAGTGGTATCAGAGCCACTAATGGGCAAATTTTTGCTTCATGTCCATGTTTTTTACAAATAAACAAGAAAATGATGAAGCAAAATTTTCAAAAGAAAATGAATATGATCAATTGTTTTCTTGCATGAATATTAAACAAGATTCATAACAGTCCTAGCACTTGGATAGTGGCTGTAGTAGCCACGTGACAAGAAATAATGAGATCTTGGTGCAGTTAAATATGGATGTTTCATCTCAAGTCATGCTTGGTGATGGCGGTAGTCAAAAGGTGGAAGGAAAAGGCATTGTGGCTGTTTGCATAACTGGAGGTAACAAAAAATTTATCCATTATGTTTTATATGTGCCTAGATTAAATCAAAACCTCATTAGTGTTGGTCAATTATTACAGAAAAGATATTATTAATTTGAATTTTGATAATGATGAGTGCATTATGTTTGATAAAAATCTAAACCTTACAGTGGCTAAAGTTAAAATGACCTGAAATAAAGTTTGCCCCCTTTATATGTCACTCAGTGAGAAATCTGCTTTTCGAAGCAAGATGAATTCAAAAGATCCATATCTATGGCTATTTGAGTTTTAAGAGTCTGCATTTTTTGATTTTGAAGAACAAAAACATGATGTTCGGCTTGCCTAAATTAATTTGCTTTGGAAAAGAAAATTTGTGAAGGTTGTGTTTATGGTAAAATGCAGAAATTGCCATTTCCAAAATCTACTTGGAGAGTTTATGCACCTCTTGAATTAGTGCATGCTGATATTTTTGGGCCAACTAGAACACCATCTCTTGGTAATAAGAGATACTTCTTATTATTTGTTGATGACTATACAAGAATGATGTGGATTTTTCTCCTTGAACAAAAGTCAGAAGCCTTCTCAGTTTTTCTTCAATTCATGGCTTTTGTTGAAAGACAAAGTGGGCAGAGAATAAAAACCTTGAGGGCTGATCGTGGTGGTGAATTCATTTACAAGGAATTTTGGTAGCATTGCAAAGAGAAAGGCATAAGAAGACCACTTACTATTCAACATACACCACAACAAAACAGCATTGCAGAAAGAAAAAAAATGAACAATTGTTAAGATGGCAAGGAGCATGTTGCAAGGAAAGGGACTTCCAAATAAATTCTGGGCTAAACCGGTTAATACAGTCGCTTTTATTCTGAACCGTTCTCTAACTAAAGTGTTGCTCAATAGAACTTCATATAAGGCTTGGCATGGCCAAAAACCTTAGGTAAATCTCTTAAAAGTCTTCAGCAATATTGCTTATTCTCTAACACCATCATAGGAAAGAGAAAATTTTGATAAAAAAGGAGAGAAATTCATTTTCATTGGTTATAACAATGAATGCAAAAGATATAGGTTGCTCAATCCCATCACAAATAAATTGGTGATTTCACAAGATATCGTATTTGATGAAATGTCAGCTTGGAAATGGGATGAGGGCTTGTAAGATAGAATAAGATTGTTGAACCACAAGAAAGAAGATAATTTTGCAGATTCAAATTCACCTGGTTCAGATGATGAAACTCCTCCAATGAAGATACACTCTTTGACAGATAATTATGAATCATGTGACACAGGTTTTTTCTCTTGTGAGCCTCAGATTTTTTCAGAAGCTATAAAAGAAGAGAAATGGAGAAAAGCCATGGATGATGAAATTGCAATGATAGAAGAAAATCATACATGGGTTGGTGGAGTTGCCGAAAGAAAAATTTGTCATCGGCTTAAAGTGGATTTTCAAGACTAAATTCAATAAAGACGGATCCATTGAAAAGCACTTGTGTCAAAAGGTTACTTGCAGCAACCTGGTCTAGATTCAACAAAACATATACTCTAGTTGTACGAATAGAAACAATACGAACCGCTTTGGCGTTGGCTACTCTACTTGAATTGCAAGTTTTCAATTGATGTTAAGTTAGCGTTTTTAAATGGAGAATTAAATGAAGAAGTGTTCGTAAAGCAACCTCAGGGCTATGTAAAGACAGGAGCAAAAAATGAAGTTTATTGGCTATGAAAGGCTTTATACGGATTAACGCAAACTCCTCGTGCATCGAATAACAAAAATTGATAGCTATTTTCTAATGTGTGGGTTTTTGAGGAGCTCAAAAGAGCCATTTTTATATGTCAAGTAGGAAGGTAACAATTTTCTAATTGTTTGCCTTTACTTGGAATGACTTAATTTATGGAAGAACAAATGCAAAAGTAGTGGAGGAATTTAAAAAGCCATGATGAAAGAATATAAGATGATAAATTTAGGACTTATGAAATACTTTCTTGGTATTCAAGTCCAACATAAAAAAGGGCAGATTTCATTACTCAAGAAAAATATGCTGAAGACCTGTTGAAAAGGTTTAATATGATAAATTGTAAGCCAGCATCCTTCCCTTTTGCTCTAAATGAGAAATTGGAGAAAGATGATAGTGCTCCAAAAGTTAATGAAAAGCTCTTTTGAAGCCTAGTTAGTTCACTGATTTACGTGGCACATACAAGACCAAACCTTACTTATTCGGTTAGCTTGATTTCAAGATATATAAGTAATCCAAGTTCACTTCACGTCAAGGCAGTAAAAAGGGTTTTGTGTAAGATCATGGACTCGAAAGCGATCAATTGACACAGCAAAAATGGTATCGAAACTAGGATCTAGGAAACACAGGCTTGAATTTTTGTGATTTCTCACTAATTTTGATTCCTAGGTATGTCTAAAAACTGTCCGAGCAAAGACAAGTAGGCGTTTGTCTATGCTTGACTAAACTTGAGAATACAAGAAAATTTTCAGAGGACTAAGTAGGAGATTAAACATCACACATCAAGGACCCAGGGGTAATTCACGTTTTTCCTCAGGGCATGCAGGTGTGTTTCACGTTTTTCAAGAAAAAAAAAGGCGCACAAGTATTTTATGTTAGAAACCTAGTTGTCTTTACATAAGTCCTCTTAAATTTTTTGATATTGACTAGGACTCTTTGTTGGACTGCGGCTATAACTCATTAGACCCTATTTGGGCCTATTAGACCTAATTAGGTCCAACTCAATTGTAGTGCAAACTTTTAATTCTTAATTAAACCGATTATTTAATTAATCATATTAATTAAATAGTAAACCCTTTAATCCAAATATTTAATTAATCATATTAATTAAATAATGAGCTCATTAACTAGTCAAATATTTATTTAATTTAATATTTGGGCTTTATTCTTTAATAAATCTAATTAAATTAAATAATTAATTTTTCAAAGTCTAGTCCCTATTCTGGCAATTTTTGGATTAAGTATCTACGGAATCTATAATTAACATATTTAATTATAAGCTAAAATAGATTTGATCTAATACTCTATTATCTTATAATTATAATAGACCCCACCTATTAGCTTAAGTTTATTTGACTATAGGTTCAAAGTTGCACTCTTGAATTAAATATTATTTACAAAAAGCTTAATAATTTAATCTGATTAAATTATGTCTTAAAGCCTTATCCATGGAGCAATAGGTTTACATAACTATCCTCCATGGAAGACCAATAATTGGAGCTAGATATAATTTATCGTTTTACCCTCCAATTACATCTGAGTCTTTGATATCAGTTTTACTCCATTTAAGTGATTTAATATTTATTCAAATAAATTTTAGTTTAATGAACAACATTCATTACACACTTGGCCAAGATTTTATCACTTAAAACCTTGTAAAACCATCAAGGTAGAATTCTGCAATCATTTTAAAGTCATAAATTCTATATCCATGGAATAGTTTCTACTAGCATAAAGATCTTACAATCCTAACTAGTCAAGGTATTGACCTTTCACTTTAGGTCTCACTTTTTGTTGTAGTCAAAGACCATAGCCCGTATATTAGAGGTACACTACCCACTTAAGATTAAGGTAGAAACTCCTTCAGTGCTCGAGTGTAGAAATTCGCATTCGCTCATGGTGTTTCCACAAAATGGATAATTTCTATGTGATTTATGTTCAATGCATTCATAATTCACAAGTATCTTTCTCCCGAAGTCTCCACTTCAAATGGTTAGAGACTCACAATTTCTTCATTAAAGACAAATTATCTAAACAAAGCGCTCAGTTTTTATTTATAGGTTGTGAACTTATTTTGAGCTATAATAAAGTTTTGTCTCAAATATATCTTATATATACAGAAACTTTATCAATGTACAAGCTCTAGAACCTTTAGTCATTCATACAATCATATTGGCCTATAAATGACTCCTTATTTATTCAAACAAATGTTTATAATATTACAAAAATATCTATGCTCTTAGGACATATTACTAAACTGTGTTATCATCAAGGAACAAAAAATGTTGGCCTAAAGCATGTTAAGGAAGAAGATAACAATCTAAATGGCTATAGTGATAGTGACTAGGCAGGCTCTCTTGATGATTGGAAGACTACTTCAGGCTAAGTTTTTTTGCTTAAGAAGTAAAGATATTGCTTGGTCTTCAAAGAGGCAGAATAAATTTGCAGTATCTTCAGCTAAAGCTAAATACATTTCAGCTTCTAATGCAGCATGTTAAGCTATATGGCTTAGAAAAATTGTTGCAAATATGTAGCAAAAGATTAACGCTCCAATAACAATGAAATGTGATAATGTATCTGCAATTGCAACGACAAAAAATCTAATTTTTCATGGAAGAACAAAGCATATAGAGCTTCGTCATCATTTTGTTTAGACTTGGTAAAGAATGAAGAAACCAAGTTCGAGTTTGTCAATTGAAAAGATCAATTGGCATATTTTCTTACAAAGTCAGTTGCTTTAGAGAAGTTTATTCAATCGAGATCAACAATGAACATTATTGCCAAGTAAAGTTTTTCAACAACGGAGGAGCACATGCAGACCTTTGAAATTAAGGAAGAGTGTTGAAGATTTAATTTAAAAATTTTGGAATTTTTCACAATGTTTAGGGGATATATAATTTGATTAGAATTTCTATGTATGAAATATTGTGTGATTGCTTAGGATTCCTAGTCAAAGAGATTTCCTACATGTCTCTTTATGTTCCTAGGACAATTATTTATTGTTGTAATCCCTTGTTTTTGTTTAGTCATAATAGAAAATTTCCCATCTCAATACAAAATAATATTTGAAAAATAATATAGCACACTTCTTTTCACTGCACTAATCCTATCAAATACCAACTCACTGACACAGTCTTAGCTACCGATCCTCAAGTTGAACGCTAGTATTGCCAAGAGCCTGGACATTTTCTCCTCAATTTGAACGCTAGTATTGCCAAGAGCCTGGACATTTTCTTAATGAATGTCTAACAAGGATTTGCAAACATTGTCATAAGGTTGGTCCTATACACTACTCATAAGATCGTCCTAACACTCCTAAACAAAATAAAAAATCAAAACTTTAGAGGTGCTACTTATTCTAAAACTAAGCCTTATTTTACTATTGTTATTGCTAGTAATGATAGTAAACAGGTTTCATTTGATAATACTCTTACCTTTACTGCTATCGATCTTAAGTCTATCCTCCAACAACTTCTCACCAGATCTGGTAAGCCTTTCATAACTTCCTTATCTACTAACTCAAGTAACTCATCTTTCTACCTTGATTCCAGTACTTGATGTAACCACATGACTTCTGACTATAAAATCTCATCATTCTTCTTTACTTGTCATTCATACTATTGATGGTTTTGCTCTACATGTTGTTTAGTTAGGAGACTTTTCGATAACCATTTTATCTTTGTCTAATGTTGATTCATTCCTGAACTCACTTTAAACCTTGCATCTGTTGGACAACTTTGTGAACTTGGTATTGATGTTTTGTTTAATTTCTTTGGTTGTTATGTGCAGGATCCACAAACAGGCAAGATAATTGGGATAGGTTGTAGAGTTGGATGTTTGTTTTAGGTTGTGAATCTTCATCTACCAACATCATTAGTTCTTCCAACTATTATGCATGTTGTCTCTGCTTCATCAACTTCATCATTGAGTATTTGGCACTCACACTTAAGTCATGTCTCTTTTGGTCATTTACGAGTCTTGCTGTGTCCAATGGTTAGTTAGCTAAAATATCCAATGAACATGTGGATTGTTTATCTTGTGAACTAGCTGTTGAGCCTCATTTTTATGGCAAAAATGAAAAAGTCAACTTTGCCTTTAAGAAGAAATAGACAAATTACAAAAATATTATTTCTTAATGAAAAGCCTGAAATACCCTTGCCATTGCAAAACTTCTTTCTAGATTCAGGGACCTAGTTTACATCACCTCAAAATCACTATTTGATGAAAGAGCGTTGTGTCGTAGATATTTGATGGCGATTTGCACAAGGAAACAACTAAGGATTCCTAGAGGAAGCGTGGCGGTGAGAGCAAAAAATAGATATGAGTGATGGTAACAATGAAAGGGTTGACACTATGATTATAGGATTAAGTATTTATGATTCAGATTATAGACAGATTGATATGTATGATTGATTGGAAACGGCTTTTGAATGAGTACATGACTAGGGAAGTAATTCTGATTGCCCGTTTGGTCTAGGCCCCCAAAAAGAATGATTATATAGCAATCTGAAGTGTAACAGCATGAATGAATAGCTTATACGTAATTGAATGATTGATGAACAGTTTCAGGGTAGGGAGGAAGACTACAATGATTTGGATTTATGTTTTAAGATAAGGTAACTATGTAGATGACTGTGTTTAGGCCTAACTTTGCGTTGTATCTTACTTTGGTCGATGAATAACATGTTTAGGCAATGTGTTTGGACAGTGTTTCAAGTAGTGTTTTGGGTAGGAACGAATAAACTCAGTTGCCATGTGTATGCATGAATAGCTAGACTTCGTCTCTAGAATTAGGCTTTGTGTGTAGTTTTTGCTTGATCCCCTTGAATGCAACATCTAGCCCTTTTTATAATTGATGTGTGGGTGTTATAGATGACGTCAACTAGTCCAGGATAAAGATAATGAGTGATAATAATATAATTATCACTAGTCATCTAAATGATAATATGCGAGATAAAAGGTAGGACTAATTTATCTTGGATAAAAATGCTACAGGATAATACATGAAAACCTAACCTAATAACCATTTTACCATCTTACCCTCCATTGGCCTCAATTGTCAATGATCAAAGTACCCCGCAAGTGGGTTTTGGGTTCAACAAATTGGGTTAAGTGGGTCTCATATCTCTTGTCTGTGTCAACCAAACCACAATCCATCCAAGAGCTCAATGGGTGGTTTGGGTCCACTTGGCCTGAGAATCAATTTCAAATTCAAATTTAGAAATTAGATTCAGGTTCAATAATCAGATTTAGAATGGGTTCCCCGGTATTTGGCCCTGGGCTTCAAGATACCATGGACCACAGCCCAATACAGACAAAGTTTATATAAAGTCAGAGTTTAGAGACCTTTTTACTGATTATACTGAAGTGTTATGGACTTTCGTATCAGATTTAGATTCAGATTTGTGAGCCCAAGCAGGCTGCATGGTTTCATTTGGGCCCATTGTCATCGGCCCATCAGGCTTGAGCCAAAATCCTGCATCAACGCTTGCTAGACAAATTACTTTACCTTTTAATAAATAGTGAATCTATTTCTGTTTCTCCTTTTGACTTAGTGCATTTTGATTTTTAGGGTCCTTCTCCAACCACGACAATTGGAGGTTCTAAACACTTTGTTATTTTTATCAATGATTATTCTTGGTTTACATTGTTGTATCTCATGAAAAAAAACGATATGAATTATTCAAAATATATAATAAAATAATTTTTTATCAACATATGAAACCGGTTGTCTTTCTTTTAATACGTATTTCAAATTAAATTAAATTTTAAATTAATATTATAATAAACATAATTTTGTTTGACTACGGATTGTATTAATACATAGAATATACTATAGCCAAACCTTAACCACGTATTTTAACAGGCTAAAATGACTAATTTTGAAGTAAAACTTGGAATCCAATAGATTTTTAAGCCTTGACAAAATTCAGGAGCCAAATTAATTTCATTTAGGGTCACGGAGGGTCAAGAAGATACATTGGATGTTCTTGAAACTTCATTAGCCACTACAATATAACCACGTGGCAAACCCATAATCAAGAAATGGATGAGCATTTTGTTCAGAGCGGAACTCAAAGCAGAAAATATCTAAGCCAAGCCAATGCTGGCCACCCTCACCCTTTATAATTTATATCGTATTTCCAGGAGAAGAAGCTTAGCAAAAAATTCTGGGTAACTAAAACATGTCAATAGCATCATCTCAACAAAGCTTCCTAACAAATGCTCTCATACCAACTCAAAAGCCCAGAACAAAGCTTCTTATCTCTTCTGTTAGCTTTGTCTCATGCAATAAGTATAACCCGGATGACCAGAAAGATTGTTCCAGCAGGTAGTTTGTTGGCTGAAGTTAGTTTAACTTTCTTTGACATGTTTTTATTCATTGTTCTAGTCATGTTTATGTTGCTAAGGAGATTGAATCTTTTTGTAGGAAAAGTGATAACAAATTGGCAAAGCTAGCTATAGCTACACTAGCAGCTGGTGTGTTGACACTCGGCTCAGTTGGTGTTGATGATGCATTAGCTGCGAAGAGTGGTGGTAGAGTTGGTGGTCAGGCTTTCCGGTCAGCTCCTCGGTCGTCAGCCCCAAGAGCTAATAGCAATTCAAGGTGATTTTTTTCAACTTTTTATTACAATCGTTAGAGAAGCTTCATTGAACTTATGAATTGAAGTCCTGAGCATATATATCATGTTAGATTGGTAAATTTGTAAAATTGATCTGAGAAAAGATTTGTTAGGTTTTGCAATTGTGAGAATTCTCAATTATGCTTACTCCTATTTATTTATCTCTAAAGCCATATTCCAATTTAACTCAAACTCATCAACAAAGTCAATACCTTTACACAACTTTCTATTTAGCAAATTTGATTTGGTCTTGTTGAATGTTTAAGTTAATATTTTGTGAAGGGCAATTAGGATTGGGATTATAAAAAGCCTTTTTTTGTTTCTGGTGATAGATCAAGTAGCATTTACTGTTCACTATGAAGAAAGGGCTTCAGGGTTCTTAATTTCTTCCCCAATTTCGTCTGTTTATAGTATGGTATTAGCTTTATTTTCCTATGAAGAGGCAATTAGCAATTTTAGATGCACTTTACTCCAGGTTGCACTTTGCAAAATTCTGGTCTATAATTTCCTGGTATTATTGTGAAGTGTGCCCGCACCAATGTGATATATTATTACCTGGACTAACTCAAACAGAAACAAAAGGGGGTTCTATTTCTGTCTAAGATGGTAAATAAGCTCTAATTATGGTTTCAGATTATCAACAAAAATAACCTTCACTCTTCAAGACAAGTTGGCTTTCTGTTTCTTCATCTCAACTTGATACAGGTCTTATATCCTAGAGTCATGTTGTGATTAGTTCCATCTTCATATCTCGTGATATCTTTCTCTTGATTTTTGTCTGGATAACTTGAATCCACTGTTTGTAATTTTAGAATCTTGTGATAGTCCCAACTATGGTAGTTCCAAAGATCACGATTATTGGCTGTCATTGAAAAAACCCTTGTTATTGATTCATAAAAATACAGCAAACACTGTAGGAAACTTAAAAGAAATTGTTCGGACTAGTAAAAATGTTTATGTAATCTTTTGCTGTAGCTGTGCCAACCCAGAAACTATTGAACTGTTAGGACTTATGTAGATTATGCGAAACATATTCCAAATTTTTAAGTAGTTCAGAATCTCAATACTTATTGAATAATTTGACTGGTGAGATGGGAAACCAGTTACTACTTAATAAGGTCAGAATTTCTCACCTCGATATTGGATGTCCATAAAAAATGGATTATTGATTTAAATGAATCATTTGACAAGATTCAATATGCATCATATAGAGACCATTTTGAAGAACTTCTATGAATTACCCTGGTCTGTTTCTTTTTTTGTGACAACACACTTTTGTTACATACACGGCATTTAGTTTTTTACCATGTAGCCTGTGAGATTGTGTGCAAATTTTTTAAACATTAATGTAACTGTTTTCTCTCTGGCAGGACCAATATTTATATCAATCCACCAGTGGCTCCTCCTTTGGTTGGTGGATATGGGTATGGTTATGGTGTGCCATTCTATGGTGGCTGGGGTTGGTCACCATTTTCTTTCTTTGCTCCTGGTCCAAGTCTTGCCATTGGTGTTGGAGGTGGATTTGACACTCTAGTTCTATTTGTGGTCCTTGGTGCTGTTGCAGCTGTTGTCAGGAAATTCTTGGGATCAAGATCAGATGAAGATGAGTACTGATGAGGGATGAAACTTTTTGATACTTTGAAATAGTGAATGTTGAATGTTTCCTTTGGCTACAAGACATTCACCTAGCCTTCACCTAGCGAGTGTGTACTTTCGATGTTACTAATGATCTTGTGCTGCCACCGTCATGTACTGTAACTATTCTTATGAAGTGAAACAAATCTTATAGCGTAGTTTTATACTCATTTTTTGGTTACTTTATCGTGTTTAACAGATTTGGAAGCAGTATCTAGTGCTGGTCTCAGTTTTGAGTCCAAAGGTGATGATGTTGATAACAAATTATTGGCGAGACCCTAACTTTTTTGTAACAGGACTGAATGATGGGGCATTCTTTGGATTGCTAGAAACCATATTGTACAAGGATTATTACACAAAATGTAAAGCATATTAGACAAGGAGTGCTATCCAAAGCATGCCCATGTTCAACTCTACAAGGGCATAAAGAAATCTGACATGCAAGATATATATATCTCAGTGTCTCCATCATGGCAACATTAATTTGTTCTGGATAAGTGACATGAGTAAGATAACATCATATGATGCACATGAGATGGAACTCGAGCAAGTGAAAACACTCTCCGATAGTGCACATTTAGTGTTTTTCGATGAGGAACCCCATTTTTGGCAAAAGTATGAACCTCTAACTGAAATCTCCTGGTCCTTGCAGAGGAAAGAGCACTCCAGGTGCTAGTGTGGACATTCCCCGGTAGCCTACATCACCTCCACTGGTTTTAAAGCTTTGGCTATCAATCGAGCGTAAATGTAGTCGACATGTATGTTCTTTTATTTACAAAGAAATTTAAAGAGAGCCTGTATCAACATTGATTAATATTGACTATGAATTTTGAATCAAAGTGCTCAAAGGAGATATACAATAATGTATTGCCCTGGCGCAAAAATTTTATGTTATAAATATAATTACCCTCTTGTTATCATGAAAATTGATACGAATATATTTTTCTGTTTTTTGCTTTACAGTTGATTACATGTTTCTTATTGTTATTCATCAATCTAACAACTGGACTGCTGCAATAGCAGGTATTTTTTCCCTCAACTTCTGTGTTAAAGCAACACGAACAGTCATAACGCCGGCTGCAGGACCGCTAAGTCGAACTTTGACAACATAGCCATCAATCCCAACCAGCTCAAGTAGTCCACCTCCTGTCCCCGCAAGGTATGGTCTTATCTCAGAAAGAACCTGGAAACTTAGTTGAATTAGCCAAAACTGACTGTGTATATCATTCTTTGTCCAGAAACTTCATGAGCTTTCATAATTTTGATTAGGAGAACATTCAACGTTTTATTAGAAAGTAGCAGCAAAATGCCTGTTGTTGGACATGCATAAATATGCAGGAAATTAGTCAACACTTTTTTTACAGTAAATAACCAAATAAGACATAGTGAGAGTTGGATGGAATGCAATTTTATTCCTAATGTCAATTTTCCTTCAGCCAATGACTGGCTCAAGTCCTTTCCAAGTGAACTTTAAAATCTATATACATACATCTTGCTTTTACAATTCCTAACCAGTTGTTCTCGACACAGTAAATGAAACTGATAAATCAGCTCCCACTTATGCACAAGTTGAACAATTATAGTTAGCTTGAAATTTCTAAGTTGTGACTTGTGAGACACTCAAGACCACGGGAGCTCATTCGTGAAAACTACGCATGACAGCTAGATTCCTTTTAAAATCTAGATGCAGAAGTGATACTGGGGCACATTTTCAGCTGTTCCAGTGTTCCATTTTCAATCTTGTGCCATCAAAACTAGCAATCTTAAAACTGAAAACTTCCTACATATAAGCTTATTGGTATTAAATTCTATAGAATTAGACAATTTCATAGAAATAAAATGCACCACATGTCTAACCTTTTCAATGTTTTCCTCATTTAGCTCAAGTCCTGTCTCACTATCCAGGATTTGCTCCACTGCCATAATTTCTGGTATTTTATCCCGGAGACGAGTTTCAATTCCCATCTTTAGAGTCATTGTTGAGCTGGGACATGATCCACATGCTCCTTGTAGCTTTAACACAACAACAAGGCCATCTATCTCATGTAAAGCTACATTACCACCATCTGCCATCAAGCCAGGCCGAACCTCATCCAATACTTTCTCCACATTCTCCTCAGTTAGAGGAAGGACACAGATTGGTGAAACAAGAAGTCCTTCAACATAAGAAAGAGCACATAACAAAATTACAACATCATTCAAAGCTTTTCATTCCTCAAATTCCATTTACTCATGTTTTATCAAGGAAAAGAACATAATATAACACAATTACAGGTGTAAACTCCATATACGTCCCTGAGGTTTGGCCTAATTACCGCCACACACAATGAGTTTGGAAAATCGGCTGAGAGCCCCCTAAATTGATAGCTTCAGGGGAGACTTATGAAAGGGGTTCTTAGCAAACTCCAAACGCCAACAAAACCTAACCTTTCCTAATACTACGAATTTGGAGACTCAAAATTTACTTCGATCAAGCCAATAAGTGCTGCTCAATTGAAAAATTGTTTTTGTAAAATTCAGTAAATACCACATAAATATACTACACGAGCCCACTTATAATTCTTTGAAAATTCTTTCAAAGCCTGCTACATTCTTGTCTGCGATGCAACTAAAGGAATTGAAAGCAATAGATATAGATATAAATTATGTGATTCTTAGGTCAAATTATCGAACTTTTTACCTCTATGTTTTCTCCGAACACGATTCAAACCAAATCCTACAAACTGTCGGCTATGGAATTGACGTCTGGGAAATGAGTTTTGCTTTGAGGAAAAACCCATGAAATCACAAACCGGGTTCTGCAGAAACACACAAATAAAACACCAATAAGAAAGATTTTACAGTACACATAATTAACCAAGGCGTCATTAGTCATTACTAGAGCAGAATAGTACCCTAAAGAGTGACAAATGAAAAGCTGGATTGAATACTGCAGTAGTTGTGGTTGGTGATGTTCTAAGAGCCTGTATTTGCGTTGAAAGTGCTGCTTCCATTTTTCTGCTTAACGTTCAAGAATGATGAAACTCCATGGAGTAAAAGTGGCAATACTTTGACTACATGGGCATGCAACTGCAGCAGCAAGCAACAACGTAACCAACCAACTGGGAGCTGGGAAGTCGTGTTTTTGTTTGCAGGAGCAGGAGCAGGACAAGGAGGCTATCTTGTAGCAGTTTTGCATGGTGGAAATGTTGTTATAAAACGTTTTCTGATTGGGCGGTTATGATGAGAGAAGGAATCTGCTAATCTGTGTTGTGGATAGAATCTGAGAAACAAATTAAGCCACGTTGGAGTTTACTTTTGGTCTTTAAACTTCTTCTGTGAATCAGAGCCCAAATCCATTTTTTTCTGGATTTTTAGGGCCTGCAAAATATATCATGCCTTTCGGTTTCTTTAAAAATAAAAACACAAAAGCATGACAAAAGCATAATCCTTCGTCTTCATCTCTATTTATAACTACGTCAAGCACATCAATGATAGCGTTTGTCAAAGCACTAAGTGAAACTATTTGATGCAAAATTCTTTGCCTAATGAAAGTTAAACATCATCATTTAAGTTTTGATGAATGGTGTGTCTGTCTGCTCATGTCAACATTTGGGTATATTTGAAGTAAATTTGGAAAAGAAAATTTTTTTTCTTCAAAATGCATTCTTGACATGACTATGTTATTCACGAGAAGAACTTTGGTGTAGCTGTTGTACCAACATTTATGGCTGACACACACCCCGCTTAGGGCGCTATTGATCCAACGAATGCACCAAAAAATGTTATGTTGTTTTGGGATGTCGGTGCGACAAAATTTTTTTTTTTTACAAAAAAAAATCAAATATAAAATAATAAAAATGGTGCATCTTAACATCACAAGACATCTTACTTTAAACTTCAAATTTTCAAATCCTTTTTATTCCCAATTTGTTTCAATTCGAAACACAAATAGTAACATGGGTTTTCATGTCCAATTTGGTTATTTTACATGCCAAAACCAATCAACTTGAAACCAACGAATTGAGCACACTCTAATTTTTGTGTAAGCGCATTATTGCGACAACGAGTGTTATAGCCCATTCGGTTTGGAATTTCTTCTAAGTACACTAACTGGGCTTGCTGGACTTGACCTCAGTGGGCTTGCTACTTTTGTCTTGATCTCCTGCTATTGTCTTTTAAATCTTGCAAAAAAACAAGAAGCGTCTCTTTAAATTTATACTGTACTTGTAAACGAAAAGCAAATATCCTTTTCGAAAAAAAAGCTTTTTTTTTTTTTTGAGAAGGAAGCTGAGAATTTCATATATCAATTAAGATACAATTTTCTTTTAAACCAAAAAATAAAGCTGAAGAAGGACAATGTAAGTCCTAAATGAAGCCACATTAAGTTAAGTGAATGAGTGAAAAACAGCTCAAGAATTATTCAATGATTAATATTATGTTGATGGATTGTGGTGTTGTGAATATATAATATAACTCTTAAAAAAATTAATTTTCCTCAAATGTGATTTTGCATTTGCAAACACACATCCTTACAATGATCGTTAATTGTGTAATCATATTGAAGCTTAATCCTCCAAAAGCTTATCAAATTACAAGGGATTTTTCTCCCATCCTAGACTGCAGATTTCAGTATTTGTTGAAAAACCATTATACTTAAATATAACATAAGATTTATCATTTACAACATATAACAAAATACACATAAAATATCAATTAAGCCAATAATACGTACCCTTGTCAGAAAAAAAAAAAGTGATATATATCTATATATAGAGTTTGATATCGTCATAGATCATATAATACTAATTAATAATCATTAATTTTGAATTTTGGATGGTGAATAATATATAATTTTTTATTCTAATCTAACGATAAAAATCAACCCTATAACATGAGCAGTTCGTAGGTCCTATCATATTAGGCCCACGAAAAGAGAGAATTAGTGGTGAGTGTCATGTGGGATTTGTAAGTTTCTGGGAGGGAAATAGGGGTGTAATCCACACCTACCTGTACTTAACAACGAAATAAACCCAAAATCATAATCAGATTAGCCGAAAACAACTCCATCCAACACATGGGTACCCTCTTTCTCCTATTTTTTATTTTCATTTGAAACAAACAAGAAGATCCCTCCCAAGGACAAATGCAATCAAGCTCATGATTCTTGTCTGTTCCCTTCCCTAATTCTCAACCCAAATCTATTCCAAAAAAAATGTCTCTTCCATGTGAGACTACTTGTGCAAAGCTTACATGTTTATTAAACAAATCATGTACACTCCACCAAAATGAAAACAAATGTTGCCGGTGTCCCGATGACAGTAGCTGGCAGGTCAGGCGCGTATGTGTCATTCTTTGAGTTGGCGAGTGATATTTATCTCAAAATAATAATAATAAATTGGGAAGGCCAATCTGGTAAGATTCTTTTGCTTTCCACTTCATAGTTTACATCAAATGAGGAATGAGTATTAAAAACATTTTTAATGATTTTGAAAGCAATAATTGGAGGATTAAAAGTGTTCAGTGGGCAGTAGAGGAACAACGTGGGATGAGAAGATATTGTTGTAAAATCAGGGAAGGCATTGGATCCAGAGCAGATAAGGTTTGGCCCAAGAATAGAGAGATTCCTTTCCCTTATTTGTTTGTTTATTTATTTGTTTGTTTTTATTGGTTGGGAAGTCATACTCCGAATCTGATGCATTGAATGTGGGAACTGAAGTGGACGCAACAGATTTTCTAGTTTTAAGATTTTAAGAATCACCTGTTTTCAGAATCTTCTACTCTTTGTTGCCTGCCAATTCTGTGCTCTTCCCTTTGCGTTAACTCCAACTTCTTTTTTCCTTTGATAATAACCTTCAAATTCCCCTCCACAACTTTGAAATCAAACTACAAATAGTCATAAGTCAATTATAATAGGATTTGTTACGAGTATCTTCAAGTTTATCCTTCTATCCCTAAAGTCGGAGAATAATTTCAACAAATAAAAAATTTACTTATTTTTAAACTATGTCTACAAAAATATAATCAAAATCTGTTTTTTCTTTTTTTTTTTTCTTTTGGGGGGAAAGCTAAGTATGATTAATATTACGTATATCATTCTCTTCTAAGTGAGATATCTTTTGATATGAAACTAACTTTTAAAGATGAGTTGTACATAGAGAAATATGCGTTAATGCATTTTCTTTGCCTTTTGATTATTACATATTTTTAGCTAAATTTTATTATTAGCTATTTCTAATAGAAAATAAGAATATGTGTATAAAAAAACCTTTAAAAAAGAATTAAAAAATTAGTTGAATTAAAAAAAGGAGCTTTAGGTATATTTATTCAAAAAAAAAAAAAAAAAAGAAAAGAACGTTAACTTAAGGGAAGAAAGATTAAGAACGCATTTGTTTGGGCTTCTATATTAGGTAAAAGAGTTTTTTTAATATCAAAAGCTCTTTTAAAATTTTTTTATGTCATTTGACAGCCACCTGTGAAGAGCTCTTGAATGATTAAAAAAGTTGTTTTATGTTTACTGGAACAAGCCCAAATTTAAGGCTCTTAGGCAAAGCTCTTTTTTAATTTTTTTAAAGTTTTAAAATGTCAAAGATACCCTCGTTTAATTTTAAATATTTTACTTTATTCTTTCCTTATAATAAAACTCTATTTTGGTAATTTAATTAAAATAAGTATTTCTATATTTGTCTTATCAAACAATCAATTACTTTTTAATAAAAGCTATATTTTTGGAAGCTCTACTTCAAAAAAAAATATACTTCAATAAGCTCTACTTGTAGAAGCCGAAACAAACATGCTCTAAGTGAATTGTTTTATTGTCTATTGAAAAATATATGTTGAAAAATCAACATAAATTCAATTAATGGTTTTGCATGTACTCAAAAATAAAAGAGTATCAATTTTCAAGCAATAATAATAATAATACAAGGTTTAATTAAATTTTTCATGTGAAAAAAGCATCAATTTTAAAGGAAATAAGTATTTCGACCATTAAACTAATATTTTATCTTAAATTAAATGTATTTCCTTTAAACTAATATTTTATCTTAAATTAAATGTTTTTTTTTTTTTGCTTTAGACACCATAGATTGTGAGCCGACACCAAACAATTTTAAGCGATCGAGAATAATAAAAATTATTTGATTACCTAACTAAAGTAATTATCCATTTGATTGGATTGTTTCAAAAAATTAAATTTAATGTTGTTTATTACATTAAAATATTTCTTGGGCCTAACACAGAGCCGATAGAACATGTATTAGGCACGTGAATGGACGGATTAAAGTTGAATTTATTTGGATCTCATTCTAATTATCATATCAAACACATTTTGAAGCTATTGCCTTAATACATGGATCAACTATATAATTTAACATTTAAGATGCTCACATTACCTCTAATTAGTTAAAATAGACAATAAAAAAACAGATCGTCAAGCATTATTTAGGATGATTAATTAGAGAATTATTGTTTGGAAGGGTTTTTCTTAATTTATTTTTGTTTTCTGTTTCATGTAAGTATCTACATTTTCTAAATTATAAAAATCAAACTTGAAAGTTAAAAGATTTTCTTAAACTTTATTTTTTCATTGTCCTTTTCTTATTTCATAAAGAAGTAAAGTCAAATAAGGAAACGAACTCAAAAAGCTTTAGGAGCATTTTATTTCAAGAATTGTTTTGTTGTTGAAATGGAATTTTAATAATATTGTCAAAATTGTTAGGTTTTCGTAACATGACAGTAAGGGTGGCGATTTTTTACACGGCATGCTAACATGACACAAAATTAGTTGTTTGGTATTAATATAATTATTAATTAGGTAGTATTAGTATTAGGATATTAATTAGGTCGTATTAGTATTAGGATATTCGACACGATTAATAGATATATTATATTTGTGTTGAGCGTATCAACACATGAACTCATTTATTGACATAAATAATAAATTATGTTGTGTCAATCCTTAAAGCATAGCAAACCTATTTATCTACTTGTAACATAAATATTATAAATATGAAATTTTCATATTAAGAAGTAAATTAACCTATATAATAGCAAATTCAAATGACGTTAATTATTTTCGTCTCTATTAATAATTAATATATAAAATGTGATTAGTTATGCATATATGTATTAAATAATTAAGTAGATTATGTGAGTTACAATTACATAGTTATAACATCTTTTTTAAACAGGTCACATATTTTTGTTAAATGGGTTGTGTAATTGTTTTAAGTCGTGACACGAATAATTAAATAGATCGAATATGTATTAGCCAAAATTTCATTAATTCATATTCTAATATAACATGAATACATCATACAAACACGAATTGTCACTCCTATAAGATATTATTTGGATGATGTTAAGTACAACTTTGACATTGGGTTTTAGTATTTTTATTCTAGTACTTTCCTATATCTACAAGCAGTGGCGGACCGAGTAAGGGACCCAAGGGGGCCCGTGCCCCTCCTAAAAATTGTATAATCAGTTTTATCCCTTGTTTTACATAGATGACAATTACATCCCCTCTAATTACAATAATTTAATTTCAATGTCATTTTTTTATTATTAGCATGTTAAATTTCCTGCCTTATTCCTCTGTAGCGCCAAGCCTCTTTCATCCATATAATATTATTGTAATATATTTTATTATTTATAACCCTGTAATTTTATTGTATTTTAGTTTTATAAATCTATTTGTACCTTAATTTTTTTATTCTAATTGATTTATTGTAGTATAAATTATATATTTCTTTTCAATCTTTTTACTTTATAGTTAACCACTAAGGTTTTACTAAAATAATATAATTTTGAAGAATTCTTGATCACAGTTAGTAATTTACTCTTTATATTTTTATTTTATTTCACTTTGAATTTGAATTTTGGATTATAATTCTGATGTTTGAAATTATAAATAAAATATCTTTTGTAGCATTGAAAAAAAGACAATTGTGAAGCATTTACAAAATTTAAAAATTTGCCAATAACAGTTGTGAATTTGTATTTATTGAGAAAATTATTTAATATTAACATTTTGCCTTTGATTGACTGCATGAAGATTATTCTGTGAACTAAGGCTCATTGCACTCTTCATCAAAAAACACTTTTTTTTTTAAATATAACTTTCTTGTACCATCAAGGTTTATTAAAAAAAATTATAACTATTATTATATTTAATGGTGCCCCCTCTTACACTAAATCTTGGGTCCGCCACTGTCTACAAGTATGTATTTCTCTTTTATCAATAGATGTGGACAAGTACCAAACCACATCAAAATATTATGTTTCTTTCCCTATGTGCAATCTACATCATACGTCACTAAAGTTCATGTCAACTATACCTTCACGTGATCTCCAAATTAAACTCTAACAAAAGCAGTATTACTGATGAACAAATATTAGATTTTAGTCATAGTTTGAAAACATTTATAAGGTAGAACTAATAAAAACGGACAAGTTTCTTAGATTTTTTTGTACTAATGACGTGACGTGATGACTGGCCTTGTGAATCATTAATTTAATTATAAGATCAGTGATTCAGTAATTTGATGATTTTGATGAGTAGGTGCCTATCATAATCAAGGAGGTTTGAGTGCTAATTTACTCTAATCAATGTAGATTTTACCTATGAAGACATATGCCATGGTTGTTTGGACACAAATAGGTATAATTAAGTCAATTGCTTGTTTAATCAACCACCTAAAGTAATTAAGACCTTTGGAAGAATCCCAAGCAATCAACTAATCAAACTAATCTCTCAATCAGGTCAACAAATCCCGCAAAGTGACCACTAGATCTTATCCACTTGGATTAATTTAATTACATGTTAAAAGAGGATTAAAATCACTTTCAGCAACTGGGTTCGTGACAAGTATCACATAATTAATATATCATGCATGACGAACACCACAATGTTGGATCTTTAATGATCAAATTATCAATGCATATAAAATGAGAGAGAATATATATAAAGTGATGAATCAGTAGATCATGACAGCACTCTACAGTGGTATGAAATTGCTAATATATAAGCAAGAAGGAACTAAAGATATTGGTGAATTTAATTAAGTGCGTCTCTTCTCTAGGCATATGAGCAATATTATTTATTTTTTAATTATTTTTTATATAGTTTGATAAAATATCTAATCTACATTAGCTATGTTTTTAGTTAATAAGAAAAAAAATCTACTCTGTTTCCAGTATATTATTATATAATTTTGGGTATTCATCAATCATATTAATTTTAATATTAGACACGATATATCAACTAATTAGGAACCAAAATTCAATTTTGAAATTAATGTGATGTACCCAATGCACATCAAATCTTATCCTTATTTTGGTTCACATTAAAAATGTTATATGAGACAAGATTATACAAAGTTGTTTGATAAGTTTTATCAGAGAGCTCTTTGAAGTTGAGTATTATTTAATTGTGAAACTCGTCAAAAATGCTTTTAGTATTGATAATTGATAAGTCATTAGAAAAATTAAAAAAAAAATCCTTTGTTTATAACCGTATTACCATACCATTATAATATCGATTGCTAGCTTGTTTTTAGACGATAAAGAAAGTATAAAGAAAATTTTCTAAAGAACACAATAATATATATATATATATATATATATATATATATATATATATATATATATTTCAATACTTGAAAATGCACTCAAATGAGAATATATAATATTGTGGCTAACATCATGATACAATTATTCTTTTAAGACTTTGTATTTAGCTAATAATTAGAAGGCCATATGGCGTATATTTATGCAATGCAAATATCACATTATAAAACCTCTAATTGGCAAAATTAATCATATGAAACTTAAATAGATATGATATGATACATACCCATTAACAATTTTAAAAGACAGATTGAAGGTAACTTCTTTTCATCTATCTACCGAATGGAATGAGAAATTATTGTAATATGGAGATGAATGATAGTTGGTGTTAGGTAATTGGATGAGCCAAAGAGTAAATGGGGTCCATATTATTACGGCTTGTGCCTTGAAAAGGCTACAACGCGTGCTTGTTAACAATCCAATGAATTGGGACTAACTTGGAACATGCCATCACTTGCTTTGTCCTCTTCATCTTCTACTCCACATTTTTTTTATTATAAAAATATAATAAAGCATCGAGGGCCAACAAGAAGGTGAATTCAAGATCATGGGCGTGTCATGTCTTCCACCTTCCATGGGAGTCAATACTTACTCGTTTACGTTTTACGTCTTCAACTATCCTACGCATCATTTTATCACTTAATCGATAACGTCTATTATTATTTTAAATTTTAAAACAAACCCTTTTCACATTTTCTAAAATTTTAAGAAATCTCATTAATAAAAATAGTCTGTATAAAAGATAAATCACATGTAATCTATCTTGGTCTTTTAATTAAAGGTATAAATATAAATGAGTGCATTTGATCTTTAATTTTTCTCTTTTTTAAAAGAACAAAATTTAAATGGACCATCCAATTGAAATGGGATCGAGTTAAACAAAATGAATTCTTACATATATCTGAATCAAGTTGTTAATTTCTTCTCTTTTTGTTTACAATTAGCTCTTATCATGCAGGTCATAGGTATATAGGTTTAGCAAATTGATTAATTAAATGTTTTGTAGAACATGTGAGATAATTGATGTTATATATATTAATGTAATTTACTATAATTATGATATTCATATTTTTTATAAAAAAACATGTATATTGTATTGTAGTCTATTGTTTGTAGCACTGTTTCTTCGATATTAAAATGTGCTTTTAAAAGAAAAATTAAAACTATTCTTAATAAAGTAGTACTATTCTTACAAACAGTATACAAACTGATGTGATATTATTCATTTATTTAAACATCATCATCATTCATTAAATGAGTAGATTTTATATATTTATTACTTTAATTATCTCATGACACTTTAGTTTATACACGAGAATTTATACAAAAAGTTTATAAGATCAGCAATATTCTTCTTAATAGGATATTAGAATTTATAATGGAGGTTAGGTCTTATTATTAGTGCAATCCACTATGGACCTAAAAAAAAAAAACAAGAAAGAAAGAAAAGAAAAGTCATTTGTGTAGAAGCTGAATATAGACAGAACACAAGAGAGAGTTTGATGCTAAGAAGGAAAGAATTTTGTTCACACATAGGGAAGATATTTTTAATAACATTAAAAGCCGACCAATCAATTATTGAAATGTATTAACACATTTTGGTCTTGTATAAGGCATCTCAAAAATAGACTAATTGAAAGGGACTAGATTATTGTGAGATTAATTTAATTTTAATTATTTTTTGGGATAGCAATTTTTTTCAAAATGTTATTCAAGAAAGACAATTATCATTGTCTACCTAGCTAGGTTCCAAAGCAAATGCACTTTATTAATTAGTGACTCCACTCGTTCTCCGAAAAAAATGGAGGTGAAAACTTTCTTTAATTAATTATTTAATTATATGCAATGTGAGAGGTTCACATGGTTGAATAATTTGCATTCTCAATGAACAGAACTTTTAGTTTCTTTAATTAATAGTTAATTAATTTTATCAAAGACATGGATTATTAATTAATACAATATAAATTAATTGATTTCTTTCATGCAAAGGCAATCATTCATTAATAATATTATAGGATTCTCCAAAGTTGAGATCTGGGCACGATTATGGCTCCGATGGTGCATTAGTTTTCATCCTCCTCCAATTTTTTTTTTTTCAAATCAATAATTTTTTAATAATGGCAAGTTGTGATATAAGGGAAACATAACTATTCTTTAAACATATTTATTAATATTATAAACTCTTACCTATAAGATTAATTTACGATTTATCTATAAGAGCAATTAATTGCCATTTTTTTAATATTATAGTTTTTTCACAAACGCAAAAAAGTCACAAAAATAGATTCAATATTGAATTCATCGAAAGTTGTAATTTGTATAACATGAAATATCATGCTTTAAAATCTAATATTTAAACTAAGAAATTAATTTAAAAATTTTATATAGTTCAGCAGGTTAATTACATCAAATGTATTTATAATATTTCTATTCTCCCGGAACTGTTCTTCAAATATTACTCTAGCTGTTTACATTCTCATGAGCTACAAATATAATGTATTCGTTCCATTTTTTTCTACTACTATAGATAAAATCTATAAAAATAATTTTAGAAACCAAATAGATCCTATTAGTAAAAAATAAAAATAAAAAATACAATTCAAGCTTTACATACTATACTATAATAAATTTCGAATTCATGTTTAAATTATTATAAATTGTTAATTCAAAATTATATAATCATAGTAGTAATGATGAAGGAAATAGTAAAAAATAACTGGGTTTATGAATCTTGTGACTCGGGGGCAATTAGATAACCCAAAAGAGGTGACCATAATAATAAAATGGGAGTGGGGCAGGTGACAGGTCTGAGGCATGGTGCCCTGAAATAGTTGAAAGGGTTCAGTTCCCGGTTCAGTATTGGACAAAAACATTATTATTATTGGCTATTCCTATAAATTTTTATTGTCTGAATCTACATCTCTTACACCTGGTACCTACCATTTTTTTTATCAGTCTTTTTGCTATATTGTTCACTAGGATGGTCACTACTAAAAGTAAAAGGATGAAGTACTTATATATATTTATATAAAAATGTTTTAGGATAATTATTATCATTTACCTCCATTAACATTTTATCTAATTACAAGCAAACCCGTAAAGAATTGAATGAAAGAGCACACTTATGAACACACATCAATAAAAAAAAAAAGTTAAAAGAACTTATAATTTTTCTTTTAAAGGATGTATTAACTTGTGTTAGCACAAGGTTATGAGTTTAAAGATTACGCAACACGCTCGTACGACACTTAGCAATTTTTAATCAATATTAAGGCTTACTTAGCAACTTTTGAGTTCAAATTACCTAAATGTTGTACGAGCGTACAGCGCAATCTTTAAGCTCATGACAGTAAGCTGTGATTGTCATAAGAGAGCATTAAATTTTTCACTATAAGAGACATTCAATAACACATGATTGATTTACCTTATATCACACATGATTTTTTTAAGATTTTATATATATATTTCTTCATGGCTTGCTTTACCTTGTTTGTTGTTTGTTATTGAATGTCTCTTATGGTGAAAATTTTTGTGTGTGTGTGTGTGTGTGTACATTTCCCATCAGGCATGTGGATATGAGTGGCTGTGAATTGTGATATCTCCGGATCAGAAGTACAATCTTCAATTTCAAATTTTTAATAACTTAACTAGCATATTACTAGTGATTTTTTTTTTTGGCCCTTTTGCTTTTGGGGGAAAGTGCTCTGCAGGAAGTTTCCTGTTTATCCATATTTACATTTTTGTGGTTCCTCCTTGTTTTTTTTTTTTAAGTTGTACAGAAAATATAATTCAATTTGTATTAATGAATATAAATTTGTAAACATAACGTTCATTTGTCTCATAAAATTATAAGATCGATATAAAGTAAAGGGCAAAGTTATTTATGCCAAATTAAAAAATATATATATATTTGTTGGGTGTAATATTAGTTTAAATAATTTAATTTTATCTATCATTCATCTTAAAAATTTTGCAAACAGACCTTTTATAACCAACACTATCAATCAAACACTTAAGAAATGGGTATGAAGAGTATTTTTTTTATGTATATAGTTTCATTGTCTAATGAACAATAGATAACGTATACTTTTTTTTTTTTGTATTGTATTTTATGAATGCACTTGCATTTTGTATTTTTTTAATGCTTAATATATATCGTAAGCATGATCTACAAGTATCAAACTTTACACCAAATATTAGACATCTTTTCTTTTGTTAATCAAAGAAAAATTTGGCTTATTAGTGTACTTTTTTTTCTTTTACTTTGGAAAAAATAGTTAGTATACTTGTTAATGATGATTATTTGATGTGGGTTTCGATGAATTTTGGGGATGTGGTGGCCATGCTAGGAAAACTATAATAACACCAAACATGTAATGATAAGCCTCAACTGGATTTTCAAGGACATGTGAGAAACTCTATTTGATTTTCTAGTTATCGGACAAATATATATGATGAGTAGTTATGAGAAACAAAGTTTGCAAAATGTCAAAAGTTCTTTCCTCTTTTCAACCCCAATACAAATTTATGCTCACAAGAAAGAAAACGAGTGATGACCACTTGTAGAAAAAGATTTTTATATGATTTAATATAACCTAAAAATATCTTGTTATATGCATTTTTGAGTCAAACAATTACTTAACATGCTATCGAACGAAGCAACAAGTCAAGTATTTGAACTTTCAAGATACAAGTTACGCTAACTTTTCAAATTTATTAGCTAATAGTTATGATATGATCTTTTAGTATTAAAGTATTGGACACAAATATTCGAGAGAAGATTAAACCAATTGTGAGTTGTAAGTTACCAATACCAAGACCAATAATTTAATGTTAACAATGCAACTAAAGCCAGAGCTATTTTCAAGGAATCCCAATACCTGAAATTGTACGAACATAAAATCTCAATCACAGCAGTGGACTAGATATGGTTGTTCAGTACGGAGAGAATGATAAAACAAGAATCACTGAACTACTGGAGTTCCAAAAGCATGAAAAGAGGAATTTGCAGATGAATCATTACATCGAATAATTTTATACAATAATAAAAAATAATATACATTTATGATATTAATTATATATGGTACACATGTGATTACTACAAAAGGTTACATTTCATGTTATAAAAGTTTTGTATGTATTGAACATAATCAGTTATACATAGCTTGAATGGTATTATAAATTTCAAGAAAGATCGAGGAAAAAATAAAAAAAAAATGTGGTTCAACATTATCCGATGAGGAGGAGGCATCAAGTTCCAATCAAGCATATATAACGTTGACGTGTCCTGCAAAGACTTGTCTAGAATATCTTGTTCACAGGGTTACATTGGCTTATATTTAGAAGTGTTGTTATTTGTTTTATTTTAAGACTTTCTGGCCCACCGTCTTTGATTTTCCTCCAAAGGACAGTATGCAACACAAATATATTAATAAATAAAATTAATTAATTTAATAAATATCATATGATACTATACAGTATATATATTTATATATACTATCAATACATATAAATTAATAAACAGCTCCCTCTCTCTCTCAAAATATTAATACACACGCATTGGCATTGCTAGCTAGTCTAGAATTTTTTTTTTCTTTGCCTCTCTCACTCCTTGCACAGCCTGTCATGGTTGAATTATTAAGACCCTGATTATATATTTTTAAAGAAAGGATGCTCTTTGTTGTTTATCAAAGCAAAGTGGTGGGACTGCAGCTTCTGGCCTGTCAAGGAAGAGATTATTTTGGCTGCTGTGTACATGTATGTGGTTGCACCGCTTAGTTTGCTCCGTCTATGTTCCAAAATATGGGTCATGGCTGCTCCAGCTGCGGATGAGCAGCGGTAATTGACTTGGTTTTTCATAATCTTAACACGATTTATTTCCACCATCTATGGATCAAAGGAGTAGCATGAGTAACAAAGAAGAAGATCAATATGTTCGATGAGCCTCCTGTTAGAGCAACGCGATCCGGCCATCTATTGTTTCGGGTAATCAATGAGAATTCATGCCTGTTCTTTGTGCGTCTTGAGTGATTCTTGAAGGTGTACTTTTTTGCACTTTGCAGATTGCAGGCTCAGCTCATGTTGGTTTATGATTTGATATTTAGTTGAAATTAAATTTATTTCGAAGCTAGTCTAGCTGACAGAGACTTTTGTTTTAATGATATACAGTAGAAAGTTGTGTTATATATATATTATGGTATATCTTGTTTTTGTGTGTGCGCGCGCGCTATGTAGCTTCTGTAGGTTCTAATTAATATAATTCTCTCATACATAAACTTTTCTATCACTGTTTGCTTAGTTAATAGTAATAGTCTTGATTGCTTTTATAAGTGCTTCTATCAATTGCAAGTTTGAGCTGATATCATCATGGTGATACCAAAATGATTTAGCTTTGTAAGAAACACAAAGAAGTGGACACCTTTTGGTAACAATTTCCTGGAGATATAACACCACTGTGTAACGGCTGGTGATGCTGCCGCCACCACCACCACCACCAACAACAACACCAACAAAACCACAGAGACCCACATGCCGTTTCCCCTTGATGGTTTTGTTACTGTTTGGAAACGCTTTCAGAGTCCTTAATTTCCAATGCAAATTCTGAACAACTTCTCTTGTACCTTGAACAGTATCACTCTTTCAAGACCTTTTTCCATGTGGCCAAACCTGTCTTATTCCCCAAGCGTGGCCTGCATTTGGTACCCCAAATAGGGAACCGTAAAGTTTCTATGGATAATTTCACTTTTGTAATGGATGAGAGCATGAAAATTTTTGAATTTAAAGAAATTATGTCACTTTCTTTCTAGAAGTAGTTTGATTTGATTCTTGTCCCATTGCATTTAATTTTCAACAAAAGGATTGAAGATTACTCGTTTCGATGGAGTTGTTCATCAGATCTTTCAATGATCCATTAGTCTTTCGTGCCTAGCTAGATGCCCCATTGGACTCGTACACTTTCTTGTCAACCACACTCTGTCTCCACCAAGTATCTTTTGATAGAAGATAAACGCCACCAACCCCATTATAGAGAGATTAGCAAATCAAAATCGAAACGGAAACAAAAGCAATTAAGTTCTCTAATTGTCATTTTTCCAGCATATTGAGATGTTTTGTAATTAACATCAGCTTTGACTATCACCTTTTTTTCAGGAATGGGAACCAAAATTGAATATGTAATTGATCCACTATCAATAACTCAACCCAATTCTAGTACCACAAACGGCTTCAAAGTGTATCGTGTGGATGAGTGGGATTACTTCCGAACCAGAGAGGTGAACAAGTTTCAAAGGACTCAAACACACCATTTTCGCAACTCCATGGACCGGATGCTTGAAAAGCACAACATAGATTCCATAAAGAGAACAATGCAGATCCATGAAGACATCTTCAAACACCAGGTAAGATCATCAAACTCAATTTCTTTTAGACATGTATAAGACTCTCTGCTGCCAAATTAATCAGAATTTAAGTGCCAACATAAAATATTAATCCAATTCGAATTGCAGGTACAGGAGCTGCACAGGCTGTATAGCGTTCAGAAGATATTGATGTCCGAGCTGAAGAAAGAAATTAAACAGAAGAGAATGTCAAATTCTTCAATGGGTAGCTCGGATAAGAACCATTCTCATTTCATGAAACGGGATAGTTATTCAATAGCTCAAACAACCACTTCAGGGCATGTTTTCCGAGTACATCAAAATGCCACCGAAGAGCCAAGCTCAAGGGAGAGGAGTGGCAGCTGCTCTGGAGAGACCTTGAGAATGCCAATCAGGAGCTTTGATCTTGAAAGGCCTGCTGCAGTACTAGAAGACATGTCAACTGGCATGAGTGGCGCCGTTTATCATCATCAGGAAGATGCTGCAGGATCAAGGACGCGCCAAATAAGTAACAAAATGAGCATTAATGGGTCAGATGAAGAGAGTGAAGTGGAGTTGACACTAAGCATTGGAGTTAGCTCAAGCAAAAAGAGATCAAAGAAACAGCTGCATCCTCTTTATGGTCAAGAATTAGGATGCTTGGAGTCACCTCATGCCTCGTTTAAATCAGATAGAGGGGAGGATTGCAGCTGCCCCAACACACCCATGAGCAGCTCCAGCGCAACATTTGATCAGGACAAGAAGATCCCACATTGGCTTTTCGGTTTGAGCATAAACAGGAGTTCTTGAATTGTAAACTTGTATGTTTGTATTGATGGATCCCTGAAACTCTTCTTAATTAGCTTTTCATGGACCTCTCTGAATTTAACTAATTATTTGGGTTCATGAATTGAGATTCCTAATCTAGTCTCAAAACTCAAATCTAATAAATGGATAAATGAGCCACGCGTTTTCTGGGGGTACATTGTTGTACGTACTCCATTTGACATTTTATTCTGTTACGATCAATATTCTACTTCTCTTTATAAATTATTTCATTAAATTTCCATCAGGAAGATCTTATTATTATTCCATTTATAAAAGCTTTATGTGAAATGGACATACCAAGATTATGTTACTATGCAGTACAACATAACGTTATTAATATTTGTTGTCAAATATATCAAAGCCAGCATTGCCAAAATTTATACTTTCTAAAATAAATAGATTATGATATAGTTTTATTCAATGTGCATACAAATAATATGATAAAAAAATCCCATAAAATGGATTGATAGATAGATATGCATTTGTAATATTCCAAAAGTTCGTTAAATAAATCCATAACACTCTTAAGAGAGTTTGTATGTGAGAATTCATTTGATTGTTATTATCATGGCAGAATATTTTCCAGATGTTATAATAGTTAAGATATACTTTATTTACTTCGGTCTATTCTAAAATTCTCGACACCAAAATAGAGACTTTTTAAGAGTATAATCAAATCTCTCTTAAATGTGTATGAAGCCTAGAACCCCGGAGGAAGTAGCTAGCCGAGCGCAGAGCCTAACGCAATGAGAGGAAATTGACAAAATGGGATGGCAACAATAATCAATGGAAGGAGGGGCCTATTGCAGCACATTATTAATGCCTAATTGAACATGACTCATCTGTGTCTGTGTGGCCACAATAATTTAAGATATTGCTTTGTAGTTATCTCCCAAAGGCATGCGCCGCAAATTAGCTAGCTAGCTGAAATTGACACATGCCAACATCTAATAAAGGACAATATACGATGAACAGAATAATATCGGTGGGTGCTTGCATTGTTAAATCCTGAATCTAAACGAGAGATCAATTGTGGGAGAACAAAGCATTTCTTATTTGTAATCTGTCTGCAAATCCTTGTCTTTGATAGCAGAATAACTTGGAGTTGGTGCAGATTATGCGCCCTACAATCAGAAAATATTAAGCTTTCGTTGTCCTTACAGAAAACTTCCTTGTTCAAACCGAAAAATTTTGAACAAAAACGTATTAGTGTAAAACTATGTAACGGTGATATTGCATATTATTTATTCGGTCAAATCAATGAATTCTCTTGTCATGTATATTATTTTCTCTCACTTATCTTAATCAACTTTAAATTAAAGATTTATATATAAAATGATTTTGTTAATAATTTGTTATAAGTGAGATTGAGATACCTATCACACCAAACCAAATTGTCTTTGATCTCTTTTATGTACCATATGGCTAAGATTTAGAAGACTTTATATATATACATATGGATAAATTAACCAAAAAAAAAAAAAAAAATCCATAGAATTTCCATATACACAGATCCGTGTCTTTTCATGATATGAATTATAATTATCTAGATTTTAAGGATGAATTGGTAGATAAGTAGCATTGCACGCTTAACGTTATTGCTTTATATATATTGTTTTTTTTTTTTCTTACTTTTAACACATTGCAAGACAGTTAAAAGCTTTAAACTTTTATTTTAATGAAAAAAGATTAAGTCTATCCTTAGCTTTTGACAAAATCTCTCTTCTAACATCCCACATCGCTTGAAAATATGATGTGATATGTGCCTAAATACCTTGTGAGCTCCTTAAGCTATCACTACAAGAAAAAAAGCCATATTGACCGTCAAATATGACAATATTTGGCGGTCATAAAAACGTCACCAATGGCACCGCCAAATATGGTGATTTTGACAATATTTGACGGTCGGTCAAAACGCCAAATATAGTTTATATCATATTTGTCACATAAAAGCGCCAAATATAACTTAAAAATACTGTACAAAAAATCACATAATTGTCACTTTTTTTGACAAATTTAGTGGCTTCCAACGGTCAAAATTTTTGAATTGTACCATATTTATCGCTTTTTTCGCCCGACAAATATGGCTTGACAACGGTCAAATTTTTTAAATTTTATGATATTTGGCGCTTTTTAACCGATAAATATGGATTTGCAACGGTCAAATTTTTAAATTTTACCATATTTGGCACTTTTTGACCGATAAATATGACATAATAACGGTCAAATTTTTTAAATTTTATCATATTTGACGCTTTTTAACCGATAAATATGATTATTGAATCATATTTATCACTTTTTGTTCGATAAATATGACTTGTTAACGGTCAAATTTTTTAAAATTTACCAGATTTGGCGCTTTTTGACCGATAAATATAATTCCATTTTGAATTGTATCATATTTATCGCTTTTTGCCCGATAAATTTAGCATGCTAACGGTCAAATTTTTTAAAATTCATCATATTTGACGCTTTTTGACTGATAAATATGATTTTTGAACCATATTTATGGCTTTTTGCCCGATATATATGACTTACTGACTGTCAATTTTTTTAATTTCATCATATTTGGCGGTTGTTGACCTATAAATATGATTCCATTTTGTATTGCACCATATTTATCGCTTGTTGCTTATGAAACATAACAGTACTAATATTTGTTATTTTTCTACCCTGTGCGATTTTGTCAATACTCCAATTTGGCATATACAACACACACAAATATCTCCTGTCCTAGATTTATCATACACTATTGAAATAAATGATCTGTGTGAGTGTTTAATTAAAAAAAGATATAAATGGTTCTTTGTAACAATCATAATAGTAGACATGTCAATAAGCAAATTAAATAGTATCAGAAAAAGAACAAGCAAATTAAGGACACTTGCAGTTGTTAACCAGCAGCTACACTTTTTACACGTTGCTCCTGCATTTTAGCACTTACTGCAAAAGTAGAGCAGATTGCAACCCCAAAAATTAGTTTTATGGTTCTAGAACTTAAGCTGACAATATTTGACCATAATTTAAAACATACCAATCATTCACTTTCAATGATTCAAATCGAAAAGTAAGTACAACAACCACAACCAAAACTAAGCCACTATAGACAAGAAAACCTGTATTGGACAAAAATACATGGATCGAAATCCTAGCAAAGGACTAAATCCTGAAATTTGCAAGGTCTATTATAGGCAATAGGACAATCAACTTCATGGTTACTTTTTACATACCTAGTTGTGCAGCAAGGTGCCAGACTCCCTTAACCCCAGTTCTCTGTCATGTGGAGCATGTAAAATGATACTAACAGAGCCCACCACGCAGAGAACACATCCAACCATACCAAATATATGCAGTTTCTCCTTCAGAATAAAATGTGCTAGCACTGCCAAACAATGATCTCTTTAGAAGTAAAACACACACACACACACACACACACACACACACACACACACACACTCACACACGCACACACACAGACACGCACACACTCACACACGCACGCACTCACACACGCACGCACACGCGCACGCGCGCGCACACACACACACAGATACACCACACAATGTTGTCCATCTATGTATTTATGTACATGCATTGATGGCTAGATAAAGATGGAAACAATTAAAAAGAAAGAAAAATGAAACAAAGACTCCTTTTAATCTTCTACTGCAACTGAAGTTGAAGAGGGTCTTACCTGAATATAATACTTAAGGCTCCCAATGTAGTTACAAGAATTGTAGGAGCATAAGCATAGGCAGCGAAATTGGTTATCTCCCCAGCAATCACTATAAAATAAAAATAATTAAGTACTGGAATGTAACAGAAAGTACCAAAGAAGATAGTAGTAGATAAGAGATGATAGCCTGGTGATAGAAGAATATAAGCAAATAACAAACATAAAATTGAAGAAACTTTTTGCTTCTTTCCCTCCCTCAAAACACTTTTAAATTCCCATCATTCCATGTAAATCTAGCCTTTCATAAAATTTCTCTTTTAATTTAGATTAAAAGGTTTATCATATTCTCAACCACCAAGTCAAACTACTAAATAGTTTGTCTTAAAATCTCTATGTACAGAATCACTTTTAACCAACAACAATTTCTGTGCGTAATATCTTCTATCCATGGTTGAGATACAGGTTCAAAATTCTAAGAATCAAGCTCCTTTTTGAAGTTACTGTGTCATTCATTATTGGTGAGTTTCCTTAGTTAGATGATCAAACTTGTGATGCTACTTCTATATTGGCATCTATAACACAAAAGTTCTACTTCCCAATGATGAAAAATAGAAGGTGATTATGACTTCAAATACAAGAGTCACAAGATACTACTGTAATAAAACCTGCTCTCAATTGAAGAGTTTTAACTGAGAACACAGGGTTGATCTTCAATTTTACATTGTTCTTTCTCCTTCCAATCTATATGATCAGACCATTTGACAGTACTATATATTGCTTCTATGCAGCACATTTTAGTGTACTGCTTTGAAGACACTAAAAGCATCGAGCTAACTCGAAGTGTTTAGAAATCAGAGGAGGAGGATCAAATTAGTAATACTGATTTTGTGCTACCAAAAGGATGGGTACTCAATGTTCGTCCTCTAAGTAACCTCAAAATTTATAAGGTCAGGACCTACATTGTGCTCAATTGAATGGATTTTTCTGCCATTTGCCAATTTCATATCAATTGGAAAAGTATTAAAAACTATTTTCAATGAAGCTGCTATCACTCTGTGGAAAACAAGGGGACATGAGCAAAAACATAGCCTATATGGCCTAAGTGTGAAGCAGATAGATCAGGTAATCAAGAGCAAATAGCATCTGAGTTGAAAACTAACGCTGGCCTTGCCAAAATGATTTTAAACGACATTTTTGATATCCCATGGAAACTCTCCTCACCAAGTATGACCTACATTTTGGACAACAATTATGAGAAAGAATAGACCCAGATAATGAAGGGGCAAAGAAAGATGCAAGTCACGGTGGCGAGTTTTCTTGGGGTAGCAGTATAAGAAAATCAGAATAGCATCAGTACTCAGAAACGTGACATAACAGCCCTTCAAAACCATTTAAGTGAAATACTATGCAATTTTTTAGTGCCATTCCAATGGTCCTCGAGGAACCCACAAGTTCCTAACGGAAGAAAGCTCTTCCTAAAAGATTTTAGAACAAATCATGAACTATCTGTTTTATTGATAACGTCAAGAGTCAAGACACAAATACGTTATCCAATATAACCAAAAAAAAAAAATCCATGAAACCTATTTACGAAGTCAACCTAGTACTTAACAGTCCAATAAGTACAAAATTAAACTTAAACTGTACAAAATCAACACACTTAACTTGTTTATAACAAATTCAATTTAACTTGGTCATAACAAATTCAATTTACAAATTACTTAAGTAGATTAGCTTAGAAAATTAATCATATACATGCAATGCTCAACATTACATCATGAACAAATTGTTTTTGACTTAAATTACATCAATACATAGGGAATGCAATATGATTAAATTAAAATCAAGCTAACCAGCCAACTTCTGTGGTACATCACATCACAAATTGCCAGAACAAAGAAAAAACGACTAATATCAATTAAAACCCACTTACTAAACTGGTTAATATAGAAACTAAAAGCTAAAGATCTATTGGGCAGTTGAAGAAATTCAACTACAAAAAGACAAACTTGTTTTTCTCCATTTTGTTCATAATTGTTGTATTCAGATGAAAAGGTTTGCACAAAAATATTTGCAAAACATAACACTAACTTCAAACAAATCACTAAAAAAAGGTGAGATAAATAATATATAAAAGATAACTTGAACTGTCAAACTGAATTAAAATGCAACTATTTACTAACTTAAACTGTACTTATTTAAAGCAACTTACCGCATGTGGTTGCATCAAGGTGAAGGAGAGCAATGGAGAACCAATTGCGTCTCTAATATATTGTTCCTGCATATAACAATACACAATTAAGCTATGAAGTATAGGCAACACAAACAACAGGGCAGCTATTCTACCAGACATCAAAACATGAAGTTACAAAATCACTGGGGGAAATAAAAAATAACTTTGATATACAATAATTCATACATTAATGAGCATTTGATATACTATAATAATATGTCAAAGACAAGATCTTAATATCCAAGTTAAAAAATGACCCCCAAATAGCTAGAGCCTTATACCTATTTTCATAAATCCCAGCAAGTTAATAAAGCAACATATCCTAACTTAAATATTACCACCAGAAAATGTTGATATAAGACATTTCAATTGCAAACAGTAAAATAACAAAAACAATTGATGCAAGATATTTACACAAATCATGAAAATTAAAAGATGTTTTAACATTAATAAATTAATAGAGTAGAATGAACACAGATTGACAACAAGCTAAGTGTTGACTGGCTTGCCACAAACAATGAATAGAAAAATTATTAGGAGAAAACCTGAGCGGGTGGTTTCCCCTTGTTTAGATCTTGCTCCTTTCCCTCTTCTGTCAATTTTTCTTTAACATATTCAATTTGTTCATCCTCCCATTGTGCTATACTAGCGACTTCCTGAAGAGAAGAAAATAACCATTTAATACCCACAAATGGAAGATAGTTAACAAAAATAATAATAAAATAAAATAAAGATTAGAAAAGGTATAGGAAATGTAAGAAAAGATGAAAAGCAATTGTCTATGGTACCATACATGGTACTTGCAACCCAGAGTCCACCATGGAGATTTTAAAGCTCCCCTAGCAGCATCTTTAGCTTCAAGATTACGCCCAATCCTAAAAAATTCAGAGAAAGAATATAAACTTGGGCAATTAAATAAATCAACATTTAACCCTACGAGACAGTAATGGGAGAAAGTTCCTACTAACTTCAGCAAAACCTGGGCGTTGAATACAAAAGGCCGTGCAAAACCCGGAAAAAGATTCTTCTTTTTATAGAATTCTCTCTCACCAAAGCTGAAATCTTTTCATTAACATGTACAAACAATAAAAAAACTAAATTCACAAATCAAGCGCGCCTTGAAAACAGTAGCAGAAATCAGATGAATCTTACGTGGTCTCCTTTTACAAAATGGTGCATCACTTTTCGCTCTATGACATCCGGAAATAAACCAACCTGAAAGCATTATTTGTCATAAAGATTTATTTAGTTATTGGTCAAAGCAACTATATACATCAGTTTGGTACCTTTCTTAGAAGATAGACATCTGTGTCTGAAATCTGAAGCATATGATCTTCTCACCCAGGTGGAGCTGTTGGCCATCTCAGCAATGCAGTCACAACACCTATTTAAAAATGAAATCACATAAGACTTTAGCTTTGACACTTCTCAACTATAAAAAACGCCAGACATATACAATAGTTTATCTGTACCTGAGCTACTTTTGGCTAGTGGTACTGCAAGGTGTATTAACCCTTGCTTGGCTCCAGGAGAAATAATGGACTCACCTGTTAAAATGTAATAGATAAGAATTGATGCATTCATGGAAGTTATTAATCATGAAAGCACTGACCAAGAAGCAAGTTACTACGTAAATATCACAGGCCAAATGTTGGTCAACATTTGGTATCTGTCCACATTCACTATGAGAGATGAATCTCAGATCTAGGGCTGATGACTCCCTGAAATGCTGATTTCTAGAGGATCTATTAAGAAATTTATTTTACAAAGAAAATTCATGCTACAATGCAAAGAAGTAAATGCAAAGAAAATTCATGCTACAATGCAAAGAAGTTATCTCTGAATTTTATATGCATGTCACTAACTTTTGTTTAAAATGATAAATTGATGCACCTGATCTGAAGTGCTGAATCCCATTGACATTAATTGTCTTACCCAAAAAAATAAGGGAAGAAAAGAAAACTCATACTTGTACATCTGTGTGTGGAACCATTTCCATTCATAGTACGAGTCTTCTTTCTTGGCCCAATGATAAAATCTCCTGCATCCTTTGTGGCCAATCCGAATTCAATCTCCTAGCAAAGTCCTCTACTTCCCTACATTGAACAATAATAATAATGATAGAGAAAATGATATGTCATTCCATCCACAATAACAATCTATATCGTTGACCATATCGAGGTCAGATAATAGATGATCAACCAAAAAACTCTACGAAATTATATGCTACATATCTATATTTATAAGATTCTAATGTTCTGGAAGATGTAAATTTTTATGAATGCATCGCTTCTCTTTCATCTTCGTTACAAACACTGCTCTAGTTAATTCATTACAAAGAGCTGAGCACACCTTTCTCATATAGACCTATAATTACAAGCACTACAACCAAATCAACTAATAAACCTAATCAAACCTTCAGAGTCACAACTTCAATTCTGGATCTTCACTTTTTTACCAACACTTTTAACTGGAGAAAGAGACAGAGAAGGAAAATAAGACCTCTAGAAAGAGAATGCAAAAGCTAAAGCAAATTTGAATGAATTGAGATTCTACTCTTGCTAAACGAAGTAAGCTAGCTATACTAAGATACAAATTCATCATCAACAACCCTTAAGGTAACAGTTAGGCAAAATAACTCGCAGTATCTAAGATCTAGAAAATGAGGCATCAACAGCGGTTTTTATGCAATCAAAATGAATTCCCATTTTAAGTTAAATATTAAATTCGTCATCTTAATCAATAAAAAAATTAGAATACTCAAATGCCCAACCAACCTGTCAAGTTCCTCCTTCATCGCTGGATCCAGATCATCATCAATATCGCTATCATCAAACTCAAGCTTAGGTGAAAAGCTAACAGCTGTAGAGCCTTGCAACTTCGTTGTTCTATTTGGAGTGCATAATGCACTCTCCTTAAGCTCACCAATACAGCAAGCAGAAGAGAGAGAATAAAACTCCTAACACAATAAAAGAAAAATAGTCAATCAAATACAAGAAATATATCATCCTCTTCATGATGGAAGGAAAAAAATAACAATAATAATAAAGACCATGATGATTATCAGACACAAGCAAGTGAAACATGTACAGGCTTACCCAAAATAAATAATGCATGCAAGGGATGTAGCACACAAGACATGATAGACAGAGAGGTGCCAACCTAGGGTTTCCATTTAAACTGTTTGAAGATGAGTCCTTCAGTTGGTCTTTTCGCCTTCGATTTTTCTTTTTATTCTTATTTGTTTTAACTCCCTTTGACTCTGAGGAACGGACAACACTCATTAAGTCTTATATTATGACAAGCAATGGAATTTAGTATCATCGAGATACTTTATAGAAACTGAAGCATCTAACAACAATATTCTAAGGACATAGTTGCTTTTGGGATGGTAAAGGAACACAAATAGTGCATCCAGAAGAAAGATAATTGGTTTATAGCACAACATCATGTTGTATTATTTCTACCTTGTTGACTATTATGGTTAAACTGTTTAGGTCCATAAGCAATCAAAATACATATAAATTAAACAAAACGCATTACGAAAAAACAGCTATGGAACCATATTATTCATACAAAGTTTACTGTTATCCTTTCAGATTTATGGCACTTATATACACAGCGATAGATTTACTTATTTTCCAGATTTCTCCTTAAAATACCACTGCCCTGCAAAAAGCAATTTTCTGCTAACAGCAATTTGATCCAATCTCAAACCAAGGTTAATAATTTCTAACAGGGATTTGCATTTCCAGAAAAACAAAAGGATACAGTAAAATCCCAAACGAAGCTAAATGATTTGTAAACAAGCAAGCATGCTCTTCCTAGAAAACAGAAAGATACAGTAAACCTTTAATTCAAGTGAGAGGGGTAGAGACAAACAGACGAGGCTACAGGTTCATACATGACATCCATTTCAAGACAAGAATCAGTAACATTGCCTACCAAATGCCTAAGGTTAACAACACATTACTTAATAAACTTCTAAATGTAGCCAATCAATTTGAAGAGCTCTACAGGAGGCAACGAAATTTCCTCAAATACAACATAAAGGGCAATAGAATCAATTTCAATTATGGATTACATGAAAAATATCGGTAAGCTGGAAAATAAACAAAAGATATACTCCACAGGTTAATGACTTCTTTTTTTTTTTTTTTCCCCTTCTTCCTTCATGTTGTTCATGATTGAATACTTTATATCAAGCTCTCAAAGTGGCACAATGCCCAAGAAATAACGCAAGCTGTCTACTAACAGAACAAGAGATGATTTCCAATACATACCTTCATTTATAAATGACAAGAAATCATCAACCGAGCGCTCATCCACATGTTCCTCCTCAGCCTCAACATTCTGACATATAGGGAAAACAGTTTGTTGTTAATGCTAACGCATGTACTAATTTATGAGCTCAAACACATTACATTTTATAAACTTCAAAAATAATTGCACCAAAAATATGAGATAGGACAAAGAACCAGTATGTAAGAAGTGGTGGAGGCTACAAACAACAAGAAAAGAAACACTTAACCACCTTAAGTTTCTCCCTTTCTTTAAGTTCTTTCCTCTTCCTTGCATATAATCGATTTAAAAGCCGAATATGTGGATCATCAGTTACATTTTTCAATGGTTCCAACTTCTCCTCCTGAAGAAAAACCAAATCTACATTAAAAACCAAAAAGAACAAACTAAAAATGGAAGACATTGAACAGCTTCCTAGCATTACACATCTCTGTGAGATCATCAGGTAAATGAAATGTTTCACGTATTTCTTCAGGAGTTTTTCCCTCAATAATTCGAGCGAGAACACGACTGGTTAGATCAACCAAAGGCTTCAATTGGAGGCTATCAGCAGCAGAAGTCAGCTCACACAACCTTTTTGTATCCATCTGAATAAATTTCTCATCAAAAATTTTGCGTTCCTGGATATGTAAATGCAAATATAACAGTTTAAGTATCCATAATAGTAGACAAAACAATGTTATACAAAAAGGTCCACTTGGTACCTACGACTAAATATGACACGGAAGTAATCTTTGGAATATCGGTTTCTTCTCATGTTTGGCATTCTTAACAGGGCTGGACTAGTAATCTGGTCTCGCAAAACGATCCTGCAAACATGGTTTGTGACAGATCACTAATTTCACAAACCATGGTATCAACTTTCAAAGCTTACCACATTTGCTTTGTGACAGGAAGCACCAGACACATAAAACGCACTCATGGTATCAACTTTGGCCACCATGTTCCTATCCAAAGCCCGCAGACCATATGATCCCACTGTCAACAATCATGCGACTTCGCATTGCTCGAGTCACAGCCCCACCACCATAACCAACTTCAACTTTCCTGCTTTTTATGCTACTTTTTAGCATAAATAAAATCTTTTTAAATAAACAGAGGATTTAGCTCTACCAAATCTGTTAGTAGTACAACATGGATAGTAAACAGCCACATTCAACTTGAGCAATATATACATAAAGGGAGAACTCAAAAAACTTGACAATAATAGTTTCTACATTTGTTCACAAAAAAATCCCTAAAAGATTGATCCTGTTTAAATGCTTCCTATCCATTTACTTCCGATTTCCTCTTTTCATCATGTAATCATGCCCCAATCCATCAGCATCTACATCTTCAAACAAAAAATCACCGTCTACATCTTCAAAATAACATTCAAATTTGTTAGTCTTCCATCTGTAACAATAAAAATATACTATAAATTAGAAGCAAAAATGCATCAAATTAGTTATAGTAACCGAACATTGAAGCAGAAAAACGTACTCATATAAGTGAATTATACTTGCAAATAACTGATTGTTTCACTTTTTTTCCGCAAGCTGATCTAGAATGATGCCAGATACATGGTTCGCCCACTCAATCCTAATGTCATTCATCTCATTGTCACTGTATTTGTCCTTGTAATTGAACTAAGACATAATCATGTACAACAATATTAATATCTTGTGAGTAAACCAGTAAGAAAATAATTTATTGCATGATTATCATCTAACCTTGTCAGAGAGGATTTTGGGGTCTGCTATGATCTCCTTAATGTATCTGAGTATGTAATATCCACATTCTATCGATCCCTCCTGTCGTGGTCCCTAATTATGCAAAAATTGGTGTTAGTGGCTAATAAATGAAATATCTACAAAGTATTAATTAATGAAATTAACTTATTTTCTAGTATACCTTCACGATTATCCACGGATTTTTCTTCTTCATATTTTTGTCCACTGCAGATTGCCACATCATGAACCCTCTGAAGACAAATAATTGCACTTTCAAGAATTGTTTTTTACATATATCCTGAAACTTTGATGATTAGAAATGAAGGTGAAAACTTACTGGTTTATTACTTGCTTAGCACCTTCCTGAATTCCTTTCCTCAAGGAATCTACATGAAATATCCTTAAAAAGGACAAGTCAAGAATAATCAAAGTCCAATGGTATCTGCAGATTGGAAGCAAATGAACCCAAGTCAGTAAGTGTATAAAAAGCTAGTTCATTTGCAAATAAAACAAAGATATAGACCCTGGATTGTAAGGAATGAAAACATAGTCTCTATTCTTCAATTTTTCTAGCTTGTCTGCAAGTGACTGAGACATTTGTAAACACAGCTGCTTGTCCTTCAGTTTGCTTGCAAGTATGGTTTCTGGGTGAATAAACCCAAACTTCACCGAGGCTGATCCGCCATCACAAGCGCCATACAAATAACTACATGTATTAATCAGCAATCAATTATTTTCGTACACAAAATATATGAAGTAAGACAATGATATAATCCTTAACACAATGTAAATAGGTGAGAATTCAAAACCTCATATAAATTGTTAGACAATTCTGACTTAGCTCTTTAAAATCAATCATACAATACATGTCGGAGCAAGACAAGAAAGTCTTCAATGGGTAGCCAAAAACGCCATCATTAAAGTGGATTTGAAGTGGTTTTTCTTCTTTCACTGTAATTTTCATGAGCGCTTCCAAATGGATAACGGGTTGAGGCTTTTCAATATTCCGTTTTTCTACTATATCAGCTTTAAGCCCCTTCAATTCCCTACTTAGGCTTTTTTTTTTTTTTTGGTGATGCATCACTTGAGTCCTTTATAAAAACAATAATCACTTTTCTGCTGAATTATATAACAATACAGATAATGTTCAATTAACTTAGATCATTATGATGAATCGTTTACCTCAGACCATATAACAAGTAGATGCGCTGGCCATAGCACATGGCAACCACATGCCTCATATAAAGTGACGAAGTCATCACTTTTCTGCTGAATTGGGAGAAGAGTATTTTGGTCATAGGCTTGATCAAGTGACACAATTACATTTGAAGTCGAATCTTTCAAAATGGTTCCAGTGCCCACAGTGATTCCACCCTCCTCCACTTTCAAATCACAGCATTTCCCCTAAATAATAACATTAATTACATGTCAACATTGTATTTATACTCAAACAGTAACTACAAAGAATTTTAGACAATGTAAGCAAATTAAACACTGTAGCAGTGGTACCTCTCTATTTACAGATGCAGATTCTGGTTTTGCACTTCCCTCGCTGTCGCTGTTTGACAGATCTTCCAATTGTAATTGCTTCCCAACTTTGGAAGTGCCACACTTCCTTGACAAGTGCACCTCATCTTTTATCGAAACACCTGAAGTTGGGGTTTTTTTCAAATCATGAATAGCTTTAATATCAGTTTCGTTCTCCACTTTTTGTGTGTTACTTGAGCCAGCTGACTTAACAGTGGCAGCTTCACTCCTAAGTCTTGCTATTTTGTCATGGGATTCCTTGAGTTGCCTCTCCAACTCCTCTACTTTCTTGTCTCTCTCATAATTTCCATGAACACTCTTAAAATAGAAAGTTGGTGTGACAAATCCCCAACCCCTGTCACGCGACCCCTATGCTCCGGTTTGCCCAATGCTTGAGTGAGAATATCACTC
>SNVD02006904.1:0-26809 GCA_013180625.2 Boswellia sacra | reverse complement strand
CACATGGAAGAAAAATCAAGTCACTTGAGTACCGAATGGTGTTTTGGCCATATCTTGAGCTACAGATATCCAAATAACTTGGTTCTTGATGCGTTGGAAAGCTTATTCAAATTTTCAGATCTTTTCTGTTTTACAGATTTTCAAATTTCAAATGGAACATTGACAAAAATGACAGACAAGATTACGGTTTTTATGGTGGGCAGAAAATTTGGAGATGGTGTCTTCACTTGATTAAGTTCATCCTATTTGCCTATAAAAGGAGCCCTTCTTCCATGCATTCAGCAAGTGCAAGAGAAGCATTTTATCAAGCAAAAAAACAAGAGAAATATCAAGTCTAAAGAGCTTTTATATTCTTTATCTACTATTTGAAGAGAGTTGTACTTTTGTTGTAAAAATTTTCTTTGTTCTTGTATTGTGGTGAGAGTAAGAATTCTTTCCTTGGTGAGGTTGTTCATCAAGAAGAACTCTTGGTGTGGTGTTATCAAGAGTTGAAGGAAGTTGCCTTGATGAGGTTGTTTATCAAGAAGAACTCTTGGTGTGGTGTTATCAAGAGTTGAAAGGAAGTTGCCTTGGTGAGGTTGTTCATCAAGAAGAACTCTTGGTGTGGTGTTATCAAGAGTTGAAGGAAGTTGCATTGGTGAGGTTGTTCATCAAGAAGAACTCTTGGTGTGGTGTTATCAAGAGTTGGAAGAAAAAGTCTTGGTGAGGTTGTTCATCAAGCAAGTTGTAAAGATTCTTCAACTTAGTGGAAAGCTTAGCTCGTGGAGCTAGGAGCCCGTGGACGTAGGCAAGGTTTGCCGAACCACGTAAATTGAGTTTGCATCTCTCTATCCCTTTCCTCTTTACATTTACTTGCACTTGTGATTGTTCATCATTATTATTCTTTTGATTGCATCTTTGAAAAATTCTAATTTCATCTTCTTCACCTTTATTCTCAAAGAACGAGTGAACTAATTTTGATCTTTCAAGAAAAGTTTTCTAAATCCGTTTTGATAAATAAAAAACCAATTCACCCCCCCTCTTGGGTTGCCATACCTGGGTCAACAAGTGGTATTAGAGCAAGGTTGCTCATTTTTTTTAAATCTTAACTGATTTTGAGCTATGACTACTTTTAATTCAACTTCATATGTTGAGGGACTTTCTATCTCTAGACCTCCATTTTTTAATAGAAGTGATTACTCTTATTGGAAAACTAGAATGAGTATTTTCTTGAAATCTTTTGATTATGATTTGTGGTCTATTGTTTTGGAAGGACCTTTTGTTCTTACCAAAATTGAAAATGGGGAATGCATGCTTAAAGAACCTAAAGAGTTTAGTGAAGATGATAAAAAGAAATTGAGTTTGAATGCTAAAGCTATGAATGTGTTGTATTGTGCTCTAGATAGAAATGAGTTTAATAGAATATCTAATTGTTCTACGGCACAAGAAATATGGCACACACTTGAAGTAACTCATGAAGGAACTAGTCAAGTTAAAGAATCCAAAATTAGTATGCTAGTTCATAGTTATGAGCTTTTAAGATGAAATCGGATGAATCAATTTCTGAAATGTTTACTAGATTTACGGATATTATTAATAGTTTGAAATCTATTGGTAAATCTTATTCTAATGTTGAAATGGTGAGAAAGATTCTTAGGTGTCTACCAAAATCTTGGGAGCCAAAGGTGACGGCAATTCAAGAAGCAAAGGACCTCACCAAACTACCATTAGAAGAACTTATGGGTTCTCTCATGACTCATGAAATCACCTTGAAGGAGAATGAAGAAGAAGATTGCAAAGTGGCAAACATGTGCTTCATGGCTTAAGAGAAAAAAAAAAAAAAAAAAAATTTGAAGATAAGTATTCTAAACCATGATCCTAAGCTTTAATATGATGAATTACTTGAAGCATTCCAAAATTTACATGTGCAAGTTGATAAACAAAATTCAAAAATCAATGATTTCAAAAAGAAGTCAAAAGTCATGTTATCTCAATTAGAAGAGTTGGTGGAAATAAATGAAGCTTTAGAAAATGAAAATGAAATTTTAAAGCAAAAAGATTTTGAAAGTTTGGAAAGTCAAATGCATTTTTTAAAAACTGAAAATGAGATTTTAAAACAAAAGGATTTTGATAAAGTAGAGAAAGAAAATATTATTTTGAAAAAGGAAAATAATGACTTAAGAAATATTATTGATAGTTTTACAAAAAAGCACAAAAAATTTGAATTCTATGTTACAAAACCAAAGGTGTGTTTTTGATAAAAGAGGGTTAGGATATAAAAGTCATAAAAATCAAAAGTATTCTAAAAACTATTTTGTTCATGCATCCTCTAGGAATAATCCTAATCATATGTACTTATTGTGGAAGAAAAGGACACAAAATGCATTCTTATGTTACATTAAGGAGAAATCCTAATTTGAAACAAATATGGATTCCAAATAAAGTACCAAAAACTAACCCCCAAGGACCCAAGAACTTTGGTTACACAAAAAGTTACTCCTTGAATGTGATGTAGAGACAAAGGAGTTGCAAAAACACAAGTGGTACTTAGATAGTGGATGCTCAAGCATCTTGACCGGAGATGCCTCCAACTTCAGATTATCATGAAGAAAGGAGGCGATATGTGACCTCGGATATTGCCAAAGGAAGGGTATGTGACATGGGATTTATTGGTAAACTCTTCTCACCTATATAAGATGTTTGCTTGTCAGGTTTGAAACATGATTTGATTAGCATTAGTCAATTATGTGATAAGGGATATTTTGTTGCTTTTGAGCCTAATAGATGTGTGATTAAGGATGTTAGTAACAATAAGACATTATTTGTTGGTAATAGATGTGGTAATATTTATACAATTGATATTGATGTTAATGATCATGTAGAAAATTGTTTCATTGTTAATCATGATGCTTGGTTATGGCATAGAAGGTTAGGTCATGCTAGCATGGACACAATTTCAAAAATTTCTAAAAATGATTTAGTTGATGGTCTTCCAAAAATAAAATTTGAAAAGGATAAGATTTGTGATGCTTGTCAATTTGGAAAACAAGTGAGAACTTCTTTTAAACAAAAGAAATTTATTTCAACAAATAAACCTCTACAATTACTTCATTTGGATTTATTTGGACCATCAAGAACTCAAAGCCTTGGTGGAAAATATTATGTTTTTGTTATTGTAGATGATTATTCAAGATTCACTTGGGGGTTATTCTTGAAAACTAAAAATGAGGCCATACAAGCTTTTTCAAAATTTGCAAAAAGAGTCCAAAATCAAAAAGGGTATTCTATTGTGTCCATTAGGAGTGATCATGGTGGTGAAGTAGACAATGTTGCATTTGAAAATCTTTGTGATGAAAATGGTTTTGAACATAATTTTTTCGCACCTAGAACTCCACAACAAAATGGTGTTGTTGAGAGGAAAAATAGGACTATCCAAGAAATGGCTAGGACCATGTTACTTGAAAATAATTTGCCAAAATATTTTTGGGCCGAAGCCGTTAATACCGCATGCTTTATAATCAATAGAGTCCATATTAGAGCTTTAATAAAGAAAACTCCTTATGAACTTTGGAAAGGAAGAAAACCCAACATTGGATTTTTTAAAGTTTTTAGATGTAAGTGTTTTATTTTAAACACCAAGGATAACCTTGGAAAATTTGATGCAAAAGCCGATGTTGGAATTTTTGTTGGCTACTCCAACCATAGTAAAGCATATAGAGTTTTTAACAAAAAGACTCTTACTATTGAAGAATCTATGCATGTTGAATTTGATGAAACTAATGTTATTTCTTCAAAGAATTTAGATGATGATATTGTTGAGGTAGAAAGGCAAATCAAGGAATCAAGGCTTGAAGAAAAGAATCAAGATGAATTACAACTTCAATAAGAAAAGCTTGAGAAAGTAATTGATTCTTCCCAAGAATTATCAAAGGAATGGAGGTACGCAAAAGCTCACCCTAAAGATCTCATTATTGGTGAACCATCACAAGGTATGAGAATTAGATCTTCCTTTAGAAACTTTTGTAATCATTTTACATTTGTCTCTCAATTTGAACCAAAATCTTTTAAAGAAGCTAAAAATGAGGAAAATTGGATTTTGGCTATGCCAGAAGAATTGAACCAATTTGAGGAAATCAAGTTTGAGAATTAGTCCCTAGACCTAAATATGACTAAACCCCTTAGTCAAGATAGATTTTGTATAATTAGAAGAGAATTAGGCATGTTGGATATGTCTTAATTTTGCTTTTTATGATAATCTTTGAATGGTAGCATATGTTAAGGGGGAGAATATATTTAGGGGGAGTAGTTAATTTGATTACATTTTTTTGATGATAACAAAAGGGGGAGAAAGTTGGATTGCTTATATTCATAACAAGTGCCATTCTTTTTGCTTATTGTTGATTTTATTTTCATTCTTGATTTTAGATTATATTTTAAAGCAATCAATGGTTTGTCATCATCAAAAAGGGGAGATTGTTAGCCCTAAGGCTACATGATAATTTTGATGATAACAATACACATTGATTAATTGAGATTTACTAACATGTTTATTTATGTGCAAGAGTAAGATCATTGAAATAATTTTAAAATCAAGAAGAGGCTTATTAAAATGAAGTGTTGAAGCTAAGGAGAAGACTACATGTTAAAGGCACCAAAGTTTAAGAACAAGGTTTGATTCAAGGAATGTGACACATGAGCAATGTTCAATCAATTGGTCATATATTTCTCTACAAATATCCAAATGACGTGATTCTTAAGCCTTTGGAAAGCTTACTCAATTTATAACATTTCATATGTTTCAAAGAAATTCGAATTTCAAGTGTAAGGTTGTCCAAATCATCATGCAAGTTGAAAGACAAATGGAAGCAGCTGACATGAGCACCGAATACTCCTTTGGACATATCTTGAGCTAGAAAAATCAAAATGACTTGATTCTTGCGGCATTGGAAAGATGACTTAATGAAGAACATTTCATATGTTTTGAAAAAATTCAAATTTCAAACAGAAGGCGACATAATTGACATGCAATTCGGTGGACTGACACAAAGAAGAAAAATCAACTCACATGAGCACCGAATGGTGTTTTGGCCATATCTTAAGATAGAGATATCCAATTGCTTTGATTCTTAATGTTTTGGAAAGCTTATTCAAATATGAAGATCTTTTATGTTTTTGAAGAAATTCAAATTTCAAATGGAAGGCTGACAGAATTATCATTCAAGTCAGTGGACAGACACATGGAAGAAAAATCAAGTCACTTGAGTACCGAATGGGTTTGGCCATATCTTGAGCTACAGATATCCAAATGACTTGGTTCTTGATGCGTTGGAAAGCTTATTCAAATTTGCAGATCTTTATGTTTTGCATATTTTCAAATTTCAAACGGAACATTGACAAAAATGACAGACAAGATTACGGTTTTTATGGTGGGCAGAAAATTTGGAGTTGGTGTCTTCACTTGATTAAGTTCATCTCATTTGCCTATAAAAGGAGCCATTCTCCCATGCATTCAAGAAGTGCAAGAGAAGCATTTTATCAAGCAAAAAAGCAAGAGAAATATCAAGTCTAGAGAGCTTTTATATTCTTTATCTACTCTTTGAAGAGAGTTATACTTTTGTTGTAAAAATTATCTTGTTCTTGTATTGTGGTGAGAGTGAGATATTATTGTAAAGGATAATAGTTATCCTTGAGAGAACTCTTGTTGTGTGTTATCAAGAGTTGAAGGAAGTTGCCTTGGTGAGGTTGTTCATCAAGAAGAACTCTTGGTGTGGTGTTATCAAGAGTTGAAGGAAGTTGCCTTGGTGAGGTTGTTCATCAAGAAGAACTCTTGGTGTGGTGTTATCAAGGGTTGAAGGAAGTTGCCTTGGTGAGGTTGTTCATCAAGAAGAACTCTTGGTGTGGTGTTATCAAGAGTTGGAAGAAAAAGTCTTGGTGAGGTTGTTCATCAAGCAAGTTGTAAAGATTTCTACAACTTAGTGGAAAGCTTAGCTCGTGGAGCTAGGAGCCCGTGGACGTAGGCAAGGTTTGCCGAACCACGTAAATTGAGTTTGCACTCTCTCTATCCCTTTCCTCTTTACATTTACTTGCACTTGTGATTGTTCATCATTATTATTCTTTTGATTGCATCTTTGATAAATTCTAATTTCATCTTCTTCACCTTCATTCTCAAAGAAAGAGTTATATAATTTTGATCTTTCAAGAAAAGTTTTCTAAATCCGTTTTGATAAATAAAAACCCAATTCAGCCCCCCTCTTGGGTTGCCATACCTGGGTCAACATATCACTCAAATGATAACTCTTTCCATAATTTTTTTATTTCCCATGTCATGCATTTGTTAATTTCCTTTTTCATTTTCATGTTAATTGGTTCATCATTCTTTTCCTCTCTCCTCTCCCTCCAACCAGCCTTTTCTTCCCACCATTTTCTCATTTTTATTTCATTTTTCCTCACTGTATGTGCTTAGTTTATATGCTTGTGTATTTTTTATCATCCTATTTTTCTTTCTTTGTTTATTTTGGTTTATGTTGATTAAGTGTTAATTCGTGGTCAATTCATGCCCATTTACTTATTTACATAATTGTTGTATTATCTCTTTTTCATCTTTCCTTTTGTATCTTAGACTTGATGAGTGTGATGATATTCATAAAGTATCACTTTTCTTTGGTGTATCAAATGAACAACACTCACATGATGGTCTTTCTTTAGTTGTTATTTTCGGTTTTCACTAAATAGCACCACTTACTTTGTTTGCATTCACATGACATCACCTGCTTTACTTTTTGTTGTGTATATGTTTTGCTTACTTTATTTAATAGTTTATGTCATTCCTCTACTCCTCTCCACCTCCTTACTTTGGATACGATGATTGGTTTGAGTTCTATAAGTGGAAGCTGTTATAGCATGTGAAAATAGAAACCATTCATGGGATAATCATTTCTCTTAAGTTTTGGTCTTTACTTGATTCATATTATTTCATCCATACCCATGGTTCACTTAGATGTTCTAATGCTTTATTTCACTTAATTGTGCTTTTATTTAATTATTATGTGGTTGTCCTTTATTCTATAAATGCTACCATGTCATCTCTTAGTTCTTTTATTTTCCTTGATTTGGTTATTGATATATCTTTTACTTTGATTTTTTATGACATTTATGTTACTTTCACACGAGTTTGTTATTATATTTATATGTGGTGGAATGAGGCTTAATGGTTGCATAAAATTTAATCATTCGTAGCTTTCTAGGTTACTTAGTGGAACCGCCCAAAGGAAAGCCTTTATTCCCATGAGTCATTTTCAACTTGTTTATTTTCATGCATGCATTAGTTAGTTTATCTTGCTAGTTTAAATTGCATTGTTTAACTTTACTTACCTTCCTATGCTTTGTTTAGTTTAACTTGATAGTTTAGGATTATTTCCTTGTCTTTTTACTCTTATGCTCTTTTATATGTTTACTTGCTTTATACTTGCTTTATGACTTGGATGCATTATTTTCTTTGTTCATCTCATATGCATGATTGGAAGTGTTAGCTTAGAATTTCCTATTTCCTTTTATTTTACATCCTTATTCATATTGTTTATTTTATGCTTCATTTTACAATTGTAGTAATCCTAGTCCCTAATTCCTCATATTTGATGGCAAATGTAACTTTATCTTCTCCCTTCTTTCTATGGATGTATATAAATTGTCAAGACCTCACATGTAAGGAAGACAAGAAAGATAAAGGGGTGCAAGGCATAACTCGAAGCAAGAGACACTATCAGAACCCAGAGGCTCGTAGAGAAGAGAAGACTGGGAAGAAGGAGGAAGAGGACGATTTAGTCCTTCAATAATTAAAAAGATGCAAGTAAGTACTAACATCTGGGATTTACTAACGTCATCCATAAGCATAGAAAAGCTATGACAAGAGCCTTGGTAGAGATGTCGATATCTTTCATCTCCAATTTTGAGAAGATGATTGTAGAAGTCACTTTGAAGGAGGAAAAGGGCTTAATTAGTTTCTTTGATGTTGACTTACCTATGGAAATGAGTGTAAGTGGAGCTTCCATCCTATTTCAAGTGATTGCAACCTCAGCACAATTTTCTGTCTTTTCAAAACTCTGAAACAGGTCAATTCATGAGGATAAGCTTGGAGAAATGATGAAGTCCCCATTTGAGAATAACCACAAAAAAATTAAGTGATGACAATCAAATCCCTTGCTTCTAGAAGTTAGGTATGGACCTTTGGTCCACCTAGACATATTCTAGCCTCTACTAGGGTCTACAGAGTTCAATGTTTTAAATTACTAGTGCTTGTCTATCTTGATCCTAAATTCCATTTTTATACACAACCAGTTTGATCTTGGTTATTTATATATGCAATGTCAAGAATTGTATATACATTCACAGAAAGGGAGAAAAGAATAAAGTTACACTTTCCATCAAACATTGGGGATTTAGGAATGGGATTGCATCACTTTAAAATAATATATAAATAAAAGGCATGAAATTAAAGACATAAACATAGACATAAATATAAATGGAGTTCAAATAGGGAATCAACTCCTTAAAATAACATAAGATGATAACAATGAAAACAAATGGACAATAAAGAGATAAAAACAAATGACACAATAAAATCATAAAATAGACATAAAGGAGCATAAACTAGCAAAATAAGACATGGAACATGATAAGTAAGAAAAGCAATAGGAAATATGGCATTATAACACGAAAAAGAAAAAATTGATTATCCTTCGAAGGTTGCCTACTTCATCATGTCACTATGACAAGTATTTGAAGCATATTGACACCATCTATCAAAGCAAATATAGAAAATAGAAGATGAGAAGAAAATGAATGTTGGACTATAAAGATAAATGAAGGAATTAAAGATGCATGGCATGGCACGAAAGAAAATTAAAAGGAACTAATAAGAAAGCTCCCATTTAAGTGAGGCCTACTCCATTATGTAATCTTGGCACTTGTTTAGAGAAGCATTCCATCACTCATCAAGACTAGAAAAAGACATAAGAAGAAAAGAAAAGCACAAAGCAAAAGATCTATAAAGTAAATTGCATGGATGAAACTAAACATAACATTTTTCAAGCATAATCAAAGCAACATAAAGGAAATAACGAGGCATTAAAGTAAAAATGAACAATTAAATTAGAAGACATAAACATAAAAAGCATAGTATTAGGTTCTTCTTTGAAGGTAGTTCTCTCCATCATGCTTTCATGGCTATTATTCGGAGGAATTCTCTATCATTCATCAAACCAATATCAAATTGAACAAAAAATAATATTGATAATGAAATGAGCTCAAAATCAAAAGGGGATTTTATTATAAGTAGTGACCCAGCCTAATCAGTCATTATGAGTCTTACCATACCCATCAACACAATTCAACAAAATAACCATCATAATTGAAAATAAAATTCATTAACCACAAAAAGGTAGCAGGAGAGATTTAATTTAAATATTGCCCTCAGGCCTTACAAAGTTCTTCATTTTTAGAAGCAGAATCTCAATAGGTGTTCTAGAATAATCCAAAGAACATCCAAACACTTTATATCACAAAAACAGATTAAAAAGAAAGATTGTAGAAAATAGAGGTCTCAACTAGTATTTAAAAAATTTAAAATGTGTTGCTTTTCTCAAAATTTGTGCCAGGCCAAATGTGGTGAGCCTAAATCCAAAGTGCATGGATTTTGTTTTTTTCTAAGCCTATTGGGCTATTGGGTGTTGGTCTATGGGCTTGGCTTGGTGGTTTATCACTAAAGTTAGGTCTAATGGACTATTTTATGATGCCTAATAGCCACTAGATAGCAAATAATACCATGGCATTGGGCTTCATGGTTTCACTCAAACCTCAACCCAAGTTAGTTCCAAGTTGTTTCACCTGATCGGTATAGTTTATTTTGAAAGTGTGGCCATATGAATGCAACTGATTTATTGAATAGTATCATATCTTGTCCATGTTGTTTTTATGTTTTTATAGCCCAAAATGGTGACAAAATCAGAGTTGTATAGCCCATTAAATAAAAGATGCATTCTATAGGGGTGAAACTGCAAATCTAAAAATGTTCCTGTCCTACAGGGATGTCAGTGAAAGATTTTAAAGTTTTTAGATTCAATTCATCGTATACGATTAATTTTCAATTTTATGAATTTTGAAAATTTTCTTGGAACTAATGGATACATAGAAGCATGAGGGAGATACCAAAAAGATACAAGAGCTCTATGTAAATATTAAATGTGATATTTTTGGGAAAAAAATGCCAAGTATTTTATCACGTGTATTCTTTTATGAAAGTTTGATTGTTTTATTTAAATTATTAACTAAAATAATGATACATCACATGCCATATCAAGAAATAGGAATGCCATATCATGTCCATGCATTCATGCATAAATTTATATATATTAGTTAAAATGTTGGATTAATGGTATGCACAAATTAAAATTAATTAGATTAATTAATGCGATTTATATTTTTATCAAAAGGTTTGATAAATAGAACATAAATCATAAAATTAATTAATAAGACTAATTAAGTAATAAAATGTGAATATAAAAAAAAAGTTTTCAAAAAAGTTTGAAAAGAGTTATATGGATCACATTTTATAATAAAATCCTAAAGTTTTAAATGTTTGAATGGGTGAAAGTTTTATTAAATTAAAACCTATAGTCTCCATTGTTGGTCGATGAGGTTGGGCTATTCATAAGCCTTGACATGGCTCGTTTTAGGGCCTTGCTCCCTAAAGGAGGGTTTACGGTAATCGTCTTCTAAGATTGGATCTCCTATTGGATAAAATTGATCCAAGCAAACCATTATGTGCTATTTCCTAAAGAAATTCCACATTAATGCAATCTTGAAATTAACTGAAACGAAGGTCATACACTTAACTTAATTCTTGAAAAGTTATTCCCTAAAGGAATGATTTCATTAATTAAGGGCTAAATATATAGTGGTTATTATTATTGAAATATGATTTATTTTTAAAATAATAATAATTAGAAAGAGTTCTAATTTAATCAAATAGAGTTATCACATTTTCCTGAAGAAAAGTGGTAATTATTTGATTAAAGCACCATAGAATATGTTGTAGATTATTTTGAATAATTGCATTTACATTTAGGCATCTCACACATCTTGTAGTTATATTTAAAAGTTTTATAATCATTGATAAGGGTGTATGTTTATTTTTACGAAAAATAAATCCAGTTACTTTTATGCTAAATGATCAAAATGCTCTATGGCTAAATTATATTGAATAAGATTTTAACTGGATATGAAGATCATAAGATGGAGATAGCTGTGTAGATCATGAGATTGAGATAGCTATGTTAACCATGTGATGGTCAAAGTCATGTAGGATGGAAAGACAGTCTTGACACTCTACAACAAGCTCAATGTCATAATTGGGTCCTAGAAGTAAGTATACTTTTAACTTCTTATGAGTATTTGACTCTAAGGAATGAAGAATACTATGCAAAATAAGAGAAATCAAATGCAATCGCCAAGTTATATATTTACTTCCTTGAACCAAGTGTTGGAATTGAAGTTTATATATATGGCTAATATAAAAGATATCATTTTTCACTTGCAAGGGTTGCTAAGTGAGGGAAAATTGATATGAAACTTAATTCTTTATCTTGTTCTTTATTTTGAATAGAGATAGACTTTGATAAATAATTGGAGTTTCTCTTAAAAACCTAAACAAAGAAAGTTACTAAGAATGCTAAAACCAAACTCTAATGTTCTTCTAGTTTAAACCATAAAGGTAAGGTCTATAGGAAGGGAGATAGAAAAGTTTTAAAATCCCTACTGTGGGAGAAAAAGAATGAAGCCTAACCAATTAAAAAAAGTTTCCATTATAGTGATAAAGTGCATTATGTAAAGAAATTACATAGCATTTAAAGTTGGTTCAAGCAATATCTTTTCTAGAATCATTCTTTGCATAATATTCCATTAATTATTGAATTATTGATATTAACCATGTGTGAATGGAGCTATCATCCCGCAAGAGCATTTGTGACCATGACACTGTGTCAAAGCTTTTTTGAGACTCAAGGGAACACAAACGAGCCATGGGCACGTTTGGAGAAATGGAGTCATCACCTAATTATTCAATTGGGAATGAATGGGGGCAATCCAATCCCTCGCTTCGGGACCTAAACTACTTTCATCCCTTCAGAGATGGGTTTGGGAAGGTAGGTACGAGTCATCCGACTCGACCATATCAAGATCCGGCCTCCACTAGGGTATACCAAATAAAAATATCTCATATCAACATAAAATCACTTAAGTTATTAGTTTTATGCACACATTTTCATTTTATCTTCTTTAAGCAAATAAGGTGACTTCTGATAAATGTCTATTTATATATCATTTTCATATCAATTCGTCCATATTTCTTTGCTATATTCCTTGGTATTTTTATGTTTTTGTGTGGTTTTGATGTTTGTAGGAGTTTTGGAGCAACTTGCATAAAAATGGAGTAAAACCCTTCATTTTCACCTCTGCTAGTCAACCATCTTCTCGGATTTAATTGTATTGATATACAATGAACCCGATGACATATTATATACCGTTGGAAAGCTCTCGAAGTCTATTTTCTGGAGAAATTTACGGTTTATAAATCCATTCAGTGTACCAAAAGTTGTAATCAAAACCTGTCTCTTATACACATCTAGATGTGTATAAGAGACAGGTGTCTATTTATGTATCATTTTCATATCAATTCGTCCATGTTTTTTTGCTATATTCCTTGGTATTTTTATGTTTTTGTGTGGTTTTGATGTTTGTAGGAGTTTTGGAGCAACTTGCACAAAAAGGAGTAAAACCCTTCATTTTCACCTCTGCTAGTCGACCATCTTCTCGGATTTAATTGTATTGATATACAATGAACCCGATGACATATCATATACCGTTGAATAGCTCTCGATGTCTACTTTTTGGAGAAATTTACGGTTTATGAATCCATTCAGTGTACCGAAAGTTGTAATGAAAACAGTGTGAAACGTGTAGAAATGTAATTCCACAAATCACTGTAACATGTATAATACGGGACACTGTAGCACGTTACTGTAGCAGAGTATTTAAACACATTTTAGGGTTTTATTTTGATAACTTGAAGAGGGGAAAACGTGGGAGGAGACTGCATTTCTGAATTTCTCTCATCCCTTGGAGTTCTTGAAGGAGAAAGAAGATTCTGAAAGAGGAACTACAATTCCAAGAAGATTCATCTACAAAGAAGATTTTCAAAGAATTTGCTAAGTTCTTTCTTTCCTTTTAATTCTGGAATTTCTCTGTATTGTATTTGTTATTCTGATTGAATATGTGTAACTAAATCTGAATTGGTTGAGGGTGATTTCAAAGCCCTTGATATGGATTTTGTGAGTTGATTGTGTAAGAAATTGTTATCCAATTCTCTATTTGAAGTTGCTTGTATTTTCCCATATCTAATGCTTATGATTGCTTACTGATTGTATTTGGAATGGCCAACTGAATATAATCTGTTGTTGTCTATTGCTAGATTAAAAATCTTGATCCGTAATTGTCATGAATTTCCAATCATTAGTAGCAAAATTGTGATCAGAGATTGCAATTGGAAAATACAACCTAGGGTAAATAATCTGAACTTGTGTGATTATTGCTTAGATCAACCTATCTTTCTCATCGTAATGCTTCTATTGAATTAAACTTAGAGAGCTTGTTCTAGGTTGATTAATGGATAGAGATTAAATAAAGAGCTTGTTTTATTTAACAGCAAAGTAAGGAAAGATTGGGATAACAGAGCTTGTTGTTATCTACGGTTGAGAACTTCAATGCTGTAATGGGATTACAATTCTATGTTAATTCACAAATTCATATCTTGTGGCAGAGAATGAACTCTTAACCAAGTGTCTCTCATTGATTTTTCACTCCATTTAACTTTGCTTTGTGTTATTCCTCATTTGCTTTCGTATTAAGTTTAGTTAATCAATCAACAAAACCCCCCCTGTTTAGTTTATTATTACTGGAAAATAACAAATTCAATGAGAATCAATCCTCGTGGGAACGATATCTACTTATCACTTTATTACTTGTGCGACTAGTATACTTGCTAGTTTCGAACGCATCAAGTTTTTAGCGCCGTTGCCGGGGATTGATTTTCTAATCAATTTGTTATTCTTTTTTTACTACTGATTCTTGATTGTTATTTCCTGATTGTTTGTGTTTAGGCTTTTATGTCCGAGGGAGAAGCGGATCAACGACTTTAGAGAATTAAGGAGTTTCTCCAATCCTCGAATTTAAGGCTAAATCGGTCAATTTCAACTCCACCTCCAGAATTTGACCTTGCACGACAACTTCCCTCCCATCTTCTTGTAGTTCAATCAAATCTGAATCAGAAGCAATGGCGATGGAAAACGATCAGACTCTTAAGGAGTTAGCGGCTCCAATTATTGATCAACAACAGCTATGCATAAGCACCAATTTTGAGATAGATTTTGAACTTAAATCTGGACTGATTCATCTCTTGCCTACATTTCATGGTTTTGCAGGAGAGGATCCGAACAAACACCTCAAAGAATTTTATGTGGTATGCTCAAGTATGAAGCCAACCGGCGTTTCTGAAGAGCAAATTAAATTGAGAGCTTTCCCATTCTCATTAGCAGATTCGGCAAAAGATTGGTTATACTACCTACCACCAGGTACCATTACCACTTGGAATGAGAGGAGTAAACTCTTTTTGGAGAAATACTTTCCAGCCTCGAAAGTTACAAATATTAGAAAAGATATTAGTGGCATTCGACAACACAATGGAGAATCAATTCATGAATATTGGGAGAGATTTAAGAGGTTATGTGCTAGCTGTCCAAACCACCAAATTAGTGATGGACTCCTAATTCAATATTTCTATGAGGGTCTCCTACCCATGGAAAGGAGTATCATTGATGCTGCTAGTGGTGGAGCACTAGTTAATAAAACACCGAACGTTGCAAGACGTTTGATTAGTGACATGGCAGCGAACTCCCAACAATTCAGCAGTCAATTTGAGCCACAACTACCAAAAGGAGTAAATGAGGTAAGTACTTCAAACATTGAACAACAACTTTGTGAACTTACCTCTCTTGTAAAAAAAATGGCTGTAGGACCTATGCAGCAATCTTATGCATGTGGAGTATGTTCTGCCATGGACCATCCAACCGACATGTGTCCAACTTTGCAAGAAGGAGATACAGAACAAGCCAAGGCCATGGGTGGATTTCCAGGACAACCAAGGCAAAGGTATGACCCTTTCTCCAATACTTACAATGCTGGATGGAGAGATCACCTAATTTAAGATATGGGAATCATCAACCAATTGCCCCAAATGCCATACCACATCGACCACCAGGTTTCAATCAACCAAGGGTGCAGCAACCATTTCAAGCACAACCATAACCAGCACCACAACCAGCTCCACAAAATTCAGGTATGTCTCTCCAGGATATTGTTAAATCACTTGCCACTAACACAATGCAATTTCAGCAGGAAACTAGGGCAAGTATCCAAAACCTGGAAAATCAAATGGGACAATTGGCCACTAACATGAGTAAATTTGAGAGTCCAAGCTCAGGAAAATTACCTTCTCAGCCAGTGATCAATCCAAGAGAAAATGCTAGTGCTGTAACTTTGAGAAGTGGGAAGCAATTAGAGATTCCACCAAACAAATCACAAACTGATGAAGGGGATGACACCACTTCCACCATGAATAAAACATCATCTTCTAAGGTAAATCCCAAAACTCATATTCCTTCATATGTTACTCCCCCACCTTTTCCTAGAAGATTTGCAAAATCAAAGAAAGAGGAACAAGAACAGGAAATCCTGGAAACTTTTCGCAAGATCGAGGTAAATATACCACTTTTGGATGCTATCAAGCAAGTACCTCGTTATGCAAAATTTCTGAAGGAGTTATGCACCAACAAGAGAAAGTTGAAAGGAAATGAGAAGGTAAGTGTGGGCAAAAATGTTTCAGCTGTATTACAAAGAAAAATTCCTCCGAAATGCAAAGATCCAGGTACGTTCACCATTCCATGCACCATTGGTAATATCAAGTTTGAAAGAGCTATGTTAGATTTAGGAGCATCTATTAATGTCATGCCATATTCTATTTATGCTTCTTTGAATCTTGGACCCCTTGCGGAAACTGTTATTGTAATTCAACTTGCTGATCGTTCTAATGCATATCCCAAGGGAGTTGTAGAAGATGTGCTTGTGCAGGTGAATCAATTGGTATTTCCAGCAGACTTTAATGTTCTTGAAATGGAGGATGAGACATCTCCCAATCCAACACCGATTCTTTTGGGGAGACCATTCTTGAAAACTTCCCGAACTAAGATTGATGTTCATGATGGCACTCTTACCATGGAATTTGATGGCGAGGTGATTCGTTTCAATATTTTTGAGGCAATGAGATACCCTAGTGACTTGCATTCTGTTTTTGCAGTTGATGTTATTGATTCTTTGGCACAACAACTTTTTGAGTTAACTCGCAAGGATGCATTGGAAGTAGCCATTAGTGAGCACATCGGGGCAGAAAATTCCAGAGAATCGAGAAAGTTGATACAAGTGTCTAAAGAAGTGGAGGAAGCTGTGGCAAGCTTGGATGAGACTATAGCTATCACAACAAACAGGTATGATGTTTCGTACATTGAATTGCCTTTATCTAATGAGAAACTTCTACCTTCCGTGATGAAAGCACCTACCTTGGAGCTTAAGCCTCTTCCAGATCATTTGAAGCATGTATTCCTGGGTGAGAAAGACACTTTGCCAGTCATAATAGCAAAGGGCCTTGCACCATTACAAGAAGAGAAACTCATCCGAGTGCTTCGAGATCACAAAACAGCCATTGGGTGGACAAACGCTGACATCAAAGGTATTAGCCCAGCCATATGCATGCACCGTATCTTATTAGAAGAAGGATCCAAGCCCACTCGAGAAGCACAGCGGAGGTTGAATCCTCCCATGATGGAAGTTGTCAAGAAAGAAATCTTGAAATTGTTAGATGTGGGTGTGATTTATCCAATTTCGGACAGCAGGTGGGTGAGTCCAGTCCAAGTTGTTCCGAAGAAATCTGGTGTTACGGTGGTTAAGAATGACAATAATGAGCTAGTTCCCACTCGTATCCAAACCGAGTGGCGAGTTTGTATTGATTATCGAAAGCTTAATTCTGCAACTCGCAAGGATCACTTTCCTTTGCCATTCATTGATCAAATGCGGGAGAGATTAGCAGGTCATTCTCATTATTGTTTTCTTGATGGCTATTCAGGATATAATCAGATTGTCATTGCCCCTGAGGATCAAGAGAAAACTACCTTCACATGCCCATTCGGTACATTTGCCTATCGACGCATGCCATTCGGTCTTTGCAATGCCCCTGCCACTTTCCAAAGGTGTATGGTAAGTATTTTCTCTGATTATGTTGAGAACATCATTGAGGTATTTATGGATGACTTTAGTGTTTTTGGTGATTCTTTTGATAAATGCCTTGACAACCTTACCCTTATACTTCAAAGATGTATAGAAACTAACCTTGTTCTGAATTGGGAGAAATGTCATTTTATGGTAGATCAGGGTATAGTTTTGGGACATGTTATTTCTGCTAAGGGTATAGAGGTTGATAAATCCAAGATAGATCTTATATGTTCCTTACCACCTCCCACAAGTGTGCGGGATATTCGTTCGTTTCTTGGTCATGCAGGTTTTTATCGTAGATTCATCAAAGATTTCTCGAAGATAGCATTGCCCCTATGCAGATTATTACAGAATGACTGTGGCCTTTGAATTTGATGAGAAAATGCAAAGAGGCATTTGAGAAACTGAAGGAACTCTTGACTTCGGCTCCAGTAATCCAATCTTCGAATTGGGATCATCCATTCGAGATCATGTGCGATGCAAGTGACTACGCTGTGGGTGCCGTTTTGGGTCAAAGAATTGGCAGAATTCCACATGCCATTTACTATGCATCTCGGACTTAAATGATGCTCAACTTAATTATTCTACCACTGAGAAAGAGCTGCTAGCGGTTATTTTTGCTTTAGAAAAGTTTCGATCTTATTTGATTGGTACTAAAGTAACCGTTTATTCTGATCATGCAGCTTTGAGGTACTTGCTCACAAAGAAAGATGCAAAACCAAGGCTTATCAGGTGGATACTCCTTTACAGGAATTTGACTTGGAGATCAAAGATAAGAAGGGAAGTGAAAACTTAGTTGCAGACCATCTCAGTCGCATTGTCCATGATGAGGATGTACTGTCATTACAAGAAAGTTTTCTGGATGAACAATTGTTGTCTCTAAATGTAGTAGCCCCTTGGTATGCAGATATTGTCAATTACTTAGTTACGAAGAAGCTACCACATGACTTGACTCGAGCTCAAAGAGACAAGATCAAGAACATTACCAAGTACTACATATAGGATGATCCGTACTTATGGAAGCATTGTTCTGATCAAGTGATAAGAAGGTGCGTTTCTGAATCTAAATTTAATTCAATTTTAACTTTCTGTCATTCTTATGCATGTGGAGGTCACTTCGGACCAAAAAGAACAGCCCTCAAAGTTCTTGATTGTGGATTCTACTGGCCATCATTGTTCAAAGATGCATATCTTTTCTGCAAAGCTTGTGACCGTTGTCAAAGGACAGGTAATTTAAGTGCCAAAAATCAAATGCCACAAACCCCTATACTTATTGTCGAGATTTTTGATGTGTGGGGTATTGATTTCATGGGTCCTTTTCCCTCATCTTTTGGTAATGTTTACATTATACTTGCTGTGGATATGTTTCTAAATGGGTGGAAGCAAAAGCTACGAGAACTAATGATTCTAAAGTTGTTGTAGATTTTGTGAAATCTAACATTTTTGCGAGATTTGGAACACCAAGAGCCATGATTAGCGATAGAGGGACACACTTCTGCAACCAATCATTTGAAGCCTTGCTCAAGAAATACAACATCACTCACAAGGTGTCTACTGCATATCATCCACAAACTAGTGGTCAAGTTGAAGTTTCAAATCGAGAAGTCAAGTCCATTCTCGAGAAGACGGTGAATCCGAACAGAAAAGATTGGAGCCTACGACTTAATGATGCACTTTGGGCATATCGAACTGCTTACAAGACACCTATTGGTATGTCTCCGTATAGGTTAGTCTATGGTAAGCCATGTCACCTTCCAGTAGAGCTTGAACACAAAGCATGGTGGGCAGTAAAGCTTTGTAACATGGAGATGGATGCTGCTGGAGAACAAAGGAAGCTTCAATTGCAAGAATTGGAAGAACTTAGAAATGATGCCTATGAGAATTCCAGAATTTACAAGGAGAGAATTGAGGCATTTCTGATAAAATGATCTCCAGGAAGAATTTTGAAGTGGGACAGAAAGTTCTTTTATTTCATTCTCGACTCAAGTTATTTCTAGGTAAATTACGATCTCGATGGGTTGGATCTTTTGTTATTATTAATGTTTTTCCTCATGGTGCAGTGGAAATCAAGAGCTTAAAAATGGACAAAGTATTCAAGGTGAATGGGCACGGGTTGAAGCCTTACTATGAGAATTCAGTGATGCAAGACATCAAGGAGGTACCTCTCTACGAGCCAGCTTATCTTGATGGGTGATGGCAAGTAACGTCAGGCTGAGGACGTTAAACCAAGCGCTTATTGGGGGGCAACCCAATGTTTTTTAAACATAAATAAAAACAGACAAAGAAAAGAAGGTAGTAACGATCACTTTTTGTGTTTCGAGGAGATTCCTCTCATGGGCTATTATAATTGATCAGGTTTTATCTCTCTTTGCCATTTGTCTCATTTGCTTTGTTGTTTGTTTTTGACTTTCATTTGCTCTTGTGTTTTTATTTCTTTTATGTGTCTCTATTTTCTTTTCTTTTCTTTTCTTTTCTTGTGTTTAATTTGATTATTCCGTGCTTCGAGTTCAGTTGTGCAATAGCTTGAGGAAACATTCAAACGGGAGTTGAAGCCATTGTCGAAGGTTTGAAACGTGCATATCTAGGAGAAGAAAAAACTCAATCGCATTATCGGTAACATCTCTCCTTTTCTCCTCTTCAATGGATGTTGATATCTTTCTGTCGAACCTTAATAAATATTTCCCTTCACTTCCTCAAAATGGTGCGTTTAAAATTTATAAAGTACGAATGACTAGACTTTGGGCATTGATGCTCCTAAATGTGCCTGCGGATATCCGATGGCTTATTGAAGCCAAGGTGAGATTATCAGGTGAGCCTGACATTAATCTCGCAAAATACATGCCTGGTGTAGGAAAGAGCTACTACGCCAAGAGGCGAAGAGCGTAAAGGTTACAAGTATGTTATAAATGTGCTAGATGGAATTGTAACCAAACTTGTCGTTCATTAGGTTTTGCGTCCAGGAATAGAGAAGATAAACTTTCATTTATTAAGAATGGTTTGAGTAATGAGTCGCTGGATAATGTTTTGTTAACTCTCGAGTCACATTCTTGTGGACTTGTTCAGCGTGAATTGCTTAATCTATGGACACAATTTCGTGATGAATTGCAGTGTTATAGTCTAGGGAATCTGACTAAAAACGACCCTGTTTGCCAGTTTATAAGAAAACTGGATGGGAAGCAAATCCCCGACTCATAGAAGGCGTTTCAGCCGTTACTGGACGTAAAACCAGAGGAAGATGTGAGCCACAATCACAACTACTTGTATATTTGAATGTGTGTTGTTGTTGTCGAATTTTATTTCTTTCTTGTTTCGTTTGATCTGATTATCAATGTTGTTTTTGTGTTGTTGTTGTTTGTTGATTTTGTTTGTTTTAATTTCAAGTTTTCTTTTTGACAAACCATATGACTACCCTATGGCATAAGTACACGTGGGAGACAAGTGTGGAGGTTTTGTCAACCTCCACCGAAGTGTATCTCTATTTTTTATGCTTCACGTGGGAGACAAGTGTGGGGGTTTTGTCAACCCCCGCCGAAAGTGTATCTCCATTTTCCATGCTTCACGTGGGAGACAAGTGTGTAGGTTTTGTCAAACCTCGCCGAAAGCATATCTCTTTTTTCAAATCTTGGGGCGATAAATCTGCATCGAGCAACCCCCACCGAAATTATGTCCCCATGTGTCAAATTTGAGAGTTTTACGTGTGTATATATCCATTTGCATATTTTCAAATGTCATTTTATAACCTGTCTTACACTTGAATCGCATAATACCTAACGTACATCATTGTCTTGCACAAGTTTAGAGCACCTTTAGAAATGGAGAAAACACCCATTCGGCGATTCCAAAATATATGCGTATTTTGTGGATCGCAATTTGGTAAAGATGGAGAGTTTACAACAGCAGCTCTTGATCTTGGTAGGACATTAGCTGCGAGGGGTATTCATTTGATTTATGGAGGGGGTAGTCTTGGGTTAATGGGGTGTGTGTCGACAGCTGCATCCTTATGAGGAAGCAAAGTTCTCGGCATTATCCCTAAACCATTAGCTGTACGAGATATCGTAGGCAACACCATGGGGGAAGAGTTACAGGTTTCTAGTATGCATGAGCGTATTGCACATATGGTCATTAAATCTGATGCATTTATAGCTTTGCTCGATGGTTATGGTACATTAGAGGAGATATTTCAAATCACCTCTTGGGCACAGCTAAAGATCCATCGGAAACCCATTGGTTTGTTAAATGTCAATAATTTTTTTGATGGTTTGTTGTCTTTTCTTGATCAAGCAGTAGAAAAAAACTTCATCTCACAGTCAGCGAGGCAAATCCTGTTTACAGCTTCAACTGCAGGGGAGTTAATTGACAAATTACAAGAATTCGTCTATTCGCCTGATTCAACAATGGCTCGGATAGATTGGTTTAGAGAAGGCAATAAGAGGCGTAAACTGGATTTAACGCTCCATCTGTAATCTCTATCTGTTGGTTTGCTTCATTTTCGTTTGCTTTCTCTTTATTGTGTTTATTTGAGTTTTTTTTTTATGTCATTTCTTTTGAGTTTTTTTCAGATTGTTTCTTTCACCGTAGGTAATATTTTCTAATCTTTGCTTTTTAGAGTGGTGGCTTAAAAAGTTTAAGTTCTCTTGAAACGCATTCTGGATCTCTTCAATCCATAGTGGCTGAATAAGGGGGCTAACTTCTAAACTTTTTAGACCCATTCTAACTGACTTGTTTTGGTTTGCTGACTTGTTGGACTTTGTTATTTCATGAGTAGGTTTAATTTTATGTAATTTAGATTTGTTATGTATTTTTGTGTCTTTACCAGTTCTGACTAAAAAAAATTGTGGAAAAATCTGAGAATGGCAGAATATGGGGTTTCCTTAACTCTTGAAACTCATTCTCTTCAAATAAATCTGTAGTTTGTTTATTTCATGTTGTTTGAAGTGTCTTGTTTCTTGTTTTGTTCTTTCATAATAAGGTATATAGGCTAGAAACCTTAAGTCTGTGGGCTACTGGTCCTAAGGATTGTTGAAATATACAATCTTGACTCAGGTGTAACAACGCCACGTACCTCTTTTCTTGCATTTTGTGGGTCGATGATAAGATAATGATTGAATTAAGAATAACTCTTGTAAAATGATAAATGATGCATGGATCTGTGTGCTTGAAATGTTTATTGGTTTTCGCTTTGCTTTTGATTCCTTGCGCAACATTGAGCACTGAGCTATTATCACTGAGTTATTTGTTCACTTAGAGAAAGTTTATGTACTTTAAATGTTTCTTCAGATTTCAATGAATTCTAGAACTTGTTTGATGGTCACTCGAGGCGAAATCTTAGGCTGTGCAACATTGGGGAAATGATTTAGGCCATTTTTGGACCGTTTGAGCCTTAATAGCCAACCTTGACTGAAATTGATCTCTAGTTACCCCTTTGAGCCTTTGTAAGCCTTTTTCTTTGTTAACTCACTAAAAGATTTCCTAACCTCAAATGAATTTATTCCAAACAGTTTATCCCTTACCTATGAGCATGTAGATCGTTCACAATTAAATTTTGAGCTATGTTCTGGTTTTTGGAAGTTAGAGGAGGTTGGGATGTGTCATGAGCAATACAAGTGAGTTCTATTGTGTTTAAAAAAAAAAAGAAAAACAGAAAAAAAAAACCAATCTGTGCTTATCGTCCACGTACTTACACATTGAGGACAATGTGTTGTTTAAGTGTGGGGGAGGGGAAGTGTAATAAAAAAAAGAAAAAAAAGAAAAAAAAGAAAAAAAAGAACAAAAGAAGAAGAATAAGAGATCTATACCCTTAAGTATTCTTAAAAAGAATGAAACAACAAAGTGTGGGGGTATAGTTTTCTTTTGTTTTCTGAAAAAAAAAGAAAAAAAAGAAGATTGAGTGTTCTAAATAAGTTTGGGGAAGTAACCTGGTGAATTGAAATAAAGTTGTGTTATGGGGTTGAGCTCTACATAATCTTGAATGATTTATGTGTTTGTGGATGATTTGAGCCAAATTATTATCCTTTATCATACCTTCACCCAAGCCAAACGTTACAAGCTTAATAAAGTCCTATTTGATCCTTGGTGTTGTGCATGTCTACATTAGTGGAGAGTGACTTGAAAAGCAAGCCTATGGAGTTCATTTATACACACATATTCAATATTAAATATGATTCATTTTTATGCATAAACTCATCCGGGTTATGATAGGTGTCTATTTATGAATTACTTTTATATCAATTCGTCCATGTTTCTTTGCTATATTCCTTGGTATTTTTATGTTTTTGTGTGGTTTTGATGTTTGTAGGAGTTTTGGAGCAACTTGCACAAAAATGGAGTAAAACCCTTCATTTTCACCTCTGCTAGTCAGTGATCTCCTCGGATTTAATTGTATTGATATACAATGAACCCGATGACATGTTATATACCGTTGGAAAGCTCTCGAAGTCTATTTTCTGCAGAAATTTACGGTTTATAAATCCATTCAGTGTACCAAAAGTTGTAATCAAAACAGTGTGAGATGTATAGAAATATAATTCCACAAGTCACTGTAGCATGTATAATACGGGGCACTATAGCAAGTCACTGTAGCAGAGTATTTAAACACATTTTCGGGTTTTATTTTCATAACTTGAAGAGGGGAGAACGTGGTGGAGGCTGCAGCTCTGGAATTCTTTCATCTCTTGGAGTTCTTGAAGGAGAAAGGAAGCTTGGAAAGAGAAGAACTACAATCCAAAGAGAATTACATCAAATTTGCTAAGTTTTTCCCTTCCCTTTCATTTTCTGGAATGTCTCCATGTTGTATTGTATTTACCACGTTCTTAAACATGTGTAACTAAATCTGAATTGTTTGAGGGTGATTTCAAAGCCCCTGATATGGTTTTTGTAAGTTGATTGTGTAAGGAATTGTTATCCCATTCTCTAATTGAAGTTGCTTGTATTCTCCCATATTTAATGCTTATGATTGCTTGCTGATTGTATTTGAGTGGCCAACTGAATATAATCTTGTTGTGATTTATTGCTATACTAGAAATCTTGATCCGTAATTGTCTTGAATTTCTAATCATTAGTAGCAAAATTGTGATCAGAGATTACAATTGGAGAATATAACCTAAGTTAAATTATCCGAGCTTGTGTGTTTATTGCTTAGATCAACCTATCTTTCTTATCATAATGCATCCATTGAATTAAACTCAGAAAGCTTGTTCTAGGTTGTTTAATGGATAGAGATTAAATAAAGAGCTTGTTTTATTTAACAACAAAGTAAGGAAAGATTGGGTAACAGAGCTTGTTGTTATCTACGGTTGATAACTTCAATGCTGTAATTGGATGACAATTCTACGATTAATTCGCATATCCATATCTTGTGGTAGAGAAGGATCCCTTAACCAGATTTCCCTCATTGATCTTTCATTCAAATTAACTTCTGTTTTGTTATTCTTAATTTGCATTCTTATTTTATTTAGTTAATCATTCAACAAAACCCCCCCATTTAGTTAATTGTTGCTGAAAATAACAAATTCAATTAGAATCAATCCTCGTGGAAATGATATCTTACTTATCACTTTATTACTTGTGCGACTAGTATACTTGCTAGTTTCGACCGCATCATGGTTTACCAGTGATCAGGTGAGAATGGCTCTACACACACACACTTGAGGAATTGAAGTGAAGCCGAACTATCTTTTGGGATAAAATTGTTGATCAAGTGCGCATTTATTTTGAAGTTTTCCTTGGGTTATAATTAAGTACAATCTTTGAGCCTATTTGCAAGTTGAAGCATTTGTGTGTGTTTTAATTTTTCTTTGATTCTGTTTCGGTTTAGTTTTGTTTCGTATCATTTTAGTTGCTCGAGGACTAGCAAAGTCTAAGTGTGGGGGACTTTGATAAGTGTCTATTTATGTATTACTTTTATATCAATTCGTCCATGTTTCTTTGCTATATTCCTTGGTATTTTTATGTTTTTGTGTGGTTTTGATGTTTGTAGGAGTTTTTGGAGCAACTTGCACAAAAATGGAGTAAAACCCTTCATTTTCACCTCTGCTAGTCAACCATCTTCTCGGATTTAATTGCATTGATATACAATGAACCCGATGACATATTCTATACCGTTGGAAAGCTCTCGAAGTCTATTTTCTGGAGAAATTTACGGTTTATAAATCCATTCAGTGTACCAAAAGTTGTAATCAAAACAGTGTGAGAAGTATAGAAATGTAATTCAACAAATCACTGTAGCATGTATAATACGGGACACTGTAGCAGGTTACTGTAGCAGAGTATTTAAACACATTTTAGGGTTTTATTTTCACAACTTGAAGAGGGGAAAATATGGGAGGAGGCTGCATTTCTGGATTTCTCTCATCCCTTGGAGTTCTTGAAGGAGAAAGAAGATTCTGAAAGAGGAGGAACTACAATTCCAAGAAGATTCATCTACAAAGAAGATTTTCAAAGAATTTGCTAAGTTCTTTCTTTCCTTTTCAATTCTGGAATTTTTCTGTAGTGTATTTGTTATTCTGATTGAATATGTGTAACTAAATCTGAATTGGTTGAGGGTGATTTCAAAGCCATTGATATGGATTTTTTGAGTTGATTGTGTAAGAAATTGTTATCCAATTCTCTAATTGAAGTTGCTTGTATTTTCCCATATCTAATGCTTATGATTGCTTACTGATTGTATTTGGAATGGCCAACTGAATATAATCTGTTGTTGTCTATTGCTAGATTAAAAATCTTGATCCGTAATTGTCATGAATTTTCAATCATTAGTAGCAAAATTGTGATTAGAGATTGCAATTGGAAAATACAACCTAGGTTAAATAATCTAAACTTGTGTGATTATTGCTTAGATCAACCTATCTTTCTCATCGTAATGCTTCTATTGAATTAAACTTAGAGATCTTGTTCTATGTTGTTTAATGGATAGAGATTAAATAAAGAGCTTGTTTTATTTAACAACAAAGTAAGGAAAGATTGGGATAACAGAGCTTGTTGTTATCTACGGTTGATAACTTCGATGCTGTAATTGGATTACAATTCTATGTTAATTCACAAATTCATATCTTGTGGCAGAGAATGAACTCTTAACCAAGTGTCTCTCATTGATTTTTCACTCCATTTAACTTTGCTTTGTTTTATTCTTCATTTGCTTTCATATTAAGTTTAGTTAATCAATCAACAAAGCCCCCCCTGTTTAGTTTATTATTGCTGGAAAATAGCAAATTCAATTAGAATCAATCCTCGTGGGAGCGATATCTACTTATCACTTTATTACTTGTGCGACTGGTATACTTACTAGGTTCGAATGCATCAAGTATACAAATGTAATTCCACAAATCACTGTAGCATGTATAATACGGGACACTGTAGCAGGTTACTGTAGCAAAGTATTTAAACACATTTTAGGGTTTTATTT
>SNVD02006901.1:0-26876 GCA_013180625.2 Boswellia sacra | reverse complement strand
GAAAGATATCGGCATCCATTGAAGAGGAGAAAAGGAGAGATATTACCGATAATGCGATTGAGTTTGTTCTTCTCCCAGATATGCACGATTCAATCCTTCGAACAATGACTTCATCTCCCGTTTGGTTGTTTCCTCAAGCTGTTGCACAAATGAGTTCGAAGTACAGAATAATCAAATTAAACAAAACAAAGAAAAAGAAAAGAGCAGAAACGAAACTAAAGACACATAAAAGAGATAACAACACAATAACAAACAAAAGTCAAAAACAAGTAAAAAAAAATATAAAAACAAATAAGACAGATGGCAAAGAGAGATAAAACCTGGTCAATTTGATGGTCTACGAAAAAAATCTCCTCGAGACACAAAAATTGATCATTATTACCTTATTTTATTTTTCTTTTCTTTTTTTATTTATTTTGCAAAAACATTAGGTTGCCTCCCAATAAGCGCTTGGTTTAACGTCCTCAGCCCGACGTTTGTTCCATCATGGGAGGACCATTTCCGTTGTGCTTTTCACTAATGGGCTTGAATCCTTCTTCCAACAAGATAGGGTCCATGCATATGGCTGGGCCTTGGATGTTAGCAATCGTCCACCCAATAGTTATTTTGTGATCTCTAAGTACTTGGACAAGTTTCTCTTCTTGTAGTAGTGCAAGGCCCATTTCCATGTGGTAATCGCAAGTATCATTCTCACCCAGAATCCATGATTCAAATGATCTGGAGTGACTTAAACTCTAAGGTATGGCTTTCATCACAAAAGGAAAAGTTTCTCATTAGTAAAGCAATTCATGGTATAAATCTCATACTATTTGTGTGATCCAGCCTAGTCTACATCCAAGCTATCACGCTTCCTCACTTTCTTTAGACACTTGTATCAACTTTCTTGGTTCTTTGAAACTTTCTATCCTTATGTGTTCACTAATAGCAACATCCACTCCATTCTTGCGAGTTAACTCAAAACATTGTTGTGGCAAATAATCCATAACGTCAACTGCAAAAACAGAATGTAAGTCATTAGAGTACCTCATTTCCTCAAAAATATTAAAACACATCACCTTGCCATCAAACTCTATGGTCAGAGTGCCATCATGAACATCATTCTTGGTTCTAGCAGTTTTCAAGAATGGTCTCCCTAAAAGAATCGGTGTTGGATTAGGGGATGTCTCATCCTCTATTTCAAGGACATAGAAGTTTGCTGGAAAAACCAATTGATTCACCTGCACAAGCACATCTTCCACAACTCTTTTGGGATATGCATTAAAATGATCAGCAAACTGAATGGTAAAACCAGATTTCGCAAAAGGTCCAAGATTTAAAGAAGCATAAATAGAATATGGCATGATGTTAATAGATGCTTTTAAATCTAACATAACTCTTTCAAACATGGTTTTAGCAATGGTGCATGGCATGGTGAACGTACCTGGATCTTTGCACTTTGGAGGAATTTTCCTTTGCAATACAGCTGAAACATTTTCCCCCACACTTACTTTCTCATTTCCTTTTAACTTCCTCTTGCTGGTGCATAACTCCTTGAGACATTTTGTATAACAAAGTACTTGCTCGATAGCATCCAGAAGTGGTATATTTACCTTAATTTTGGGAGAAGTTTCCAAGATTTTCTGTTCTTGTTCCTCCTTCTTCGATTTTGCAAATCTACTAGGACAAAGTGGAGGAGTAACATATGAAGGAATGGGAGTTATCAGATTTACCTGAGAAGTCAATGTTTTGTTCATGATGGAAGTGGTGTCATCTCCTTCATCAGTTTGTGATTTCCTTGGCAAGACATCTAATTGCTCTCCATTTCGTGAAGTTATTACACTAGCAGTCTCTCTTGGATTGATCACCGTTTGAGAAGATAATTTTTCTGAGTCTTGGCCCTCAAATTTGCTCATGCTAGTAGCCAATTTTCCCATTTGATTTGCCAGGTTTTGGATACTTGCCCCAGTTTCCTGCTGGAATTGCATGGTGTTAGTGGCAAGTGCATTAACAATGTCCTGGAGAGACATACCTGAGTTTTGTGAAGTTGGTTGCGGTGCTGGATGTGGCATTGGTCGTGGTGGGTCATTTGACATTAAGGTTGCCTTCCACTCTAGCGTGTGATGAAACTTGTGGGCCTCGAATTTTTTTGGAGCACATTTGGAGTGATTGGTTGATGATTCCAGTAACTGAAATTATGTTGATCTTCCCATCCAGCATGTAAGTGCTAGAGAAAGGATCATACCATTGCCTCGTTTGTCCTGGAAATCCACCCATGGCATTGGCTTGTTCCATATATTCTTCTTGTAAAGTGGATACATGTCGATTGGATGCTCCATCGTAGAATATATCCCACATTCATAAGATTTTTGCATATCTCCTACAGCCATGTTTTCCACAAGAGAGGTTAGCTCAGAAAGTTGTTGTTCAATGTTCGGAGTGCTTACCTCATTTACTCTCCATGGTACTTGTGGCTCAAATCCGCTACTGAATTGATAGAAGTTTACTGCCATGTTGTCTAAACACAAACAATCAGAAAAGAAAAACAAAGAAAATATGAATCAACAATGAAAACAAAATAACAAATCGATTAGAAAATCAATCCCCGGCAACGGCGCCAAAAACTTGATGCGTTCGAAACTAGCAAGTATACTAGTCGCACAAGTAATAAAGTGATGAGTAAGATATCGTTCCCACGAGGATTGATTCTAATTGAATTTGTTATTTGAAAGCTAACAATAAACTAAATGAGGGGGGTTTTGTTGATTGATTAACTAGATGAAATATTAATGCAAGTAAAGAATAACAAAACAAAAAGTTAATTTGAGTGAAAACTCAATGAAAGAAATCTGGTTAAGGGATCCTTCTCTGCCACAAGATATGGATTTGCGAATTAATCATAGAATTGTCATCCAATTACACCATTGAAATTATCAACCGTAGATAACAACAAGCTCTGTTATTCCCAATCTTTCCTTACTTTGTTGTTAAATAAAACAGGCTCTTTATTTAATCTCTATCCATTAAACAACCTAGAACAAGCTCTCTAAATTTAATTCAATGGATGCATTACGATAAGAAAGATAGATTGATCTAAACACACAAGCTCGGATTATTTAACTTAGGTTGTATTCTTCAATTGCAATCTCTGATCACAATTTTGCTACTAAGGATTAGAAATTCAAGACAATTACGGATCAAGATTTCTAGTCTAGCAATAGACAATATCCATATTATATTCAATTGGCCATTCCAAATACAATCCAGCAAGTAATCATAAGCATTAGATATGGGAAAATACAAGCAACTTCAATTAGAGAATTGGATAACCACTTCTTGCACAATTAACTCACAAAAACCATATCAGGGGCTTTGAAATCACCCTCAACCAATTCAGAATCAGTAACACATGTTTAAGAACGTGGTAAATACAATACAACATGGAGACATTCCAGAAAATGAAAGGGAAGGGAAAAACTTAGCAAATTTGATGTAAGTCTCTTTGGATTGTAGTTCTTCCTCTTTCCAAGCTTCCTTTCTCCTTCAAGAACTCCAAGAGATGAAAGAATTCCAGAGCTGCAGCCTCCACCACGTTCTCCCCTCTTCAAGTTATGAAAATAAAACCCTCAAATGTGTTTAAATACTCTGCTACAGTAACGTGCTACAGTGTCTTGTATTATACATGCTACAGTGATGTGTGGAATTACATTTCTACACTTCTCACACTGTTTTGATTACAACTTTCGGTACACTGAATGGATTAATAAACCGTAAATTTCTCCAAAAAGTAGACTTCGAGAGCTTTTCAACGGTATATGATATGTCATCGGGTTCATTGTATATCAATACAAGTAAAGCCGAGAAGATGGTTGACTAGCAGAGGTGAAAATGAAGGGTTTTACTCCATTTTTGTGCAAGTTGCTCCAAAACTCCTACAAACATCAAAACCACACAAAAACATAAAAATACCAAGGAATATAGCAAAGAAACATGGACGAATTGATATAAAAGTAATACATAAATAGACACCTATCAAGCGTATTGCACATATGGTCATTAAATCTGATGCATTTATAGCTTTGCCCGGTGGTTATGGTACATTAGAGGAGATATTTCAAATCACCTCTTGGGCACAGCTAAACATCCATCGGAAACCCATTGGTTTGTTAAATGTCAATAATTTTTTTGATTGTTTGTTGTCTTTTCTTGATCAAGCAGTAGAAAAAAACTTCATCTCACAGTCGGCGAGGCAAATCCTGGTTACAGCTTCAACTGCAGGGGAGTTAATTGACAAATTATAAGCATTCGTCTATTCGCCTGATCCAACAATAGCTTGGATAGATTGGTTTGGAGAAGGCAATAAAAGGCGTAGACTGGATTTAACGCTCCATATGTAATCTCTATCTATTGGTTTGCTTCGTTTTTGTTTACTTTCTTTTTATTGTGTTTATTTGAGATTTTTCACGTTATTTCTTTTGAGCTTTTTCAGGTTATTTCTTTCGTTCCAGGTAATATTTTCTAATCTCGGTTTTTAGAGTGGTGGCTTAAAAAGTTCAAGTTCTCTTGAAACGCATTCTGGATCTCTTCAATCCATAATGGCTGAATAAGGAGGCTAACTTCTAAACTTTTTAGACCCATTCTAACTAACTTGTTTTTGTTTGCTGACTTGTTCAACTTTGTTATTTTATTAGTGAGTTTAGTTTTGTGTAATTTAGAGTTGTTATGTGTTTTTATCTTTACCAGTTTCGATTTAAAAAAAAAACAATTGTGGAAAAACCTGAGAATGGCAGAATATGGGGTTTCCTTAACCCTTGAAACGCATTCTTCCTTAATAACTTTGTAGTTTGTTTATTTCATGTTGTTTGAAGTGTCTTGTTTCTTGTTTTGTTCTTTCTAATAAAGGTATATAGGCTGGAAACCTTAAGTCTGCGGGCTACTGGTCCTAAGGATTGTTGAAATATACAATCTTGACTCAGGTGTAACAACGCCACGTACCTCTTTTCTTGCATTTTGTGAGTCGATGATAAGATAATGATTGAATTAAGAATAACTCTTGGAAAATGATAAATGATGCATGGATCTGTGTGCTTGAAATGTATATTAGTTTTTGCTTTACCTTTGATTCCTTGCACAACATTGAGCACAGAGCCATTATCACTGAGTTATTTGTTTACTTAGAGAAGGTTTATGCAATTTAAGTGTTTCTTCAGATTTCAATGAATTCTAGAACTTGTTTGATGGTCACTCGAGGCGAAATCCTAGACTGTGCAACATTGGGGAAATGATTTAGGCCATCTTTGGACCGTTTGAGCCTTAATAGCCAACCTTGATTGAAATTGATCCCTAGTTACCCCTTTGAGCCTTTGTAAGCCTTTTTTTTTGTTTAACTCACTAAAAAGATTTCCTAACCTCAAATGAATTTTTTTTTCCAAACAGTTTGTCCCTTACCTATGAGCATGTAGATCATTCACGATGACATTTTGAGCTATGTTCTGGTTTTGGGAAGTTAGAGGAGGTTGGATTGTGCCATGAGCAATGCAAGTGAGTTTTATTGTGTTTGTAAAAAAAAAAAAGAAAAAAACAATCTGTCTTATCTTCCACGTACTTAAACATTGAGGACAATGTGTTGTTTAAGTGTGGGGGAAGAGAATTGCAATTAAAGAAAAAAAAGAAAAAAAGAAAAAAAGAGAAAAAAAAAACAGATCTATACCCTTGAGTGTTCTTAAAAAGAATGAAACAACAAAGTGTGGGGGTGTAGTTTCTTTTGTGTTAAAAAAAAAACAATAATAAAATGAGAGATTGAGTGTTTTGAATAAGTTTGGGGGAGTCACTTGGTGAATTCAAACGAATTTTTTTTATGTTATGTGGTTGAGCTCTACATAATCTTGAATGATTTATGTGTTTGTGGGTGATTTGAGCCAAATTATTATCCTTTATCATACCTTCACCCAAGCCAAACGTTACAAGCTTAATAAAGTCCTACTTGATCCTTGGTGTTGTGCATGTCTACATTAGTGGAGAGTGACTTGAAAAGCAGGCCTATGGAGTTCATTTATACACACATCTTCAATATTAAATATGATTCATTTTTATGCATAAACTCATCCGGGTTACAAGTGATTAGGTGAGAATGGCTCTACACACACACACTTGAGGAATTGAAGTGAAGTGAAACTAATCTTTGAGAAAAAATTCTTGATCAAGTGCATTATTTTGAAGTTTTCCTTGGGTTATAACTATGTACAATCTTTGAGGCCTATTTGCAAGTTGAAGCATTTGTGTGTTTTAATTTTTCTATGATTCTGTTTTGGTTTAGTTTTGTTTCACATCGTTGTAATTGCTCGAGGACTAGCAAAGTCTAAGTGTGGGGGAATTTGATAGGTGTCTATTTATGTATTACTTTTATATCAATTCGTCCATGTTTCTTTGCTATATTCCTTGGTATTTTTATGTTTTTGTGTGGTTTTGATGTTTGTAGGAGTTTTGGAGCAACTTGCACAAAAATGGAGTAAAACCCTTCATTTTCACCTCTGCTAGTCAACCATCTTCTCGGATTTAATTGTATTGATATACAATGAACCCGATGACATATTATATACCGTTGGAAAGCTCTCGAAGTCTATTTTCTGGAGAAATTTACGGTTTATAAATCCATTCAGTGTACCAAAAGTTGTAATCAAAACAGTGTGAGAAGTATAGAAATGTAATTCCACAAATCACTGTAGCATGTATAATACGGGACACTGTAGCAGGTTACTGTAGCAGAGTATTTAAACACATTTTAGGGTTTTATTTTGGTAACTTGAAGAGGGGAGAACGTGGAGGAGGCTGCATCTTTGGATTTCTCTCATCTCTTAGAGTTCTTGAAGGAGATTGAAGGCTTGGAAAGATGAAGAACTACAAATCCTAAGAGATTTCATCAGATTTGCTAAGTTTTTCATTTTCCTTTCATCTTCTGGAATTGCTATGTATTGTATTGTATTTGTATTGTGTCTGAATATGTATAACTAAATCTGATTTGATTGAGGGTGATTTCAAAGCCCTTGATATGGTGTTTGTAAGTTGATTGTGCAAGAAATTATTATCCAATTCTCTAATTGAAGTTGCTTGTATTTTCCCATGTTTAATGCTTATGATTACTTGCTGATTGTATTTAGGTGGCCAACTGAATATAATCTGGATATTGTCTATTGCTAGACTAGAAATCTTGATCCGTAATTGTCTTGAATTTCTAATCATTAGTAGCAAAATTGTGATCAGAGATTGCAATTGGAGAATATAACCTAAGTTAAATAATCCGAGCTTGTGTGTTTATTGCTTAGATCAACCTGTCTTTCTTTTCGTAATGCATCCATTGAATTAAATTTAGAGAGCTTGTTCTAGGTTGTTTAATGGATAGAGATTAAATAAAGAGCCTGTTTTATTTAACAACAAAGTAAGGAAAGATTGGGATAACAGAGCTTATTGTTATCTACGGTTGATAATTTCAATGGTGTAATTGGATGATAATTCTACAATTAATTCGCAAATCCATATCTTGTGGTGGAGAATGATCCCTTAACCAGATTTCTATCATTGATTAATTCCCATTTCAATTAAGTTTGTATTGTGTTATTCATTAATTACCGTCGTATTTAGTTTTTCATCTAGTTAATCAACCAACAAAACCCCCCATTTAGTTAATTGTTGCTGGAAATAACAAATTCAATTAGAATCAATCCTCGTGGGAACGATATCTTACTTATCACTTTATTACTTGTGCGACTAGTATACTTGCTAGTTTCGAACGCATCAATGCGTAATAAAAAATATAATGCATGCAAGTAACATACAAATTGAATTCTTAATCAATTTTATAATAATATGCAATAAAGTTCAATGATTATCTAACTCTAATATAATGACACTCTTAATCAGTAACATATAAATTTAATTAAATCATAAATAATTAACCTATAATAAATTTCAGTAGTAAGAATTTTCATAACTGAAATATTTACTAGACTATAATAAAAACTCATAAAAGGTTTTGATAATAAAACCACTACATGTAACTCATCTATGTTATTTGAAATAAAGCAATAATAAGAATATATATATTACCTCTTTGAAATTTTAAGGTATTATCCTTACAAGATAGTTGTTGGAAAGTATGCTACCGATCAATTCAGCCCAAAATATTTCAACTGCAACTTTTGCATTTAACAATTCACAACATTAAAATTCTGTTAATGAATACACAAGAAAATATATAAAATAGCCACGTACTTGAGAGACTCTAAAAATATAAGACATTTTTTCTGTCTAGCTACATGTAGCATGTACTAAAAAACGATAAATATGCATTTCAATTTTTGTTTACATGTTAAGCATAGATGATCAAATTTTACCCATAATCATATGTCAATAATAATTCAATATATATAATTTACAATATGTATTCACAACATACAAATAACTAATCATCATGCCATTGTATTTCATTGAAATAGATTAAGTAAGAAGCATTACACATCTATATTTTAAGTAAAATGTAAGAAATAAAAAGGAAAATATTGTACCATACGTTGACTGCTCACTCAAGCTTATAACTTGATCATGAAATGTGTCGTATATACAATTTTACAGCGATAAATTAATTAATATTAAACTCTGAGATCATGTATATGTAGCACTTAATGGATTTTTACAAAACTAAAACAAGTTTATACATGCAACTATATATCGTAATATAAACTAAAAAAATTCATTAATCATATGTAGTATAGTCAAGCTAGCTATATTCAAAATTATTAACAAAAATATAAATCATGATAAATCTCGCAAAGATCTACGACATACATTATATGATAAACAATCAAATAAAACAATTAACCAAATCTATCACCCTTGTGAACCTTTCATATTCAATAAAATATAAAGAACATATAGATGTAGCTAATAACTATACAGATACTTATAGACATAGATATAATAAGTAGAATGTACACACTATAATTAAATAATTTGTGCAACATAAGTAATTAAAAAATAAAAACATAAATATATGCAATCGATTAATATTAAACAAATAACCAATCAATCATATGAGAAACTCTTTGGCTTTAGATTGTTAAGAATATTTATAATAAATTTAAATATAATAAATAAAACAACAACAAACAATAACATAGAAAATTAAATAACATGTATAAAGTAGAATAGAGATAAGAAATGTAAGGCCTGAGCAGTTGGGAGACATGTTAAAGGCATTGGCCTAAAGCCAAAGAGTCCTCCCCTTGTGCGGGTCATATCGGTACTCAAGGGCTCCAAGATACATCCAGTGCTCACAGTCTATCTCCTCGATGAGCACAATCACCAGAAGAAAATAACCTGTCTCCATATGTCGTGGTTGCTCAAACCATAGAAAATAGTCAAAGTATATTCTCATTCCAATGTTAGAACCATAAGACTTCTTTATATAATAGTCTCCTAGCTTAGGTAACTTACAAATTAATTTTTATAACTCCCAAGCCATAAGTTCTTAATAAAAACATGAATGTTACAAATAATAAGTGTTGTAACTCATGTTTTTATTATATTTGTAACTTATAAAATTAATCTCAAAATAAATTTTATAACTCATGATGTAAATGTTTGTTTTAAACATTTTATCTCCAACAGTAACTTTTGTCACTCTCATCACCTTCTTTATAAACAATGCCCAACTCTCATCTTTTCCCTTGATATTCAGCAAAATATGAGTGTCCATACCGCTGCTTATAAACTCAAATTTATGCTTTAGTGACACGATCAACACCTAGCTATATGGATGAATCATGCCTGAAATTGTAAACTAAAAATTATTACCTAACTCTTGTTTTTCTTGTTCAATAGGTAATTCAATAAATATCTAATAAAACTTCAATTACAATAGCTAATAAAAATTTTCTAATATATTTATACAACCTCAACGAAAATACTAAATACATTATTGCACCATCATGTGGCTGACCTCGAGACTAGCCATCTAGATCCCACCTTGTCCTCACTTAAAAAGGAAGGGAAGGGAAGAGGGGAGGGGTGGGTGGGGGGGAGGGTTATTGGCGGGGGCCGAGCTTGTTGGGGTGTGCATGGGGTGGCGGCGTACAAGTTTTTCAAAGAAAAAGAGTGAGTATAAAAACTCAGTGAGTGGGGATATATATATATATATATATATATATATATATATATATATATATATATATCTGTGTGTGTGTGTGTGTGTGTGTGTGTGTGTGTGTGTATGTATATGTATATATGTATAAAATCTTTGCTTTATGAAAAATTCTTTATAAAAACTTATAATGGTTGAGACATAATAGATAACATATTATCAAAACTTTTGTAAAACTTTAGAATACAAAAGCTATTGAATGACTATGTTCTTCAAATACTTCTGCTTGCTTCTATACTTTAAAAACAATAAAAAAATGCTTTTCTCAATCACATAAAACAATGCTCATGATAATCATGGTAAAACATTTGTTCAAATCTATTTGAAACATAAGACATGATTTTCATTAAAATCATCTTTTAAATAACTTTTGTAAATAGTATTACTCATGAGAAGAAATGAGTTGTCATCATAATACTATTTCTAAAGATTTATGAAAAATTTGTACAAATTTGGTAAAAATGTTTCTTTTCTTAAACTAATTTATACAAACATTTTTACAAATAACTCTTGATATACTAAATGAGAGAACTTGAATTTAGTTGGTCATACCTGCCAAGATCTAATATCGCATAGGCAAAATCTGAAACTGGTCATACCTGGCAACGATGTAACATCACGTAGACAGAGCAATCTACTAAATTGATCATACGCATGCGCAAAGCTACCCTCAAGGGTCTAGCGCCCAGATTACACGGTCTAAAGCCTCTATGCATGTCTGAACGGGTCTTAAAAATCTCTATCTATATCACTGTCTAAGTGAATCTGCTGTCTCACTGTCTGAGTCTAGGTACTAGCTTAGGATATCATGAGTGAATTTTCTTGTCTTTTCTAAAATTGATTTTCAAAATTGCTTCATATGCTAAAACTTTATTTTCATGCAACTTTATCAAACACTAAAAATTTTGTGCAAGCTAAAATTGAAAATATATAAATCACTTAAAATCCATGATGAATATCTAAAAGCGCATTTTCAAATACTTCAAAAAACTTTTGAACAAAATGCCAGAATTGTTATAAATATCATAATTAATACCATTTCTCTAATATGATGAAAACATTCCTCTTGAATCAACAAAAAGGTATTCAAACATAAAATCTAAAATTTTAATTTCTAAAGGCTATATCTTGGTCTAGAATATTTTAGAAACTATCTTTGAAACATCTTAATGAATAAAAACAATTGTAGTAAATGGAGTACAGTTATAAAAGAAAACATGATTTTTTCCACTCACAAATCTGGTGGTACAACTTGATTAGGTTGAAGTAGATCTAAGATCAACGCTCCATCTAGCTTGTCATCTCCTTTAACATTTAAACTAAAATCTTTTTTCTCCTTGAATGGGACTTTCAATTTTATCTTTCATCTTCCTTCTCTCTCTATATTCTCTCTCTAAAGCTTCCTATAGTTGCCAACATCCCTTCCCTTGAGGTTTTCTTTAATGAAACAAGCAATAACAACTTTATATATAGCTTAGCAAATATAAAACTCACCTAATTTATCCTCTTCAAAATAGCTCCCATCTTAGTCTAGTCTCCTCACTCTTCTCTCTTCATTCTTGTCACTCTCTCTTCTCTTCTCTAGAAATTTCTCTCTTTTTCTTTTGTTTTCTCTTTCCCTTTTCATTTGTTTTATAAAAACGAAAAGGGATGGGCTTATAATGTGTGGGCTGGTTGAAATAGACGAAGTGTGGGCTTGGGTGATCTTATCGAAGGCCCACAAGAGGGTATTCCATTTAGTGTCAATTAGTGAATATATATATATATAATCTTTGCTCTATGAAAAAAAATCTTTATAAAAACTTCTAATGGTTGAGACATAATAGATAACATGTCATCAAAACTTTTGTAAAACTTTAGAATACAAAAGCTATTGAATGACTATGTTCTTCAAGTACGTTTGCTTGCTTTTATACTTTAAAAAAAATAAAAGAATGCTTTTCTCAATCACATAAAATAGTGCTCATGATAATCATGGTAAAACATTTGTTCAAATGTTATTTGAAACACAAGAAATGAATTTCATTAAAATCATCTTTTAAATAACTTCTGTAAACAGTATTACTCATGAGAATAAATGAATTGCCATCATAATACTGTTTCTAAAGATTTATGAAAAATTTGTACAAATTTGGTAAAAATGTTTCTTTTCTTAAACTAATTCATACAAACATTTGTACAAATAACTCTTGATATACCAAACAAGAAAACTTGAATTTAGTTGGTCATACCTGCCAAGATCTAACATTGCATAGGCAGATCAAAATCTGAAGTTGGTCATACCTGGCAAAGATGTAACATTACACAGATAGAGCAATCTACTAAACTAGTCATACGTAAGCGTAAAGTTACCTCCAAAGGTCTAACGCTCAGATTACATGACCTAAAGCCTCTATGCGTGTCTGAACGAGTCCTAAAAACCTCTATCCATATCACTATCTAAGTGAATTTGCTGTCTCACTGTCTGAGTCTAGGAGCTAACTTAGGATATCATGAGAGAATTTTCTTATCTTTTCTAAAATTGATTTTCAAAACTGCTTCATATTCTAAAACTTTATTTTTCATGCAACTTTATCAAACACTGAAAATTTTGTGCAAGCTAAAGTTGAAAATATATAAATCACTTAAAATCCATGATGAATATCTAAAAGAGCATTTTCAAATACTTCAAAAAACTTTTGAACAAAATACTAGAATTGTTATAAATATCATAATTAATACCATTTCTCTAATATTATGAAAACATTCCTCTTGAATCAACAAAAAGGTTTTAAAACTTAAAATCTAAATTTTTAATTTCTAAAGGCTATATCTTGGTCTAGAATATTTTAGAAACTATCTTTGAAGCATCTTAATGACTAAGAACAATTGTAGTAAATGGTGCTATATTTATCTTCAAGAATACTATGGAAGCCAACCTTGAGAACTTATAAATATGCTAAAATATCATAGTAAATAGTTCTAAGAAATGCTAAATAGACATCATTGAATAAACAACTAAATATACTTCTTGGTTTATCTAGAAAATAAATTTGCCAATCTCATTAAAACTTTCTAACATGTATAGATATAGCATTTAAAGTACAATTATAAAAGAAAACATGATTTTTCCCACTGATAAATCTGGTGGTACAACTTGATTAGCTTGAAGTTGATCTAAGATCAACGCTCCATTTGGCTTGTTGTGTCCTTTAACATTTAAACTAAAATCTTCTTTTTCCTTGAATGGGACTTCCAATTTTATCTTTGATCTTCCTTCTCTCTCTAGATTCTCTCTCTAAAGCTTCCTACAATTGCCAACATTCCCTTCCCTTGAGGTTTTCTTTAATGAAAAATAACTACTTTATATGTAGCTTAGGAAATATAAAACTTACCTAATTTATCCTTTTCAAAATAGCTCCCATCTTAGTCTAGTCTCCTCACTCTTTTCTCTCTTCATTCTTGTCACTCTCTCCTCTCTTTTCTAGAATTTTCTCTCTTTTTCTTTTGTTTTCTCTTTCCCTTTTCATTAGTTTTATAAAAACTAAAAGGGTTGGGCTTATAATGTGTGGGCTGGTTGAAATGGAAGAAGTGTGGGCTTGAGTTGTCTAATCGAAGGCGCAGAAGAGGGGTATTCCATTTAGTGTCAATTGATGAAGAGTTTGATGCCGGGTTTAGCTTACCATAATTTTTTTCATGGATGGGGTTTGAAAAATATCAGAGAAGAGTAGGCATTTGAAACCACTTTATTGTTTGTTTATACAATTTTACCCTTTTAAAGTGATAAAAAAACAAAAGTAATTTTATTTAAGCCCCTTAAATTGTTTAGTAAGCCCACCTCATTTTTTAGTAAGAGTAATATTATCAAGTTCTATGATTCTACCTCTTTTAGCTTCACCATTAATTCCATTACAATTATAAGGGAAAAGAAAGAAAAAGAAAAAAAAAAGAAAACAGAGCAAGGTCTTTTCCTTTTTGTTTAGGAAATCAACTTTCTACATAGACTGCAACTCTCACATACTTGTTATCTATTGCCAAGGTTTTTAGTATTCAAATTTCTTATGCAAGTTTTGAAGCAACCATGGTCAATGTAATGCTACTGCAGAACTACGAATAAAATTGGGTACTATTTTTGGGCTCATCTGGAATACTGTGAGATCAGTGTTTGGGTTTGAAAGTTGTTTTTATGAGAATACAGTAAGCAATGTGGCAATTATAAAATGTACTTATATTTTTATTTTTTTATAAAATTTTTTTCACTCAATTTAGAATGGCTAACAAATAGTTCAAATTATTTCTTGGGCATTTTCATCTTCATCTATTATTGCATATGTAGTGCACTCTCTTGTTTGAGTGAGTTTATATAAAAAATTTGTGAAAGTAATATTATTCGGACTATTATTTTTCAATAAGTGCACTATAGTACATTATTTTAATATTGTCTAATACGGCTTAAAAGTTACTCAAATATGGTTTAAATCAAAATAATAAAATCCTTTATCTTTATCTAATACTATGTAATGAACAAACTCTTTATCATGGGCATAACCAGAGGGTGGCTTGGCTAGGCTCTTTTAGAGAAACTTTAAATTTTATATGGAAAATTCCAAGAGTGATGTTGTTTGCACCCCACCCACCTACCCACTTGGTCCCCAATTCTTTATCATATCCAATTAAAAAATTAATATTCTTATGGCACCCCACTAAATTCTACAATTAACCTTCTTACATATTTGCCTCCACCCACCTACCCACACTAATTCTTATTTTAAAAATGATTTAAGAGAATAATATAGATTAACTAATAAAAAAATTTATTTAAATTTCCTTTTTTTAATCAAATTTATACTAATGTTTCTTATCAAAGTTCATTTTTATAAAATTCTCGTAAAATTTTCATGTGGAAGAAATAAGTATATTTTAGCAAAAGCACTAAGTGCCTACTTGTTTTTTTGCACTTTTCACTTAATTCTATTTAGACTTAAAATTTAAGTGAATTATTTTTCTTTTTTTTTTCAATGTTCACTTTTTTCGGTGGTATATCACTTATGTCAAAAACTAAAAATTTATCACTTTCTTTTTCATCCAAATGTTATTTCTTATTATACGAATTAATATAAATTTAAAAATTATATAAAATTTATTAAAATGATTTTAAATTTATATTTTGTAATAAATTAAATTTTTTAATTTTTTACAATTAGCCATCAGAGTCATTTGTCGAATAGTCATCGTTCTCGTCGTCGACTGCTGATGGTATGGCAGGTCCAACGACATTGCCCATACTATTGTGATCATCGTCGATCGACTATCTAGGTTCTGTAAATGCCATTGACGATTAAGGCAGTGATTGACGGGATTAGATGTTTAAAGTTTCGACCTAGCATAAGCAGTGTTGCCAGACGTGCCATACCATCGGTGGCTGGTGATGACAACAGCGATTATCCGACAACCATTTCTATTCTTTGGAAACATTAAATTAATAAATATTAATTATTTTGATATTATAATTTTAAATATAAAAAATAATTTATTTATTTTAATTATATAATTTTTAGGGGAAATTTTGCTAATAACCCTAAGGTTTGGCCTAATTACGAATGACCTCGTGTTTTTGGAATTATGCAGAAATGATCCTGCAATTAGTCTTCCCCTGTTACCGTTACAAATTTAAGCAGCGTTGTCTATTTTAGCCTTCTATACATTCTGACATATGTCCTACCATGCAGACTTAGAAATGCACAATATTTGTTGTAATTTTTTTATTTCTATTTAAAATAATTAACAAAAGCACTGGTACTCACAAGTGACCCCATTAATTTCAAAATAACAAAGCTTGCCTATATAACCCCTCACTCACCTTTTCCATAACCATAACACAATCACAATCTACTTCATTTCATATCCCTTAGCCTGCTTCGTTTCATATCACTTAGCCTGCTTCATTTGATAACACAAAACAATGGCTGATGGTGGGGATGCAAGAGAGATTAATGGGGGTTTGATAAGGTTTAAGAACAGGAGGTGCATGTGTGGCTAGAAAGCTGGAATAAGGATATCAGAATTTGAAGCCAACCCAAACAAGTTATATTTCTACTGTGAGAGAAGGGTATGTGACTATTATTCATTTTGGATTCCAGATATGCAAGAGGTTGATGCATTATTATATGGAAACATGCATAATGAGTTCATGTTAGTGAAGGACAGATTGAAAGTTATTAAAACATATTTGAAGAGAGTGTTGTATCTAAATATATTTGTATTTGTACTGTTATTTCTATTTCTATAAGCTGTAGCAGTAGGTTATGTATGCATGCAATGGATGTTAACTTGAGAATGCAGCATGAAAAGTTGTATGAAATATTGATATTCATCATATACTCATCCACAAACAGTTTATGAAAATAGTACATCCCTGTTTCGAAAGCAAATTCATGGTCTGAACATTGAACATGCCATGATAATAACCTATAATCGACTAAGCCTAAGAGTGATTGAAACTATGGTGCATGGCCAATGTTTTGGCTAAAAAACAATCATTGCCTATTGACTGTATTTAAGCCAAAACACAAAAATTCTATCAAAATAAGCAAAAAAAATTTATAAACTATCAGTGATGCTTACAAAGCTACAATTCCAAAGAGGTTTCATGGTGGTGCTGAAGTTCCTACACCAGATGAAGCACCAAAAATAGATCATGCTACATCACCTGTGCCAACTGCACTACTACCATTAACCTATAATAGTAGCATTAACATATGCATTGAGAGTTTAGGTTATATAAGTATTAAAATTTGGAAAATTTAAGAATTAGAAAAATGGAAAACACATACATTTGATGAACCACATTGACTTAAACCTCTCCCAGCAGGTCTTCGCGTCCTCCCACTTGGTGCAAAAGCCCTGCATTAGCTAAAGCACCCCTAGTAGCAAGTCTCCCTCTCCTCCCAAGTGCAAATCCTGTTCTAGCATTTGTTGCACCACTCCTAGCAGCCCTGTCCCCTCTTCCAATAGGTCTACCCCTTTTAGCAGTAGTTGTTGGCTCTTGAGAATAATAAATTTAACAAGTTAACAATGCATGCAAATTTAGAAGAAAATTGGAATTTACTTGGAAAAGAAATTAAAATTTTGTCACCAAATGGACATTGGAGTTCCTGGTGGTAGGTGGAGCTTGGCAACTTCTCTTGTTATGGCCCATTTGACCACATTGTTTGCAAGTTACACCAAGAGATCTATTCATCCTAAGTTGCTCTCCTTGTTCTCTGTTCCTTACACCCTTAGGTCTACCAGGTTGTCTCTTCTGCATGGAAGGATACAAACTGGCAACTTTAACTTCTTCCCATACACATTTGTCAAGGATTGGTACGATCATGTTGCTGTATGTCTTAAGGTAGGTTTGCCTCTTATAGTAATGATGGATATAACCTCTGGTGTCAAGCCTATTCCTTGTCAAACAAGCCATGACATGCTTGTAAGGTATACCACTAATCTACCAAGCCCCCTAGAAATTCGTAGCATTGGTCTTTACTACAAAAAATTCTTAGGTTCCTCCCCTTATGCCTTTGTTTTTCAATTTTTTTCACTACATTTGGGGCTATGTCAGTGTCCCATGTTTGAGCATTTGTAGCCCTCTCATGGAGCCTGACCATAACCTTTCTCCCTATGTATTCTACAAGTGTGAGGATTGATTTGCTTCTTTATTCTCCCAACCAGCTATTGAATGATTCAGTTAGGTTATTTGTCATATGTCACATTTACTTTCCTCATCAAAAGCTTGTTTTCACAAAAACTAGGTGGGATTTGTTGAAAGTACGAGAAAGCTGCCTTATCTAAGTTTTTTATTTGTTCCATGGTAGCATGGAAATACCACCTGTTAGTGGATCTGTTGGCCTGCTAAAACGGATTTCTAAACAGTATCCCAGACCACTTAGACATGAAATTAGCATAAATATGCCTAGCACAATTTCAATAATAGGCATTGGGCTATGTGTCCTCTAAAACCTTCACCAATCCTTTTTGCCTATTACTAATTATGGTGAAAGTCTTGTTCTATCCAGCCCCCATGTACGCCCACAAGTGGTGCAAGAAAAAAGCCCAACTTTCAATATCCTTGCGCTCACACACCATCACTGCTAAAAGAAATATGCCATTATTGACATCTAAAGCTACTACAGAAAGAAGCATACCCCAAATGTGCCTTTCAAATGAGACCTATCAACCTCTATGCATGGTATACATCCATCAACAAAGCCTAATTTTTGGGCTAGAAAAGCTAAAAAGAAACAAGACTACCTGAAGGACCCTCCTGTTCACCGTTGATTTTTGCAATTGCTGCTGGATTGGTTTTTAAAACCATATTAGCATATTTAGGTAGTAATGCATATGACTCAGCACGATCATCTCCTAACTTCTTTAGTGCCCTCCTTTTTGCCTTGTAGTCTCTAGCTCACTCTCCATGTACTTGACTTGTAAATCAGGCATTGACTTAATGGTTTCTAAAAGTCTCTTACAAATCCAAGGAGAATGGCCTCATTGGTATTATCAGTTCTTGTGCATAAGTGTTTGTTAATAAAGGTTTTAATCACGAAATTATGTTTGTTTGGTAGGACACTTGCATTTATCCTCTAAGGACAACCTTCACTATCACACTTAGCAGTCACCCTAGTCATAGCAGATTTAATTCTCTTAATGTTACAACTTGCATAAATAGCATAATTTTTCAAGGCCTGTTTAAATTCATCAACTGACTGAAAAACATCTCCTACTTTGAACTCTATATCTTTATCCTCCCTAGGGTGGACAAACTCTCTACCCTTCAACATTTTAGAAATTCTAGTCATTGTTGCACCCTCCTTATTTGTTGGAATTTGGCTTACTCTGATACCACTTTATTGGAGAATAATTACTCAACCAATCAAGCAACACAAGAATATAATGAAGAAGAAGATATTGACTCTTGAACACTTCTCAACTCTCTATTACTTCTTCTTAATAAAATTGAAGAATTACAAAGACTTATATAGTAGACTCAATCATAATCCTACTCAAACCATAAATTCTAATAATTCTAAAATAACTAAATAATTAATCATTATCCATAATTTACTAGGATTATTAATCCCTCCCATAATATGTATTCTAATTTAATTAGGACTTTAATCCTATTTTAACTTGGACTTTAATTTCTAAACAAACTCTTAAGTTTTGTTTAAACTTCCAACATTATTGTCACTTTCCAATGACTCATCACATGACTCATAACCTTCTAAGCCATCATCTACATACTTCTCCCTATTCCATTCTCTATCATACCCTTGATCAGTATTCCCACTAGCAACATCTTGGCCCTCATCATCACTCCAAAGTGTGGATCCCATCAATTAAGTCCCTAATGTGTTCGGGTAAGGTAGAACTCCTATCATCAGATGAGTGATAGGTGTCTATTTATGTATTACTTTTACATCAATTCGTTCATGTTTCTTTGCTATATTCCGTGGTATTTTTATGTTTTTGTGTGTTTTGATGTTTGTAGGAGTTTTGGAGCAACTTGCACAAAAATGGAGTAAAACCCTTCATTTTCACCTCTGCTAGTCAGTGATCTTCTCGGATTTAATTGTATTGATATACAATGAACCCGACGACATATTATATACCGTTGGAAAGCTCTCGAATTCTTTCATCTCTTGATAACTTGGAAAGAGCAATTCACTGTAGCAGAGTATTTAAACACATTTTAGGGTTTTATTTTGATAACTTGAAGAGGGGAGAACGTGGTGGAGGCTGCAGCTCTGGAATTCTTTCATCTCTTGGAGTTCTTGAAGGAGAAAGGAAGCTTGGAAAGAGGAAGAACTACAATCCAAAGAGAATTACATCAAATTTGCTAAGTTTTTCCCTTCCCTTTCATTTTCTGGAATGTCTCCATGTTGTATTGTATTTACCACGTTCTTAAACATGTGTAACTGAATCTGAATTGGTTGAGGGTGATTTCAAAGCCCCTGATATGGTTTTTGTAAGTTGATTGTGTAAGGAATTGTTATCCAATTCTCTAATTGAAGTTGCTTGTATTCTCCCATATTTAATGCTTATGATTGCTTGCTGATTGTATTTGAGTGGCCAACTGAATATAATCTGGTTGTGATTTATTGCTAGACTAGAAATCTTGATCCGTAATTGTCTTGAATTTCTAATCATTAGTAGCAAAATTGTGATCAGAGATTACAATTGGAGAATATAACCTAAGTTAAATAATCCGAGCTTGTGTGTTTATTGCTTAGATCAACCTATCTTTCTTATCATAATGCATCCATTGAATTAAACTCAGAGAGCTTGTTCTAGGTTGTTTAATGGATAGAGATTAAATAAAGAGCTTGTTTTATTTAACAACAAAGTAAGGAAAGATTGGGGTAATAGAGCTTGTTATTATCTACGGTTGATAACTTCAATGCTGTAATTAGATGACAATTCTACAATTAATTCGCAAATCCATATCTTGTGGTAGAGAAGGATCCCTTAACCAGCTTTCTCCCATTGATTTTTCATTCAAATTTACTTTCTGTTTTGTTATTCTTTACTTGCATTCTTATTTCATTTAGTAAAGCATTCAACAAAAATCCCCCCCTGTTTAGTTTATTGTTGCTGGAAATAACAAATTCAATTAGAATCAATCCTCGTGGGAACGATATCTTACTTATCACTTTATTACTTGTGCGACTAGTATACTTGCTAGTTTCGAACGCATCAAGTTTTTGGCGCCGTTGCCGGGGATTGATTTTCTAATCGATTTGTTATTTTGTTTTCATTGTTGATTCATATTTTCTTTGTTTTTCTTTTCTGATTGTTTGTGTTTAGACAACATGGCAGTAAACTTCTATCAATTCAGTAGCGGATTTGAGCCACAAGTACCATGGAGAGTAAATGAGGTAAGCACTCCGAACATTGAACAACAACTTTCTGAGCTAACCTCTCTTGTGGAAAACATGGCTGTAGGAGATATGCAAAAATCTTATGAATGTGGGATATATTCTATGATGGAGCATCCAATCGACATGTATCCAACTTTACAAGAAGAATATATGGAACAAGCCAATGCCATGGGTGGATTTCCAGGACAAACAAGGCAATGGTATGATCCTTTCTCTAGCACTTACAATGCTGGATGGGAAGATCAACATAATTTCAGTTACTGGAATCATCAACCAATCACTCCAAATGTGATACCAAATCGGCCACAAGGTTTCAATCAACCTAGAGTGCAGCAACCTTTTCAAATGCAACCACCACCAATGCCACATCCAGCACCGCAACCAGCTTCACAAAACTCAGGTATGTCTCTCCAGGACATTGTTAATGCACTTGCCACTAACACAATGCAATTCCAGCAGGAAACTGGGGCAAGTATCCAAAACCTGGCAAATCAAATGGGACAATTGGCCACTAGCATGAGCAAATTCGAGGGCCAAGGCTCAGAAGAATTATCTTGTCAAACGATGATCAATCCAAGAGAGAATTCTTGTGCGATAACTTTGCAAAATGAAAGAGCAATTAGATGTCCTGCCAAAGAAATCACAAACTGATGAAGGAGATGACACCACTTCCACCATGAACAAAACACTGACTTCTCAGGTAAATCCTATAACTCCCATTCCTTCATATGTTTCTCCTCCACTTTTTCCTAGTAGATTTGCACAATCGAAGGAGAAACAAGAACAAGAAATCCTGGAAACTTCTCACAAAATCGAGGTAAATATACCACTTCTGGATGCTATCGAGCAAGTACCTCGTTATACAAAATTTCTCAAGGAGTTATGCACCAACAAGAGAAGTTGAAAGGAAATGAGAAGGTAAGTGTGGGGGAAAATGTTTCAGCTGTATTGCAAAGAAAAATTCCTCCGAAATGCAAAGATCCAGGTACGTCCACCATTCCATACACCATTGGTAATATCAAGTTTGAAAGAGCTATGTTAGATTTAGGAGCATCTATTAATGTCATGCCATATTCTATTTATGCTTATTTAAATCTTGGACCTTTTGCGAAAACTGGTATTACCATTCAGTTTGCTGATCATTTTAATGCATATCGCAAAAGAGTTGTGGAAGATGTGCTTGTGCAGGTGAATCAATTGGTTTTTCCAGCAGACTTCTATGTCCTTAAAATAGAGGATGAGACATCTCCTAATCCAACAACGATTCTTTTAGAGAGACCATTCTCGAAAATTGCTAGAACAAAGATTGATGTTCATGATGGCATTCTCACCATGGAGTTTGATGGCAAAGTGATCCGTTTCAATATTTTGGAGGCAATGAGGTACCCTAGTGACTTGCATTCTGTTTTTGCAGTTGACATTATTGATTCTTTGCCACAACAATGTTTCAAGTTAACTCGCAAGGATGGATTGGAAATGGCTATTAGTGAGCACATAGGGACAGAAAATTCCAAAGAACCAAGAAGGTTGATACAAGTGTCCAAAGAAATGGTGGAAGCTATGGCATGCTTAGATGAGACTATGGCTATAATCACAAACAGGTATGATGTTTCGTACATTGAATTGCCTTTATCTAATGAGAAACTTCTTCCTTCTGTGATGAAAGCCAATACCTTGGAGTTTAAGCTACTTCCAGAGTATTTGAGGCATGTGTTTTTGGGTGACAAAGATCCTTTACTAGTTACAATAGAAATGGGCCTTGCACCACTACAAGAAGAGAAACGCGTCCGAGTACTTAGAGTTCACAAAACAGCTATTTAGTGGACGATTGCTAACATCCAAGGCCCAGCCATATGCTTACACCATTTCTTGTTGAAAGAAGGATCCAAGCCCACTAGAGAAGCATAGCGAAGATTGGATCCTCCCATGATGGAACCAACGTCGGGCTGAGGACGTTAAACCAAGCGCTTATTGGGAGGCAACCCAATGTTTTTGAAACATAAATAAAACGAGACAAAGAAAAGAAGGTAGTAACGATCAATTTTTGTGTTTCGAGGAGATTCCTCTCATGGGCTATTATAATTGATCAGGTTTTATCTCTCTTTGCGATTTGTCTTATTTGCTTTGTTGTTTGTTTGACTTGTTTTTTACTTTTGCTTTGTTATTGGGTGTTATCTATTTATGTGTCTTAGTTTCGTCTCTACTCTTTTCTTTTCCTTTCTTTGTTTAATTTGATTATTTCGTACTTCGAATTCATTTGTGCAACAGCTTGGGGAAACATTCGAAGGGGAGCTTAAACCATTGCCCGAAGGTTTGAAATGTGCATATCTTAGAGAAGAACAGACTCAATCGCATTTCGGTAATATCTCTCCTTTTCTTCTCTTCAATGGATGCGATATCTTTCTGTCGAACCTTCATAAATATTTTCCTTCACTTCCTTAAAATGCTGTGTTTAAAATTTATAAAGTACGGATGACTAGACTTTGCGTATTGATGCTCATAAATTTGCCTGCGGATATCCGATGGCTTATCGAAGCCAAGGTGAGATTGTCCGGTGAGACTGACATTAATCTCGCAAAATTCATGCCTGGTCTAGGAAAGAGCTACTACGCCAAGAGGCGAAGAGCGAAAAGGTTACAAGTATGTTATAAATGTGCTAGATGGATTTGTAACCAGACTTGTCGTCATTAGGTTTTGTGTCTAGGAATAGAGAAGATAAACTTTCATTTATTAAGAATGGTTTGAGTAATGAGTCGCTGGATAATGTTTTGTTAACTCTCGAGTCACATTCTTGTGGACTTGTTCAGCGTGAATTGCTTAATCTATAGACACAATTTAGTGATGAATTACAGTGTTATAGTCTAGGGAATCTGACTAAAAACGACCCTGTTTGCCAGTTTATAAGAAAACTGGATGGGAAGCAAATTCCCGACTCATAGAAGGCGTTTCAGCCGTTACTGGACATAAAACCAGAGGAAGATGTGAGCCACAATCACAACTACTTGTATATTTGAATGTGTGTTGTTGTGTCAAATTTCTTTTTTCTTGTTTCGTTTGATCTGATTATCAATGTTGTTTTTGTATTATTGTTGTTTGTTGATTTTGTTTGTTTTAATTTCAAGTTTTCTTTTTGACAAACCATATGACTACCCTATGTCATAAGCACACGTGGAGACAAGTGTGAAGGTTTTGTCAACCTCCGCCGAAAGTATATCTCTACTTTTCATGCTTCACGTGGGAGACAAGTGTGGCGGTTTTGTCAAACCCCGCTGAAAGTATATGTCCATTTTCCATGCTTCACGTGGGAGACAAGTGTGTAGGTTTTGTCAAACCCCGTCGAAAGCATATCTCATTTTTTCAAATCTTGGGGTGATAAATCTGCATCGAGCAACCCCCGCCGAAATTATGTCCCCATGTGTCAAATTTGAGAGTTTTACGTGTGTATATATCCATTTTGCATATTCTCAAATGTCATTTATAACCTGTCTTGCACTTGAATCGCATAATACCTAACGTACATCATTGTCTTGCACAAGTTTATAGCACTTTTAGAAATGGAGAAAACACCAATTCGGCGATTCCAAAATATATGCGTATTTTGTGGATCGCAATTTGGTAAAGATGGAGAGTTTACAACAGCAGCTCTTGATCGTGGTAGGACATTAGCGGCGAGGGGTATTCATTTGATTTATGGAGGGGGTAGTCTTGGGTTAATGGGTTGTGTGTCGACAGCTGCATCCTTGGGAGGAAGTAAAGTTCTCGGCATTATCCCTAAACCATTAGCTGTGCGAGATATCGTAGGCAACACAATCGGGGAAGAGTTACAAGTCTCTAGCATGCATGAGCGTATTGCACATATGGTTGTCAAGTCCGATGCATTTATAGCTTTACCCGGTGGTTATGGCACATTAGAGGAGATATTTCAAATCACCTCTTGGGCACAGCTAAACATCCATAAAAAACCCATTGGTTTGTTAAATATCAATAACTTTTTTGATGGTTTGTTGTCTTTTCTTGATCAAGCTGTAGAAAAAAATTTTATCTCACCATCAGCGAGGCAAATCCTTGTTACAGCTTCAACGGCAGGGGAGTTAATTGACAAAACTACAAGAATTCGTCTATTCGCCTGATCCAACAACGGCTCGGATAGATTGGTTTGGAGAAGGCAATAAAAGGTGTAGACTGGATTTAATGCTCCATCTGTAATCTCTATCTATTGGTTTGCTTCGTTTTTGTTTACTTTCTTTTAGTGTGTTTATTTGAGATTTTTCATGTCATTTCTTTTGAGTTTTTTTCAGGTTATTTCTTTCGCCTCAGGTAATATTTTCTAATCTTGGCTTTTAGAGTGGTGGCTTAAAAAGTTCAAGTTCTCTTGAAACGCATTCTGGATTTCTTCAATCCATAATGGCTGAATAAGGAGGCTAACTTCTAAACTTTTTAGACCCATTCTAACTGACTTGTTTTTGTTTGCTGGCTTGTTGGACTTTGTTATTTTATGAGTAAGTTTAGTTTTGTGAAAAAATTGTGGAAAAACCTGAGGATGACAGAATATGGGGTTTCTTTAACCTTTAAAACGCATTCTCTCTAAATAAATCTGTAGTTTCTTTATTTCATGTTGTTTGAAGTGGCTTGTTTCTTGTTTTGTTCTTTCATAATAAAGGTATATAGGCTGGAAACCTTAAGTCTGCGGGCTACTGGTCCTAAGGATTGTTGAAATATACAATCTTGACTCAGGGGTAACAACGCCACGTACCTCTTTTCTTGCATTTTGTGGGTCGATGATAAGATAATGATTGAATTAAGAATAACTCTTGGAAAAATGATAAATGATGCATGGATCTGTGTGCTTGAAATGTTTATTGGTTTTCGCTTTGCTTTTGATTCCTTGTGCAACATTGAGCACTGAGCTATTATCACTGAGTTATTTGTTCACTTAGAGAAAGTTTATGTAATTTAAATGTTTCTTCAGATTTCAATGAAGTCTAGAACTTGTTTGATGGTCACTCGAGGCGAAATCCTAGACTGTGCAATATTGGGGAAATGATTTAGGCCATCTTTGGACCGTTGAGCCTTAATAGCCAACCTTGACTGAAATTGATCCCTAGTTACCCCTTTGAGCCTCTGTAAGCCTTTTTCTTTGTTAACTCATTAAAAGATTTCCTAACCTCAAATGAATTTGTTCCAAACAGTTTATCCCTTACCTATGAGCATGTAGATCATTCACAATTAAATTTTGAGCTAGGTTCTGGTTTTGGGAAGTTAGAGGAGGTTGGAATGTGTCATAAGCAATGCAAGTGAGTTATATTGTGTTTGTAAAAAAAAAGAGAGAAAAAAAAACCAATCTGTACTTATCGTTCACGTACTTACACATTGAGGACAATGTGTTGTTTAAGTGTGGGGGAGGGGAAGTGTAATAAAAAAAAAGAAAAAAAAAGAACAAAAGAAGAAGAATAAGAGATCTATATCCTTAAGTGGTCTTAAAAAGAATGAAACAATAAAGTGTGGGGGTATAGTTTTCTTTTGTTTTTTGCAAAAAAAAAAAAAAAAAGAGATTGAGTGTTCTAAATAAGTTTGCGGGAGTAACCTGGTGAATTGGAATGAAGTTGTGTTATAGGGTTGAGCTCTACATAGTCTTGAATGATTTATTTGTTTTTGGGTGATTTGAGCCAAATTATTATCCTTTATCATACCTTCACCCAAGCCAAACGTTACAAGCTTAATAAAGTCCTACTTGATCCTTGGTGTTGTGCATGTCTACATTAGTGGAGAGTGACTTGAAAAGCAGGCCTATGGAGGTCATTTAT